>PVKZ01000612.1:0-191673 GCA_004027375.1 Macroglossus sobrinus | reverse complement strand
AATAAGATATTCACTTTCATTCAATAAATGTTTATGACTGCTAGTGCTAGTCAATGTGTTTCAGCTATATCTTTCACCATTCTTCTCTATGTAAATACCATATATTAACAAACCAAACAGTAATGTTACGTTTATATAGAACTTTTCTACTCACAAAACCCTTCCAACACATTAACTCACTTGATCTTCATAAAACTTATCAAGTGATGAATATCTCCATTTTATAGCCATTATCCATGACTCATGATGTCTCCCTTTTTTTTTTTTTTTTTTGCTTATGCTGGTCATTATAATTGGCACAGACCCCTGCCTCTCAACTAATTTTTCAAATTCTCTCAAAAGTACCTCAGATGGTACCTCATTCATAAAGTTTTCCATGATTCAACTAGATGAGAGTTCTCACTTTCTGTGACACATCATATTCTCTAAAAGAACTTGTTATTCTGACTTGTATTAAAAATATATGTCTTTCTCTCCTATTTAATTATTAATAAAATTATAATAATACCCTAGTATGTTGTCTGCCATGTCATGTATGGCATCTTCTAAACAAGAAGCACTTAAAAACTATCTGCCTAATTGGATACTGTTCAATTATCAAAAAAATAGACATGTAAAAAATTTTAAATAGCACTAGTTTATAAACAGATGTTCAATTATAGATATATTTTCATTCCATTAAGCTTGAATTAATGAGAGAAAACAATTTCAAAAGCCTAACAGAAAAAATTAATTTAATTATGACTAATTAATGGAAATCCAGACAACAGGTATGCTTCCTTCTTTGCTCACTATTCAAAAGATTTTCTCAAATTATATGTATTTCAAACAAATGATGCTTTCCTACCAAACATACACACTCTCCTGAGTAAAATTCTACTAATAAATTTACATTAATTTTCTGCTTATGTTTTAATCTTTTTATAGTCTTCATGATATCATTTTTGATTGATACACTGGATAATTTCCCAACTTCAGTGGATTGCTATGAGATGGTTTAAGGAAAGAGTGCCTGAGAAAATAGTAGGTTTTCAGTGAATGTTAGTTAAATATATCTAACTATGAAATGTTTAAATAAGACAACTGATTAAATCAGCAACAGAGCATGTACCCAAATTATTTTTCTGGTAGATTGTCATATGTCCCTTCACATTCGCCTAAATTTCTCTGATTACTAAACAGGATATATGTTTGTGGACTAGAAAAATTAGAAAAATAATCATGGAATGCAGTAAAATTTTCCATCATAGGAACATAAAGTAAATCCATTATCAAGGTGCCCAAACAATTACCAACATTTACACAGATGCCATAGATGTGTACAATATAATAAGAAAGATAAAATCAGGAAGGTTTTGGGAAAGGGATTTTGGTCTTAAGAGATACTATAACTAGCAATTTTATTACCTTTTATTCAGCTTTTAATTCTTTATTGTCACCCTTATAAAAAAATTCATACACACACACAAACTATTTCTTACCCACTTTATCCAGTGATGGCATATTAAAACTTCTGAGTTCTGCAGGTCCAGATAGTCTACCAGAATTAGAATAAAATCTGTCTTGCCTCTGCAGAGGAAGCGTTGGATCAGGATATGGTTGGCCTAGAAAACAAGTTTTAAAATATTTTCAGTAGTATAAAAACTAATCAAGTTTACTTAAGCTTAATTCAGTGAATGTAGACCTTTCTCTTGCTTCCTAAATGACAGTGACCCATATTCTTGATAGATAATAGTAAACAATTTTAGGAAAATTACATATTGTATTCAAGACAATAACCTTATTTGCTTTTGTAGTAAAGACAAGTATAATATTCTATCCTGGATTTTAAAAGTTTCAATTATTATGTGTAAATTAGAATATATGAATAGAATTAGTTACATATATTCATTTGACTTTCAATTTTAATGTAGAGAACGTGGATACATCAATATATCAGAAAAGACTGAAAAAGATAGATATAACAAAGAAAGAAAAAATAGAATATGTTGTCAGCATTGCAAGAAATTTAGCAGAACAATGATAAAAGAAATGGTCACCATTTCTTTCAGGGGTCTGCAGTGATCAAATTCTCAGTAACTGAAATATTTTGGAAATTTAGCATTCCCCCAAAACTAAAATGGAAGCTCTCTGACACAACAGATGAATCAAAAGTTCACAAATTCAGATTAAGGACATCTGGATAGATGCCAATTTGATCACAGACTCTGACTCAGGTACTTCTATAGCCACCATCCTTTGTCCTCAGAGGTCATTTAAGATGACAAAATGGGCGTTCTTGGGTTCCTGTAGATCTCACCACTCTTGGGAAAAAAAAAAAAAAGGTAGTCTATCTCATCTTTGATAGCGGTTGGCAGACATTTGATAGATTAAGTATGCAACTCCAAAAATATAGGAAAGGCTGAAGGGGGTGAATTGTGTGACTCTCTCCTATCCTTACAGGTATAGAGAAATAGCCCCACTTTCCATAACTGTCTTAGTGGTTCTTAATATGAGCTCCATACAATGTTGGAGATGTGACTCATCTGATTCTGTCCCATGGGACCTTACTGACACACCTCTCTCACAGAAATGAAGAATTACCTGGCATCAACCAGAGTCAGTAGAGAGACATTTTAATGAGCTCCCAAGGGTCAAGGGACTTCAGAGAAGATCTAGACAGGCTAAAAAGCTTCAAAGCTCATTTTCTTCCCCCTTCAAAATCTTAGCAATGGGTCTGAATTAGCCCAGTGGAAGAAAAGGTCAACACCAAGCACTAAGATCTAAACTGAAGTGTTTTTTGTACCACCACTCCTGAAGGGGGGCAGGGGGAGTTTTCTCTTTCTTTTCAAACATGGGGTTAATTAATGGCAAAGTTGGGCAAAGGGATAAAAATGGAAAAACCTGAAAAATCTCACAACTCTTTCTAATCAGGTCTCAGAAACTATATCATTATTTTGCTTCTAAAACACATCTACATAATATCAGCAACTTCAGAAATACAAAATTTTGCTATAAGCTTACTATTTTATTAATCATATACCGTGTTGCCCTCCACCGGTACATGATTATGTGCCAGGCAAAAATGATACAAAGTTGGCTTTGATACAGTTGCTGCTCTTATAGTCTAATAATTAGGAAAACAAATACATAGTGTTTCAATTCCCCGTTTTCCCATTTAAATAAAAAAAAGTGCAGCTCGCTGCCAGCATTCATTTAACATCACACATAGGAAGGCTATGTTTTCTAGAATTTGACATATTCAGCGATCGAACTACTAAAATCAAATGCTGTCAACAGAGTGATGTCATTTGTTTCCAAAGACTATCAATATACTAGAGTAATGCGAAAATAATAATAAAAGCGAGATATTTCATGGTAAATTTTGGCGGTAGGGTTAGGACTGTAATCCACAAGTTATCTCAGGGTAAACACTGCAGCTACAAGTACCCCCAGTGAGAACTCTCAGGGCAAACAGGAAATGCGTTAATAAAGGGGCATACAAATAATGAGTGGTGGACCTACTGAATTTTGATTGCCAGAATCAGGAATGCTGCCACACATACACATATTGAGATAAACATGTAATAAGATGAAATATGTGGAAGGCATATGGCCAATGAAAGGCTGAAATATAGAAAATATAGAAAAAAGACAAATGAATCCTTCCTTTGTTGCTTTTTCTTTTTCTTTTTTTTTTGGTTTTCTACCACCCTTATAAGAGAAAAGAGATGGTTAGAAAAAATAGAAGAAAAAAAGGATTGGGGGAAAAAAATGAATAAAGGATGAGAATAAGTGTACAGGGCTTTGTAAAGCAGTTTTATAAACTTGTAAATTGGAACAAAATTCAGGATGCCTATTTTAAACAAAAATGCTGTTCATCTCTCTTCATCTCATAATAAATCTTGGACTGCAACTGTTCCTTGAGTACCTACTTTAAGAATTTGGGGTTCTATCACATCACAGGAACATCAACATGGTTGAAAACAAAATTATAAAAATTGATAAAAGGTTAGAATTTTTCTAGGTTCAATACTGGTTACTAACCAAGTACATTAAGCATCTTCACTTAAATTAGAATGTGAAGAAATAGTTTAATGATGGAAGAATGTAAATAAAATGAAAAGGAATATTTCCAAAAAGTAGCTGATAAAAACAGTAATAAGAATAGGTTATGACTATGGAATAAAGAGACCAACTGTAAAGAAAGAATGTCTAAAAAATAGACCTCTGTAAATATGGGCATTTAGAATAAAAATGGTATTTCAAATTGATTCAAATTGATGAACCAATATATAGTATGAAAATAACTGTCTATCCAGTGGAGAAAAAGTAACTCCTCACACTAAACACTAAAACAAAAATAAAATCCTTAAACATCAAAACAAAATTTTAAATTTTTAGAAGAAAAGAAAAAATATTTTTTTTAATCTAGGGATAGGCCTTAAACAAAACAAAAATTCTATAAAAATAAATATGGGCTAATTTACCTATAACAAAATTTGAAACTTATAAAAATAACATCCATAATCAAGAAAATATTTGTAAAAGACAAAAAATTATTATCTAAAATATACTAAGAATTCCTATTACACAAGAGATAAAATGGGTCAGGCAATTTGTAGGAGGAAATAAAATAATAATAAACATGAAAAGGTGCTCAAGCTCACTAATAAAGAATAAAAATGAGATTAAAATTTTAACTCAATTAACTGGAAATATTCAAAAGTTTCATAGAAAGTTTTGAAGAAATAGCTACTCTCAAATACTTCATGCATTTCCACTTTTGAAGACAATAAGGCAATATCTAACAAAACCAAAACTATGCATATCCTATTACTCAACAATTTCAATTTCTGGAATTAACCTATAGAGAACATATGTGCAAAAAGGGTGTTTACTGCAGCATTGTTAATACTGATAAAATACTGGAAACACCCTAAATATTAATCAAAGGAGACCAGATAAGTATTGTGGTATATTTATATGCTGAAATACTATACAGCAATTAAATGAACATTACAGATATTAAAGTGGAAAGAATTCAAGAACATAATACTGATAAACTTAATAAAACAGAAATATACTTTTTAAAAAAATCATATATAGACTGTAAGTTTACACGCACTAAACTGCTGAGTAGTTGCCTCTGGAAAAGCAGGAAGGTAATGGCCCCGGGAAAGAAAAGACTTCAATTCATTTATATGGTGTACTATTTCTTTTAATGTTTTATTTACTCACACACAGACACACACCACACACACACACACACACACACACACACACCCTGAAGCAAATATTAAATCTGGGAAGTAATATACAGGATTTTGCTACATTATCTATTTTTGTTTCTTCATCTGTAAAATGGGAAAAATATTCTATAAAGAGTGTTAGAACAAACTCTATTAAAAATATAGCAGTCCCGTTCAAATTTATGATCATAAATCTCAAATAGATACTCAACATTACTCTAATCATACACTTCACTGAAGTCTGAGTTCGTTCACTCCCTTAAGTGGCTACTGTATATATATCTTTTTCTTTCTTCAAATCTCTGACAATCCCCTCCTCTCCCATTTCCAGTTAATGATCTTGCCACATTAAGAAAACTGATACAATTAGACATTTCACCCAACCTTTGTATACCTGTACACACTTGCTCTGCCTTCCTTCTTTTAACAGTGAATAAAGTGATTCAGCTCCTATCTAACTTCTCAATTACTCTCTGGATTCCATGCTTTTTGTTTACTACTCAGGGCTCCATTTTTATATTTATACTTTCTCCCATAACAATCAATTTCTCCTTTATCTTGGGTTATTCTTATCAACAAATAAACATGTAATATTTTCCATCTTTAAATAGCAAAAATACCTCTCCCTCCAGCCATCATCTAATTTCTCACTTTTACCAAAAGAAAATTTTTCAAAAAGTTGTCTACATTTGTCCCCACATCCTAATCTCTCCTCAATCTATTCTCTTCAAGAAGACTGAAAAATTAAACATGGGTTTTTAAAGTTTACATAAACATGTACAGCAGAAACTTATCAATCAAATATTAATCAGAATTTATACAGGATCATTATACAAGAAGATGTAAGTGATATAAGAGATATACACTCCCCCTAAAAGTTATAGCCTCAATATTTGCAGACAATATTAAAGTATATGTCATCCTTTAAGATGATAAAAGCTTTTCTGAAGTTTTAGGACACCTTATTAAGTTTATGAGGCCTTCAAAATTTCAACAAGGAGATCAAAATGGGCCTCACTTAAGACAAACTGTAATTCAATCAAATGAATCTTGTCTAGAAAGAATGCTCAGAATGCAGGACAATGTTCTGCATAAACATCTACAAATCAGAGCAAGTAAAATCTATTCCTGTGCAAAGCTACCCAAAGCAGCTAGATCTGCTTAGCTTGTTTTTGTTTCTCAGAGAAAATTTAAAATTGTTCTTATCAATTTGGCTGTATGTCTCTTATTTGTTCAGCTTTTCAAGAAACAGAAATAAAAGTTTTTAAATTGCCAGGCTGAAAACCAGATTTAATTCACGATAATACCACAAGTATAACTAAGTCTCTTTGCTACCCCTTACATAAATTATCCAAATCAGTAAAAGATAAGCAATGACAAAAATAATAGAAGCTATATACATACTCTCTGCTCTTTTAACAATTAAAACAAAAAATATTAAAGCTCTGAAAAGTACAAGAAGGGGAAGTAACATAATCCCCCTTTAATTTATCTCTCTCTATTCTAGGTAGCATGAGATTTGCTGAAAATTAAGATTCTTTATTCTTCTCTATCACTTCATCCTGTTGGAAAATGAGGCTGTATGGCTAGATAGAAGCCTACTGAAACTGAAGACAGAGCACTAAAAGATCAAGAACATCAAAGAATAAAAAATATTTATATGTATAAAAACTGAAACTTTGTTTTCATTAAAGTTTCTTACCCTTTAAGTTAAAATACTACCAAAACAAAACGTTTATATGAATTTAGGCATAATTACTATCTTACTTGTTAGAGTCACAAATATAATCATTTACATGTGATGAATCATTACTCTGATTAATATCCATACTATAAATAATCTGTAACTGCCCTGTAGATATAATTATCAAGAATCAGTTAAAAGATTAAAAGCCAAGAATTCAGCAGATTCATTCCCTCATAGTCAAAATGCCATCATTTAAAATTTAGCCTTACTGTTCTTAAAAGAACTGTTACTAATATTGTTGAAATATGCTAATACTGTTTATATAAAGCATTAAAAAAATTTAATTTCTGTGTCTCTTAAAATGTACTAGAAACTACTAAACGTAGGAACTAAGAGATCTTATTTTAAGATTTTCTAAAAACTTGCTTAAATTATTACTCTTCATGATTGCTTATACAGTTTTGCAAATAAGAGCAGTGCAAAGAATGCAAGGCAACTACTTAGGAGCCATTTATTAAAAAAGCTAAACAAAAATTTATATATTCCTTTCTTCCAAAGAGTACTTCTAAAATCCAAGAAATTATAGTACACAAATATACTTTTTAAATATAGTCATAATATAAAAGTAGAATCCCTCTGGTAGACTTAATTCATACCTCAGTTCTTCACCCCTCCTTGCACCCTTATTTTCAAGGGGTGCAATATATTTCCCACCCACTGATTCTAGATTCTGTCATGTGACTTGCTCTAAGCAATCAAATGTTAGCTGTTGTGACTAAAAGAGGTTTCAAAAAGCGCTTGCATGTTTTTGCTTTTCTACTGTACTTCAGCAACAAGAATGAGAGACTCGCAGAGTTCCATTTCTGATGGAATGAGCACTGGCAAGGTACGTCACATTGGTTATATTTTCATTGTAGTTTAATATTTAGTATTTAGTAAGATCTTATAATAGTTATTTCCCAAACACATTCCTGTTATTTTAACTCTGATAACCACATGATATGTAAATACTAACAACTTAAATTATTCGTCAAGAACATTTCTTCTGCTAAAATTGTAAAGATTTCTAACTAAATTCTGAGAATGAATAAAAACAAACTGAAAACTGTCTCTTGATCTGAATGCTAGTTATATAGTTGTACTCATTGTGAAAAGAAATCAGCAAGACATTAAGATAATATATGTTTCACATAGTATGCTTAATAGGACTAAATTACAGATAATCTCAAACAACTACAGAATCCATATTCTTCAGAAATTTAATTATTTTAGTTGTCATATTATTTTTAACAGAAATGTTTTAACTAAAATATTTTAAAATTTAAGAAAAATCTTAAAGACACAATTATTAGTGAGGAACAGGACTCCTCATGAGGCCTGATAATACAACATAATATAAAAAGGAGGGTTAGGGGTGCTTTGAAAGTGCACAGAAGGGGGACTTGAGCTATTTGGAAAGGTCGGGTAAGGCTCCCCTAAAGAAATGGAAACTGAACTTAAATCTGAGGAAAAATCTCTCCCATTGAAGGGACTAGCTATATATTCAGTAACCACATTAGAAGTCCTATTTAAATAATTTCAAAGCTATAATCTATGCCCTTCTGTATAAATGAGAAAACAGAACCACAGATATTCATTTATAGATCACACTGAACTTAACAAGCTCCTTTCCAAAGCAGCTAGCATGGCAGAATATCTAATCCTGAAGCTAACTAAGAAAAATCAAATGGACCAAAATCAATTGTCAGTATGGGTCATAAGCCTGGAAATGTAGAAGTTAGGTATGAATATTAGGAAAGCAGTTAATATACTGCAGCTTGCAACAGGAATAAATAAAACATTTGAAAGATAAGTTCTTTGACTAACGTCAACCTTTCTGACATTACATATTTTTCTAAATTCCAACTATTCCTTGTGTTTGGGCACAGCCTTAAAAAATATTTTTATTAACTTCTACAGATTTGCCTTAGCACATAAATGCTAAATTATGATTATTTCCTAGGATAAAACAGTTTTTGCATGTGCACATGCAGCTGTACCTAATAAACTGCTGAACCCTAAAGTAAATTGCAAAAAAAATTCATGATCTATGCAAAACAAAACTGGACTATTTTGCTAACAAATTCATGCTTCCAAAAATAACTTCTAAAATAAGTGTCATATATGCCAGTGGGGAATCATGGATCAATTGTGGCATTTGTTTAAGGTTATTGCTAATTTTTCTATTTTTGAAGTTTCTATATAGTTGAAGACTGAAAGATGATTTTTATTATGTAATAATTCATAAATGTAATAAACTGCTTTTCTGAAAGTAAAATAAGGGAATGAGAAGATAACCAGATTATCACTACCCCTGTGTTTTACAGAAGTCTGTATTGTAAAGCTGAGAAAACAATGACAAGCAAAATGAAATGCTCAAGGCAGTACAAGAAATTAATAACAAAGATAAAAACCTAGGTCACTTCATTCCTTTTTCAGTGCTCTAATTTACCAATTAGTTAACTGTAACACAAAACAAAAGAAAACCAGAAACCTATTCAGTGACAACTTAGATAGAATAGAGATGTACCAAGAGCAAACAATATTTTATACTTTTACTCTTGATAGAAATAGGGCTAATAATAACTAAATGTATTTATCAACATTACTCCAAACTAGAGCTACAGGAGACATTTAATTCAATTTATCCATAAAGTTCTAAACAGTATCTAAAATTCCTTTGCATGAGAACTGATAAATGAATTGAATGAAGTAGCAGAATATAAAGTTAATATTCAGAAATCACTTGCATTTTTACATACAAATAACAAACTATCAGAAAGAGAAATTAAGAATACAATCCCATTTACAACGCATTAAAAAAAATACCTAGGAATAAATTTAACCAAAGGGGTAAAACATCTGTATTCATAAAATTATAAGGCACTGAAGAAGATACAAATAAATGGAAATATATACCATGCTCCTGGATAGGAAGAATTAACATTGTTAAAATGACCATACTACCCAAAGCAATCTACAGATTTCAGTGTAATCTCTATCAAAATACAAATGGCATTTTATACAGAACTAGAACAAATAATCCTAAAGTTTATATGGAACCATGAAAAGTATCTGAATAGCCACAACAATCTTGAGAAAGAACAAAGCTCTACCTGATCACACTACCTGATATCAAACTATACTACAGGCTATAGTAGTATATAAACAGCATGATAGTGACATGAAAACAGACACAGATCAATGGAACAGAATAGAGTTCAGAAATAAATCCACGCCTATATAGTCAATTAATCTGTATGACAAAGAAGGCAAGACTATACGACAGACTAAAGACAGTCTATTTAATAAATGGTGTTGGGAAAACTGGACGGATACAAGCAAAAAGTGAAACTAGACCATCTTTGTATAAACATATAAAGAATAAACTCAAAATGGATTAAAGACTTAAATTTATCTGAAGAGTTCAAAAATACTAATTCAAAAAGATATATGCATCTCTATGTTCATCAAAACATTATTTACAATAGCCAAGATATGGAAGCAACATAAGTACCAATCAATAGACAACTAGATGAAAAAGTGGTACATACATATAACAGAATATTATTCAGCCATAAAAAAGAACAAAATCTTACCATTTGCAATGATACAATTGGACCTAGAGAGCATTATGTTACGTGAAATAGAGAAAGACAAATACCATATGATCTCACTTATATGTAGAATCTAAAGAACAAAATAAACAAATAAACGAAACAGAAATAGACTGATAGATACAGAGAACAAACAGATAGTTATCAGATGGGGGCAGGATTGGGGAACTGGGTGGAAAACATGAATGGTTTAAGAAGTACAGATTGTTAAAAACCAGTCACAAGGATTACAGCATAGGTAATATAGTCAGTAATATTGTAATAATTATGTATGGTTCCAGGTAGGTACTAGACTAATCAAGGGGATCACTTGGTAAACTACATAAATGTCTAACCACTGTGCTGCACACCTGAAACAAATATAAAATATTATTGAATGTCAACTATAATTGCAAATTTTAAAAATTAAAAAAATAAATTTTAAAGAAGTATTGACACTTTAGAAAAGAGCTATTAAGGACTCAGACACCCCACCTTAAGACTACTTGTAAATTGTGAATCCACAAAATAAACTCAATTCTTAATTTAAAAAATAAATAAAATAAAATAAAATAGCTTTGCTTTGTGCGTAGAATCCCTATTTCATTGAGAGTATAACTGATAAAGGTAACTCCTATGTCAAACCAAATGATCATGTACATCATTTGGAGATACTCTCTATAGAATGGATACCTCTCTGTTCTATGAAGACACCAATTTAGAAGCTCATGATTTTGAATTTTTAGTTAGACTTTTAAAATAATGGATACCAGTTTTCATTATATTTGTTAACAGACTGACATTCCCACACACAGTAACTCTGGTCAATGTACAAAAAATAACTACCTAAAGGCTCTGAAGCATGAATAAAAGTAGGCAAGTTTGGGAAATAAATGGGAACTTGGAAGAAGAGATCATTATGGGGTGAGTTTTCCACTTTTTAAAGTTTAGCCTAAAGGAAGACCACAGTCAAGATGCAACACAGAGCAGTCAAAACTCACAAACTTTCTGGATCAAAAAACTAAATGACAGAGCCCAACAAAGTCAGAGAAGTGGAGCTTAAAATTCTGAGTTTTCCACCCAAGTCTATGAACCACATATGTGTGAAGAAATTTAAGCAGTTTTTAACTAAGGCTTTAAAAATAATGGATACCAGGTTTCATCATATTTGTTAACAGACTGACCCTAAGGCTTTTTAGCCTTAGCTAAAAACTGAACTGATATTTGAGCTGCTGCCCACCACAGGAGAGAAAGTCTATAGTTTAACTCTGAGCAACCTGTGTTGTAAAACAAAACCAATAACCCTCTTTAGAGAAATGCAGTAGAATCCAGAATTGCCACAATGTCTAGGATACAGTCCAAAATTACTCTGAAAAGCAAGAAAAAGGAAAATGTGACCCATTTTTTAAAGGAAAAGACAATCGACAGAGGCCATCCTCAAGATGACCCTGATGTTACAAAGAACTTAAAGCAGATATTATAAAACTATGTCAATGAGGTTTAAAAATGATTTAAAAAATAATAAATCTCAGTAGAGAAATCAAAACTATAATAAAAAAGAACCAAATGGAAATTTTAGAACTGAAAAATACATTCTCTAAAATAAAATCTTTACTGGATGGGCTTGAAAGGAGAATGGAGATAACAGAGGGAAGAGTTAGTAAACTTGTAGAGAGATTAGTGAAAATTATCCAACCAAAAAAGTAAAGAGCAAAAAACTGAAAGTGAAAAAAGACTCAGGGATCTGTGAGACAATATCAAACAGTCTGAAAAATGATAGGTTTTAGATAACTTTTAAAGGACATATAAAATATTTTCAATTTGATGAACGAACAATAATAACAGAGTCATTAGTCTCTTGAGTTCTAGTCTCAGCTATTCTCCTAGCTAACTATTTTAAGCTAAGATTGTCAGCTCTTTGGGAACACAGTACCTTTTCCATATAAAAAGGGCTATGAACAGATTAGTGGTTCTTCAATTTAACTTTTCCTCAAAACCTTCTAGAGAGTTTTCAGAAATATAAGCCTCGCCTCCAGAGCTAATGTTCGGAAGGTCTGATCTGAGGTTGAACCCAGGCATATGCGTTTTTCTTCAAGTCCTCTAAGTTATTTCTGATGAAAGCCAAAATTGAGAACCACTAAACTATATGATACTTTAGAGAGACAGGCAGAGCATATGACAGAGACTCTTGGTGCTGGTAACTTGTAAATTCTCTAAAGGAAGGTCCTCTACACAGATATAGAGACAGGATAGCTGCCAAAATTTTATAATAAAGTCCCTTGGAACAGGGGCCATTGCTTATCAATTTTTTTTTTTTAATCACAGTTACAGACTTTTAAATGAATCTTAAATGTCAAAAAGAAATTTTTCGAAGAAAATGTTCTATACCATCCCTTTCCAAATTCTTAGAGTTTGTCAGTCACTGTATATATGTTTCTAAATATAAAAACAATTGAAATATGTTTCGGCTTTCTCAATTATGTGGGTAATCATTCATTCAACAAATATTTACTGAGCAAATACTACATACCTAGCTTTGTTCTGGGTGTTGTGAACAAAAGTAACACAAATTTCTATTTTTTTGAAGCTGATATTTTAGTGATATTGAACAAAGGAGAAGCCACAGTATAAGGAGCCATCACTTCATTGCACATATACATACTACCACAAGAAAGGCTAATTCTTGGAATTAAAGTTTTTTTAACACAATAATCTTCCCTAACTTCTCAGGAAGCAATATGAAACAGTATATTGTTCAAAGGTACTAATTTATACAAAGTGGGCATAACTAACTTCTCATAGCAATGTCCCTGAAATACTGGGCATAAATAAAAGCTGAGCAAACTAAATAATTTGAAATATATTCCTTGAGAAAGTAGAAACTATTTAGAGAAGAGTGTCTTATTTCAGGATATTCTGATGTAATTCACCTGGTAAATATATTTATTTTGGTAGGATATTTAAGACATATTATTCAATAAAAAAGACAATTAAAAGAGGGTGGCTAGTATAATTTCACAGAAGTGATGAAGTAATTTGTATATCTACGTTTATGAATGCATACAAAAAATAAAAAATCTCTAAAAGATAGATCATTCTGGGAGGGGCATGCTAAAATGATAAGAGAAATTTTTCACTTTCTGAATTATACATTTCGGCATTATCTAGACTTTCTAAAATAAATATGTATTACTTCTATAAGCAACAAAAACATAAAGACATTCTGTGGGAGGAAGAATGTTGGGGGGTAGGGAAGGATAAAACAGCTTTCTGTAATGTGAACAATTACTCCTAATGATTTTATTTGGAAATTTGTGTTATTATAGTATTCTAATACATATCACAGTTTTCTTAAGACAGGGCACAGATGTACTCTTTTCTTCCATTCCTATATGTTGCACATACCGGTTGCCTTTCAAACATAAATAATAACTATACTCTTTCCATACCTGCTGGAGGGATCATCATTCTACGATCCTGTTCCCATGGAGGTGAAAGGGACCCAGTGTCAGAAGGTGCTCGGTGAGGATCAGTTAACTTATCACAGCTTGATTCTCCTCTTTCACTGGTAAACTGATGGTCTAGAGGATTCCCTGGTCCTCTTAAGCCTAATTAAAGAAAAAAAATATAACTCTGTTTTATCTTAAAAAGTGTTATAAGACCTATCATCAAATAAAATTCAGATACATTTTCGAAAGTGAAAATGAACAGATTCCAACAAAGTTTCCCTAAGACACATTACACTGTAACTCTATTCCACCAAAGCCATTTCTAGGACAATTTTGCTATGTGGATAAATAAACACTTGCCTATAAAATGTTTTTTAAATGTTATCATAATTGTTTTATACATAAAACTTATAGTTAAATTCTAAATTATAATGTCTAAAAAATAAATGTAGAAAGTAAATTGCAAAGTAAAAATTTCTGTATTGGATGTAATAAAATAATTATAAAATGAAGTTTTCGTGGCTTAAACTAATAAGCCAACAGTCCAAAACAGCATGATTCCTTTAAAACAATCATCTTAGGGGCAACATATTTCAATAATTCTGAGACTACCCAAAGTATTTTTTTAGAAAAATATCTTTGTAAATGTATTCAGATTAACTTTAAAGCCACCCGAGAAATTGCATTTCAATGTTGTAATATGACTCTCTACTTATGCCCCAAAATTATTTTAACCAGTCTGATTACAAACTTTATACCATCAGAGAAACTTGGCTATAAATGGCTTTCAGCAATTTATATATATCAAATTCACCTTCAAAAAGAGCTCACAACCTCTGAAGGCAAGTCTAAAACAAGAGGTTCAGAAACAGCACTACTGTTGGAACAAACACTTAAAAAAAATACTTATTTGGATATGAAAATCTATCATGCTTACATTAACAAAGGAGGGGAATCATTTAAAGCTCCCTTCTTATGACTACAGAAAAGAAAGTATCTCAATTAAATATTCGATTACAATAGGAGACAAATACAAAAAACAATTTAACTAAATAACAAAAGATATTAATACCCCATTTATCCATCACTGAGAGATAAATGTATTCAGATTAACTTTAAAGCCACCCGAGAAATTTATACTGCCCAGAAGACAAAAGCTTATTCCTTTCAAGAAACAGTTTTATTAAAAAACCATTTTTTAAACAAAGTGTTTGTAAAATGCTTCCCACATACGGTACCTTCTTTAAAAAGAGATGAAAATTAATTTGACCTTTTCTTGGTAACTTGTGCAAATCAGTTTAAGCATTCTTTTTTTTTTAATAAAGAGCAATCTCTTAAAATTTTTTCTATCTACTCTCTTTTGTAGCGTCAAAAGTTAGAGTCAACAAGAGGTCAACTATCTGTTTTCCGTATAATTTTACATTCTATTAAATTCTCCAAATTTTTCCTCCTAACTTGTTCATCCTTCTAATCAGTTCATTGGAAGAAAAAGGTTAGGAAAGAAAAAATTAAATTAGTAAAAAATGTGCAAGAGTCCAATAGGCTAAATTCCTCTAAAGTGAAGCACAGATCTTTAAAGGAGACATTTGAAGGCTTTATCCTGGGTGCTTACTTCCAGAGGACCAAGTATGGGCCCACTGACTGACCAGGTGAAAAATGACAAATTAGAAAGTGCTAAAGTTTTAAATTTTTCATTCAGACCAAAATTATATACAATTTACTCTAAAAAAAATTTATTTTATTTATACCCAATCTTATTCAAACATATATTTCATCCAAACTTTCAGATTTAAAAAGGTAATAAAAGAAAGAAAAAGGAAGTGCACTGGTCATCCTTCTTAGGTAGGTCACAGAAACTTTCAATTCAAAGCAACTTTTAAGACCTGCTGATTACTTACCTAAAGTAATAGTTTTTTCAACAAGTAGTAAAACACCCTTGCAAATAATCTATATACATCTTATATTGAAAGTAATTAGAAAGGAGAGAAAAGTAATCTAAAGAGGAGAGGAGAAACCGAAGGTAATTTTTATTCTTATTCCAAAATATCCAGTTGACTACAAGCAATCCTTGACTTATGTCGTTCAAGTTCTAGTGATTCACATTTGCAATCTAGCCAATTACACCCTTATTTTTAGGAGAATGTCATTGAGACTACTGGCTGTAATCCAATTTGGTGCATGAAATTAACTTAGTCTTCATCAGTATGAATATTATTTCATGTAACTGGTTTCAACTACATTTATATTAGTATGTTATATGACATGGTATAAAATATATTTTTTACTGTAGGTCAAGGCAAAAAATTGGGGGAAGGTAATAGATTTGTGGCACTGAAAGCACACACCTGAATTTCAAAATTAGTCCCATTCCTAGGGTGCTCAAAGCAAAGCTCTACCAGGGCTTCAAGTCTGCAACTCAATCACTTTCCCTAGGAGCTTTCAGTTCAAGGCCACCACAAGCAAAAGAGCTCTCAGAAGTGCCTTCAGGTTGTGGGCTGAATCTAAAGTGGGAATGGGAAGAACCAGTGCTAAATTTAGCAAACTGAGGATTGGGAAAAGAAGATATAAATAAGAAATGGGGAAAGAGAAAATACCTCCTGAACACAAAGTAGGAGCATTTTTTTTTCAAATTCTTGAAGGCATTTCCAAAGAAATAGTTCCAAAGATAGTCAAAATATGGCAGCTTTAACAGGGGAGTACACCAACTCTTCTGAGAAGCTACTTTGATGAGTAGTATCCATGTGAATATCTGAGCTGTGGTATGTTGAGTTTAATCTGTTTTTGGTCTCATTACTTTCTGTTCCTCTGTCAGATTCAATATGCTAAAATCACGGATAAAAAGGGGGAATGGGAACACAACACTGATAAAGAATGCTATCAGCTGTCATAAAACACAGATTGGGGCTAAAAATCTACACTTTTGATTTTGAAATAGGGCTCTCTAACTTTGAATTCTGCCACAATTCCAGAGGAAAATTTTAAAGCAACATGACAGAGTGAACAAAGTATGGTTAGCAATCAAAAGAGGAAATGTCCAAGTATGCAGGCAACACCAGAGTGAGAGCTGATGAAGTAAAGGCAAAAAAAAAAAAAAAAAAAAAAGCAGCTAATGCTTAGGCTTGAAGTAGCTCTGGAAATTCTCATAGACTTATAAAGGGGTAATCGAGCAAAGTTAGGCTGGTTTTTCAAAGTATTAACAAATGATTTAGGTCTCCTTGAAGGTTCTCATCAAAAATCTGTAGGAAAAAAAAAACTCTGCTGAAAAAAAAGCAATTCTGAAATCCTCAACTCTGAAAAAAAGGTTCTTTCACTTTGATTTTCCACAATAGAAAGATCATAATAATGAAGTAAAAAAGATTTCTAAAACTATACGTTCTAATGTTTCATTAAAACTCAATTTTATGCTAGTTTATACTGTTTTTATATACTCTTTATAAAGTTTTGTATTACAAAGTCAAAAGTTATTTTAAAAGATATGCATCAAGCACTTGACCAAAATGTAACCTCTTATAAGTTTTTAAGAGAAAAATATTAAAATTAAATATCAAAGAGCTCCTTTTCCAAACAAAAGTAATCCACAATAAGTGCAAGGAATGCCTGCATTGTCCAAAGGATTATTTTAAAGATCGTTTTAAATATAAGTCAAGATGAAAATATAAAAGAAGAAATTTAGAGTAATAAAAATGTTTAAACAATATACCTCTTCCTCCTCCCCCTGGAAGCAAAGGTGAGAATCTGAGTGGACCCTCCAACAAAGGTGGAGGGGAGAGAAAAGCTCTCGTTTCAGATGAAGGTCGACCCAATGGTGAGGGACCATATGGGGAGTGCTCTGGAATAATTAAAACAGCATATTTAAATTCATAGTTTCAATTAGCTACACTACAGATCAGAATCCCATTTCAACAATTACAATCAGGTCATCCTACTGCCAAATGAAGTTTAATCCATGTCCTGAACACTAACCGTGCTTTAGATTTTGCTAACATGCAGCAGAATTAAAAATCAACCCCTGTGCTCCATAAAGTGTCTACCAAATGCACACTTTAGTCAATAAAAACATTATCCTTTTGAAAATGAATACACATAAATAACCATACAATATTAAGCAATGAGTACTGGTGATATTTTGGAGCTACAAGAAGATCTGGGGCATGCAGTTTGTTTGGTTTTGTTTGGTTTTTAATGGCAACATGCTTCCAGATATTTCAGCTGGTGAGGGACGTAACATGGAAGGGCTCAGTTTACATCATGACCAGAAGCCATGAATTATTTCAGTAAAGCTTCAGATTTTGAAAAGCAGGGAGAAAAAAGCATAAAATACTCTAAGGCATCAGAAATTACTTTTGATTCATTACCACTGAAAAAGTAGTTTACATAGACTAATTCATAAAAAAAAAATTAGTTTATCTATAAACTATATAACCAAGAGCCCTACCATTTTACAAACTTCACCATTCTCAAATAATGATTATGCTCCAAAAGATAAAAAATCAACATCAAAAAACAAACTTAAATACCAACAAAATAACACTTTTTAAATAGGTTAAACTTAATTATGTAGTTTATATAGTATTCAAATTAGTTACAACAAAAGATCGAAGCATTTTTTTACCCTCCCTGAGGCTTCTGCATTAATTTCAGACAAAAATACTTTCTGAATACTTCCACTCCTAAGTTTATTACTATTTGAAATGCATAATAATCTGCTCTCTTTAAAATATAGAAATAGACTTTCATTTAAATGAAACTGAACTCTCAAAGATGATTTTTGTAACTTTTCAAAGGTTATTATAATGGGATTCTACCTATATAAAGATAAGTTTATTTTCACTGCCTTGGAAGCTTAATGAGAATTCAAACAAAATTATTTTGAAAATTTTAAACTATTTGAAATGGTATGAGATCACTAAATATATAACTAATTTATGAATGTACAGAAATATTAAAAAACATATATTCCAAAGAACTAGTCCTCTCTGGGGCGGTATATTAAAGCAATTGAACTCAGATTACTCAGATTTTCTCACCTTTTAATTAATATTTTTAAGTAATTAAAACCAATTTGTTTTAAATCTGATTTTTATAATTCAAGCAAATACCAAAAATAGTTCATGTGTAAATAGTCACAATGCTATTCTATTTAAGCAATCCTTATCCTTCATTCCCCCCAAAAATAATTAATGAGTACTTTACAATGTGCTGAGCACATTTATTTTCAAGGAGCTCAGAGTTACTAAATCTACATCATCTTATAAAATTCTACTGAGAAAGAGAGACAGCAATTATTCATAGCTAGGGTAACAAAAACTCAGAATCTTATGAGACTGTGAGAGAACTCAGAACCCTAGCTCGAAAATCTAAAATATTTATAGATAATAGTGTTAAATTTACACTAATAAAAAACTGTAAGTGCAATATACATAAATATATATATTTTTAAATGAGAGTTAAAAAAAAAAAAAAACTACCTCTGCCAAATGCTGTATTTGGAGCATCAAGTGCATAAGGATCTTTTTCTAAAAGTTCAAATTTAAACTCTGTTTCAGTTAATCTGCAAATAAAGAACAAACATCTCTAAGTTACTTGTCCAAAAGACGCATCCACATTTCAAGAAAAATGCCACTACCAAGAACAAGCTATTCTTCACTTTCTCAATATCTGCCTAGAAGAAACAGATCTTTTAAAATTATTGTCACTGAAATACCTTTCTATATCCCCCACTTCTTATTTTTGGGTAAGACGTTTCTTTTTACCTAATGATAGTGATGTTTTGTTGAGGTATGGATTTGTTTTGTTTTTTTTTTTCTTCATAATCAGACTACAAAGAGTACAATAACACAAAATACAAATTTTAAAATAGAAGGGTCCTCCAAGATTAATCAGTCCAAGTCTATCATTTTAAAGTAAGGCAACTGAGGCTAGGAGTTTAAATAATTTATTCAAAATGAAAGTGCCAGGATTAAAACACAGGCTCCTGGCTCTGAGTCATGTATGCTTTCCATTGAAATGTTACCCATACAGTTCCAACCATAATATACAACTGAAATCCAATTAACTCATCTACTATTTTTACTTCTAAACTTTTTATCTTAGAGATGCGATATTTTAAAAGAATATTATTTCTAGTTCTTAACTATCAGATCTGAAATAAGACATTTAATCATTGGTTTTAATTTCTGACTAGAAAAGGCAAGCAATACAACTAAAACTAATATTGGATAACGTTAATACTACATTCTGGCACGAAATTATAACACTCTAGAAAGACTGTTAAAATCTTCATAGAAAAGCATTTACTCTTCCCTTCGACTGTACATTGTACACTTTTATTCTCCCTTTAATTTGACTATTGTAAAGTAATGTCACCCAATACATAAAAACTGGGGATGAGAGAAATAATAAACATTTATTCTATCCATTTATCCATTAAAAGATGCTGATAATGAGAATTACTGTCAGATTCATCCTTTCTCTTTCCATCTCATGTAATCTCCCTCTACATAGCCTGTTTTGTTTTTTTAAGTTTTGGTTCACTTTTTAAAAAAAAAAAATCTGTGAAGTTTTCTTCTTTGTTAGAGTGACCTAAGACAAGTGTTTCGACAAAAAGATCTATTAACTCCTAGTAAAACTAATAGATATTACACTACATAATATGTTAAATTTACTGTAAGTTTTCTTGTTTATTCTTATAAAAGTATTAACTAACAGAATAACAACTTACAATAAAAGTAATAACTAAAGTGTTTCCACTAGAATACTTACTTTTGTCTGTTATGAGCATTTTCTTTCTTTAAATCACTGAGGTTTCTTTCAGCAGTACGAGCTGCCAACTTAAAAAAATTACATATTTTTAAAATACAGTAAACTTAAAATCAAAGATATGCAAACATAAATATCTCAATGATGGCATAAAAATATCAAAATCATTTAAGTATCTATTTCAGTAAACTCAATGTAAAAAAATTTTAATTTAGGGAATAATTTTAAATGGGAATGTGTTTTGTGTAACCAGAAGAAATAAACCTAAAGCTGGAGTTCAATCATATACTTGCCAATAAATGCTATTATCTAAATGTGAAGTCAAGGATTAGCATTGGTGCTGTACATATCCAAATCACATGACAAGAACAATGTAACAGGACCCAAGTTTAGGGTGTTGAGAATGGAGACTTGGGGTCATCATACATGGCAGCACTGGCTATGGGACAAGGTAACCATCTATGAAAAGAAATTACTATAATTCTGTGAAACAATAAAGGTCTAAAATAGTTTCACAGCACGCCAGTATAGCCCATTTTTTTTAAATGGCTGAATATAATTAAAGCATGCTGCATGTCTATTAAATATACAACACTGTACACATAACATTACTTTTACATTTGTTTAGTGATGCTTTTAATAAAAGGTTAGAAAATCAGAGTTTATGTTATAGAAAACAAAGCTTATACTTATAACAAATAACGAGAACATACAATATTCCCAAACTGTTGTGGGCAAAGGTTAAACTTGTATGGCTTATTGCATGTTTCCCATTCTTTCTAGTGAGTCTCCAGATTAGAAGCAGCAGTATATAAAATGTCAGTCCTGTAGAACTAATACAATCCTAGGGCAAATGTATCTATCATACAAAGGTAAATTAATTCAGTCTAGAACCTTAACTTTTTACAGGTAAAAGAACTATACTATCAATGTGTTCACTTAAAACTGTGAACTACACATGAGAACTGACCTCAACTGTCCAAAGAATAAATTATGTAAATATTCACAAAAAAACATAGCTTAATCACATTTTAGCACTCACTATCAAAAAGATCCCATGTGTAAACTTTTTCCAATATATAATCATATAATCAATTTAGTACTAACAAAAAAATTATACCACAATTTTAAAGAATAAAATACCAATTCATATAACTTATAACAAAGCAGAACCAAAATTACTTCTAAATGTTTTCAACACAGTATAACATATTTACCCATAAGATAAAGCACAAAAATGCAGTTAAGAAGTCAAAAGGGGGTTCTACCATCATTATAGTATAGTATATATTAAAGATACCTATGAAAAAATATGACAATTAAACTGATGGCAAATGATTATAGGTTTTTGAAAAGCTTACACCTAAAGGTTAGGTAAAACTGTAATTTCAGTAAATGACCACAATGTGTTCTAAAACACTGTATTCAGTAACTGAATACTTACAATGTGCAAAAAAAGCATTTAATTAGGTATAGGCATCAAGAAAAAAGAAATAGTCCCTATCTTAAGAAGCTTTAATCTGTGGAAAGGACAAATATAAATAAGCACAATACTTGCCATAAGACACACACACATACAGACATACACATATAAAACAATGTGTGAGTTCAAAAGGAAGAAAAGATTAACAGAATGGAACAAAAATATGCTCATAGATAAAATAACATAAAAAATTATAAAAGTAAAAAAGTGGAAACTAAATATTTACCAAATGAAAAATGTTTATATAAATTATGAAACATTCATAAAAATCTGATATGTTAAGTAAACAGATTATAAAACATTAAAATATCATATGATTCCATTTTTTAAAACATATATGTGCTTTTATGTCTAGATGTATTCAAAAAAGTATAGAATAAATTAAAGTAATACTGATTACTTCTTTGTACCATTCTATATGGTCTGAACTTTTGTTTAATGAGTATATATTATTTTTATAAATTCTGAAAAATACCTTCATTTTGAGACATAAAGGGCATATTTTCTGCATATTTTAATTTAAAGTCAACATCATTATTTACTAACAAATTCAAAAGGTCAATATTTCAATATCCACTCTTCATTCTCTACTCATATGATCTTGGGCGGTTTCATCATATGTAAAACTTGAATTATAATACCTATTTACAGAGTTACGGTGTGGATTAAATGAGTAACATGCAGAATGCCTTAAGTACAGTGCCTCGAACATGAGAGATAATAATAAACATCAACTCCTATACATCTTTAAAAAAAAATTAGCATCTAGGTATTTAGAAAGTGATGAGTGGTAAAGAAGACTAAATTCATATCCGGGCCCAGCTTAATTCAGTAACAAATCTTCACTTGCACTCTCAATACAGAGTGTTACAAAATCGTAGAACTGGGAAGGATCTTGACATTCAATATATCTAATTTCTCACCCTAAGCTGGAATCTCCACTCCAAGACACATCGATGCCTAAGAAATATCTTCCAAGCTTCAGTATAACAACAGTGATAATAGTAGTTTACATTTCCTGAGTGCTTACTATGTGTCAGGCACCTAACAGCTTTACAACAATTATCTTGTTTAATCATTACAATAATTCTATGAAATAGGTACTAATGATATCCCTATTTTATAGGTAAAAAAACTGGCAGTAGGTCATGGAGTCAGGATAACAACCAAGACAAGCTGATTCCAGACCCCATGTATTCACCCACTGTACAAACTGCCTCCCCTTAAAGACTCCTAAGGACAAGTCCTCCAAAGGCTGGTTATTACAACAGTTCTACATGTTAGAGGGATGGTTATTATAATTAGTCAAAATCTGCATCATGATGATTTCATCACACCGTTCCTCTGCAGTACTGACATACCATTTCTCATGACAGTCTTCTTCTTAATGTATATCAAGTAATTCAACACTGAGAACCAAATATATACCAGAATTCTTAGATTTTTAGAACTCTTAGAACTAAAAAAGGATTTAGGTATCACTTAGTTCCATGTCATTGTTTTACAGATGAGTAAACAGACTCAAAATTTTAATTTGTCCACAAAAATTAGTGGCAATGGCAATCTAGTGCCCTGACAAAATAAATCCATGAACATTATATCATCACCTTCCCCAGAGAGAGTAAAAGCCCCTGCCTGGCAAAGAAGTAATGTGCTGAAAGCAGAGAAGAAAAAATCAAATTGTATGAATGAACTAAGTATTTAGTTCATAAGGAACACAGCAAAGAAAAGGATTTTTTAAAATATTACCTTTATTTTCAGTGTAAAGGTACCTTTTATACTGCTCTTCTAAATTAGGAAAAAGAACAATTCAATAAAAGAGGCTAAAAGAATTTAATCCTTACCCAATTATCATGTGCTTTTTTCTCATGGGAAATAATCTGAAAAAAGAAAATTATAATATTAATAACTACTTTTCTTATGTAAAAAGCATTCACATCTACAACTAAGATTCAGTACACAACTCATAAACTCAAAAATAACTCAAGCATTTCTGAAAAGTCAATAACATTTCAAAGCAAATTTTCACATACAAATGATCTACTCTATTTTAAAACAAAATTGAATGTAAAGACAATCAAAAGTTTTATTTAATAAATTTCTACTTTGTGCAATAATAAACTACAATATGAATTGTCAATTAAGAAACAACTAGCCTGACTGAATGTGAGACCCCAATGCTGATATATGTTATTTATTTATGCAATCCACATTCCCAAAGAAGCAGAAGACATGGCAACTTTAAACATGATCTCGTTTGCCAGAATCTGTGGCTCCCTAGAAATGGTCCACAGCTACATGCAAAACTCTAAGAGATGTGTACTACTAGTCAAGTAACTATACTCCTGCATCAAAATAGAGATATCAATTCAAACAAATCAGAATTAAGTTCATTAATTAATACACACATACCTGCCCTTGATAAGAATGAATGGTTCTCTCCAATTCTTCTTCAAGATCTCTGGCTCGCTTTCTATAGGGAAGAGATAAACAATCTACTATGAAAATATACTAATGACAGAACACATTGTCTCCACGGAAAATATTAATTAAAGCATCTAGAGTACTTTGTTTCATTTAAAAAAAAAAAAAGCTCCAGAACTCCACATGTTAAATCACCTTTAAGAGGTTCTAAAGTATATTTTTTTCCTGATACAATTTTAACATTAATTAAGTTTTAAAAGTAATACTACTTGGGTTTATCTAAACCAAAGGTCAAAGATTTATATGGTACATTGGTTCGTTTTTATTTTCAAGAAGTATGATATTAGAAGATTTATTCAGATGTCTGTAATCTTAATAGAATTCTAGGAAATTAACAATCTGTGCAAAATAAAATGTTACTTGTTACCTTTAAAAGACTAAGAAAATAATTCCTTCTTCTGAATAAAACTCAAGCTTACTCTTCCTAATGTAAAATGAAGAATCACAACTATTCAGTTTGGTAGGCTGCTAATAGACTTACAGACTTATAAACACTTTAGAACTTTAATTGTGGCTCACTTTCTTTTAGTGGCATATTTCTTGAATTCATTAATATTGTATACATTTTCATCTGAACCAATGAGGAAAGACACTGAAATTAATGGCTACTCATAATTGTCTTGAAATTAACAGAAAATAGAATTATTCACGTTCAAATACAACTAATATAAAAGATTTAAAATCTCACACCCTGAAAGAAAACCACTATTTCCTTTTTCCATTTTCTGTATAGTTGCATAATGGCAAGACACCTAAATAAAAATGATGAAACAAAAATACACTATTATTTTTCTGAATGTCTTATTTTTTCTGGTATTTGCCTTTTGGATATCTGTCCCACCTCAAAAAAAAGGGGGTAAATATATTTAATACCTATACGTTTCCAGTTCCTCAGCTGCATGGCTGATCTTTTCATCTGCTTTGGAAAGTTTCTCTTCTTTCTGTAACCGGTAGTTTTCTTCTACTGTTAATTTCCTTAAAATAAAAAGTATTTTCTTTCTTTCTATATGTCATAAAACAATCAATTATATATCTTTAATTATACATGGGTGCTTCCCATAAAGCAGTTTGCATAACACCACTAAAAACATCACATGCAAGGGGAAAAAAGTACTTGTAAAAATATTCCTGGCATGGAATTTAATATTAGGAACTCAAATTATAAAGCATCCTGTCTAACAACAGTGCTACTGATATAAAAATTTCAAGAGTTTTCTGTAAGAATTTATCATAAAAATAAGATTAACAAAGGTAAATATTAATAAGAACTATTAATATATTTATGATTTATCAACACTTCTTAGATAAAGAAGCATTATTATTAGAAGTTACCAACTAATGAACTGTGTTTCAACAATTAAGTTGTTTGTTTTAAAATAGTGATTAGTCTTCTAAGCCAGTTCACTCACACCCATACACACAAGAAACCCCAACTCATAATGAACCCAAAGTAAATAAAAGTAGTAGTAGTCCTGCTTATCACTATTAGCTCTTTTAATACCTAATTTATTGTGCCATTAGTATGTGCCAGAAATTGTCCTTAAACCTTTACAGGTATTATTATAACAACTCTATTAAAATGGTACTATTTACAAACACAAACACACACACATGAAGAACAGAGAAACTAACTGGACCAAGGCATAGAGCTAACTCCATCATACTGTATTACCCTGTTGTTTCCACAGGGTATCATTAGTTACACTGGTCCCTCAAGAAATATTTATTGAACACCACAAAAAAACACATTTGGAGTACTAGCTATGGATATCTCCCCTTCTTCATGAACGTTAAAGAGGAACAAGATAAAAAACTAAAGAGATTCTACAGAGCAGCATTACCTATTGCTTAGAAAGCACTCCCCAGGTCAATCGTTTCATAGGCATTATAAGAAAATAAAAGTGATCGCCTTAGAAAAAGCATAAAAGTATAATGAGCTTGGAGATGGCAGTGTTTTTACAGACTGTGAAGATTTAAAATGGCCAGAAATTCTTTGATACACCTCCCACTGAGTGGTAAAGTCTATGAACCCTCCCCTTGAATTAGGGTGGGCTTATTAATGATAAAAATTTTACTGAGAAAAGAAATGCAATGATATAACTAAAAAACATTCCCATCTTACTTCACATACTTAAGGAAACAACATAGCAAGCTTCTACACTATTTCACTCCCCTCCAATATTAAATTTGGGAAAATGCTAGTAATGTAATATATCAGTAGTAAAAAACATCAATCCAGCATCTAGAAAATGACTGAATCTAAATTACACTGCATGTAGGCAAGAATTTTAATTTAACATTTTACTAGTACTATTAACTCTATATTCTATTCTGAAGAAAACATAGTGGCATAATTTATTAAATTTGAGTAGTAAATATTTTCATTTAAATGTAAGAATGAAATATATAATATTTTGGGAATCCAAAACATTTCAAAGTAATGAATGAAATACCATGTGAACATATATACATAAAGCTAGGATTCTACTCAGCCATCTATCCTTGCTTTGGGTATCTACAGAAATTTTTCTTTGAAATTTTAAACATTACTCATTAAAATTCCATAATCAATCATATATTTTTTGTCCAAAAAATACACTCAAAAGTATTTCTTTCACTTGAAATAAATTCCTTTTATGTCCAAATTTTATTATCTTTCACCCTAACCTAAAAAGAAGGGCTCATTATAGGTTTATTAATAGAAACCATGAAGCTACTATCATTTAGTCAAAGAGAAGAGGATAAAGTAATGCCCTCATGGAGTTACATTTAATGTGAGAAGAATTTTTTTTTAAGTAAGTAAATAAAGACAATCATCAGAGGAGAATAAGGGCTACAAAGAAACATAAAGCAAGATAAGAGGACAGGGAGTGGCAGGTATTGTTTTAGTGAAGTTAGCCAGGCAGGGGTTCTTTGAGGCTTTATTTGAACCTAGGCTTAAATTAAATGAAGGACTGAACTTTATACAGGGGAATACCACTGCAGGCAGAAGGGGCAAGTACAAAAGGGCCTGAGATACAGATGTACTTGGCAAGCTAAAGATCATCAAGAAAGCCAGTGTGGCTATAATATAGTGAGGAAAAATAAAATAAATAAGCCATATCTGGTAGAGTCTTGTAGGCCATGACAAAAGCTTTGGATTAAATTCTAAGTGTGATTCCAAGCAAAAGAATGGCGATACTCGTTATTTGTTTTAGAATAGTCCTGCTGCTGAAAACACAGAGCAGGAAGTTAAGAGTACAAAGAGAGACACCAGTCATGATGCTATGGCACCAGGAACTAACTTATGATGGCTTACATCAGAGTAGTATAGGAGGTGGTGGAAAGTAGTCAGTTTCAAGATACAGGAAGACTGACAGAATTTGAAGGTAGAATGAATATGGGATATAAAAAAGAGAAGTCAAGGATGGCTTTATCAGCTGTCCTGAGCAACTCAGCCATTTACTAAGACAAGGAAAAGTTCGGCAGGAGCAATTTACACAGTGAAAGAAATCAATTTTACATATATCACAGATGCAATTAATGAGTAGGGTTCAATTTTAGAATGTCCACCCAGATTCATTGACCTGGTCTGCAGTATTAGAGAGTTTAATTAGCAATAATTTGCTAACTATTTAAAGGAAGTTAAAGAGGGTTTTGTGAACTAGCTTGCAAATCCAAAGTCTTTCTTCCTTGAAGAAAGTGTTTCAAGAACAAATAACTTTCTTAAAAAATGAATTCATAAAATATAACCCAATAATAAACTGAGAACTTGGCATAATCACATAAACTGAATATGCAACATTTTTAAGCAATTTTACTTGCCATTCAGTAGAGTTATCAACATAACTTTTATTACCTGTGAAGTGTCATTTCATTTTCTTGATACAGTTCAGTCATTACTTTAAGTTTCTGCTGAAGCTTTTGATTCTCACTTTCAAATCGTTCATTTTCTGATTGCAAAGATGCTTGTTCAGTCTGGATAATTTTAATACATTCTATAGACAATTTTTTAAAGTCACAATTAAAGGAATAAACATTTTGAGTTGCATATTAACACTTCATACAAATAAAAATTACTTAAATTATTAAGAAAAAATTCTTTCCAACAACAAAAGAAAACCTGTTTTCTTTTTTACTTTTCTTTTCTTTTTCCCCCTAATTCCCCGCCCCACCCTTCCACCTCTGACCTATGGATGTTGCCATTTCCCCTTAAGAACTGAATCTCTGAAGGCAGGGCATCTCCTCCCACAGGCTCACAGCATACAGCTGGGCCCGCATATGGTCCGTGGCTCCACCTCTGGCAGGAACCCAGGACCTTCTGCATGTAAAGCAGACATGCTAACCACTACACTATGGAGCCATGCCCCTGTATGGTATTTTTAAATTCACATCTGTTGACTTAAGCTTTAAGCCATTACCAAGAACGGTCATTCAATAGACATCAATGTTGGATATCATTGCTATTAAAACTAAATCAATTCTATTAAAAAATAAACCAACACTTGAATCATTATATTTTTGTATTTCTATTGTAACTATTTTGTTTCAAATCCTCTATATCTTAAAAGAGAACTATAAATAATGAGCAAAGAGGGGAAGCAGTTTAGAAGAAAACTTTCATGTTATAAATAGAAAAAATCGATTGTAGAAATTTCTTTTTCGTGACCTATTAAAAAAAGTAAGTTAAATTTGGTAAGAGGGTACAGGCAAACATAGTCTCTCCAAATACTAACTTTAGAAAATAATAAAAATTTTGCCAAGCAATTTTATTAACAAATGGGATAACTGATTAGCAAATCCTTGGTATTCTGACACTTAACTAAATAGTTCCTGAGAGTCTATTAATATATAAAATACAGCTTCCTTATCTTTTCCTCCTGTGATGCTCCCATGGCTTTTAGTAATATGTGTCACATACAGCAAAATTTATTTTTAAGTTAATGTTACTTTTCAAAATCCAAAATAATCCAACTATCAATATCATGTATAAGGCTATACTCTTGTTTTTAATAATATAATTCTTTGGTGGTTCAACCTTTTCAAAAAGTGTTTTATTATAAATAAATACAGTTCACTATTGTAGAAATTTTTCAAAAATACAGGTTGTAAAAGTCAGAGAGAAATCTATAGATAATCCCATATTCAAAGATAATCATTGTTGACATTTTAGTATGTCCTTACATTGTATCTTTATTAAATGGTTATGGTAAAATTCTTTTTTTTTTTTTTTTGCAAAATGTGATGTTACTTACATCAACTATACCAGCAAAATAAATAAAAATGTTTTCAATGAAAAAAACTTCAGTTCCACAGGTCTAATATCATTCTTGCATGTGCTAAATTACTATGCATGTACATTAAAGGAGAAAACTATACTGTAAAAATCTGGAAAATATAGTAGTACCACTATAAAAGTCAATTTTGCAATTTACAAAGATTTTAAAAATTTTAAATTTTAATTTGCTACTTTCTAATATCTCAAACCATAGACATATAACACTAAAATTCAAAAATAAGTAATGTTTTACATGTTTTTTAAAATAATTTCATTAATTTCATATAAATATGGAAGAACAGATAAGGCTTTACTAACAATAACAACAAAAACTCAGAACTAATTTTTCAGAAATAAGAAACAAAATTTATTTAAAATCCTACCAATTGGATTTTCTCATAACTGATTCAATTTATGGTACCATTCTCTATAAGGAGATGTATTTATTTAGAAAAACTTTAAAAGTATATATATATTACCCACCTGTAAGATCTTTCTTGGTTTTATCTACTTCAGATAATTGAGTATAAATTTGGTTTCTTTCTCCTTCTAGGGTTTTTAAAGAAGCATTTAACTTCAAAGAATGGGAAAAGGAAAAAAGCAACATTAATCAGTTATACCAAAAAAAAAATCTCACTTTGGTGAAATTATTGCCTAGAATGTACAAACTAACAATGCAGTTTCCACCTTAGAAAGTCAGCAAATTCATCAATAGTTGGAAATTTCAGAACAGGGATAGAGAAGATCTGTGATGGATGCTTAAACAGTGCTATTTTCAATCTGCTTACTTTTAACACATAAGTTTGATTAAACCTATCTTCAAACTACATTACCAAGACTTCTCACAGATCAGTAAAGATCAGGATACCACTACTAGGGTAGAAAAAAAGAAAGAATAAACCAGAAGGAAAAAAAAACTATTATTTACTTCTCAAAATAGGATATGGGGCAATAGAAACAAGAAAATACTGAGACCAAAGGAAGAAAAATGCTCAAGAGGGAAGTATGAGAGAAAATAAATGTTTTTAACATATTGCTTAGACAAAAGAAATGAATACAGAGCTTGAAAAATTTGTTACCATAAATTCTAAAAATTAACAATATGAATTACTAGTTGGTATAAAAAGAAAAAAGCAATTGGTGAAGATAAGTCTGATCACTTCTGAAAATTCTAACGTCTTATACGGTAACTATAAAATGGACTTTAAAGGTAGTTACTAAGGACATAGGGATTTAAACCATGTTCCAGTTCTTTATTTTTTTATTTATGTAGCAATGCAAACCTTAGCAGCATGAATCAGTTTCTTCAAACCTCCTTTTGGTTGATTATCTATAACAAAAAACAAAAACATAACAATAAATTAGGGAGAAAATGCAATGTCACAATAGACATCCAAACGATTTTATTAGTTTACTCAATTAGAGCCTTATTATCCTTCTTCTTGCTACAATAATGCATTTGATATAAGGCAGAATGGCCTTAGATTTGGATCTGCTCCCAGGAAGTTAAACAATAAAAGCACTGGAAGTACTATAAAATCATGTAACAAGGTTCTTGACCACTCCAAAAACAGAGTTATAATAGGGATTTGGTATTCACCTAAATATAGTCCACAGTCTCAACTATTCTTAGAATCCTTCACTATACAAAATATTGAGTGTAACTATATAGTCCAAATTAAATAACATTAAACAAGTATGAGTGTCTCACTAGAAATATAATTATTTCTTAGAAAATAAAGCAGAAGTAAAAAAGTACAAACAGAACTATATGTATTTACTTTGAAAATATAATTTTCTTCCAATTCATTAATGCTATCATCAAAAAAATTTTTTTAATATATCTTCTCTTCCTTAATAACTTTGTTAATTATGTAGGGGTGGAGGGGTGGAGAAAAAAAGAGGAAGGACAGAGAAGTCTGAAGGACTACCATTACAGAAAACTAGGTGAAAGATAAATAAGATCTCTCTGTACTCTTTTTGCAACTTCCTGTGAGTCTATAATTATGCCAAAATTTTAAAAAATTTAAGTTAAAGGAATTGGTTTGAGAATATCCAGTAGCTATAGTGAACTTAACTTCTTCCTGAGTTTCCAGACTACAACCAACAACAGCAATAACCACTTGGATGGCCAACAATAAAGTATTATAACAATATGAATCACCTAACTAAAACAACAAAAGAACTATCCTGAGGAACTTGTTTATAGAACATTTATCTTTTTTCAAACTATTTTCTCATCTATTTGATTTGTTTACAGTACAGGGAAAAACAGGCATTATAATAATTATGACGCAATGTGAAAATTACTATAATGAAGCTACAGACAATATATAAAAAGAACAAAGAGGAAGAAGGCTGTAAGTCTGTCTGAGGAGTTGGAGAAAGATTACTGAAAAGGCTGTATTCCAGCAGAAGCTTAACTATAAGAGATGGTGAGAAAGGGACAGAGTATTAGAGAAAGATGAACAAGATGGGCCAAAGCACAAGTGTATAAAGAACATGGTATACATGGGGAAGTTAAAGGGAATACAAGAGCTGGTCATCATTTTTAGCAAGAGAATGAGGCATTTGATACCTAAGTGCACACCACTTTCTGAATCACTCTTCATTTCCAATTCCAAGTTATTATCCGTTATATCTTCTCCAAGCACAGCAGCCCAATCTTTCATCTTTAGCAAGCGTTCAGTCAGAGACTTGACATTTAGCAAAGAGGGGAAAAAAGAGGGTAATGACTTATGTTAACAATTTACAACTTCTGAGTATACAGTTGTACTTTAAAATTCAATGCACATAAATAACATTACATGAGCTCTTATTCTCTACAGATATTGATATGTAAATACTCCAAAAAGCTTAACATTTATTGACTATTAAATTCTTAAAGTTAAAAACCAAAACCAGTTATTCCTAAATCAAATACAATTCTTAATAATGGCCCATTTTTGCTAAATATATCACGACTATAAAATGACAAATCATTTTCTTATATGAGATTTCTTACATACTGCAAATAAGAGTGGCCATTAACATGAGCATATATTTCGTGTGAAGTCAAACTAGTCAAACTAGTCAAACTAGTGAGGTTCATGATATATGAAAAGATCGAATTTCACAGATTCAATTTATTCAAGTAAACAAATGACATAAAGAAAAAGAAATTATAAAAGAGAATCTGAATTGGAGCATTATAAGTTTTCCAACAGTATTTTTTTAATTTTATTGAATAAAGAAAGATTTTCTAGCACTATGGATAATAAAAGGACTGTGCCATTTATTTCTGTGTAAGGATCCAGCTAAATATTCATTCTTCTCTACAATTTCCACCCTTCGGTCAGCTCCCCCTAAGCACAAATAACATGGCCGATAGCTTTGAGTAAAGCTTAAGATTAGCATCTCATTCTTGTTCTGTTTAAGAAAAATCCCAAGTCTTTTAGTAGAGTAAATTTACGTGAAAAAAAAATAAATAATGTGCCAAATTATGAATATAACTTCTAAAGATGAAATCTTGAAAACATTCTTAGTAGCAACATAAATGGCATAAATGCATAGCTTTCAAGATGATAACATCCACTTCACTCTGTAGATTACAGAATGTTAGTTTTACATCTTATTGCTTGATCCTCGTAGCCAAATATGTTTGCAGCTTGTAAGTATAAGATATAGAAAAGCAGGCAGGAAAGAGGTTAGGAGGGTGAGATAGGGAGTAGGAAAGTCAACATGAGATAGGGAGTAGGAAAGTCAACAAATCTGAACAGTAATATCAATTATTTTATTCCTATTAGAGCCAAGTTTCAATTAGATTTGTTTTAAGTATTCATCTCTGTGAAAGTATTAACCTAAATATTAAAAATATTCAACCAATAACTTCATCTGTCCAATTTCTAAAATTCTTTCTAACTTCTTATCAAAAGAAATAGATGGCTATCTAAAGACAAAGGTAAAGTCCATTATTCTTTTTCTTCATTAAATACCTAGGCTAAAATACAAAGGAGAGAAAAACAGGGATAAAAAAGGGATAAAAAAGATATGAAATGTTGATATATGTATACTACAAATCTGTAAGTCTTCAAGGAGCATTTATTAGCACAGATGATAATACTAATGCAAATTGCAATGTATGCTCAAAAAGTACATGTCTTCAAATCTGGCAAAATAAATGATGAAAATAAAACTGCTAAAAACAAAAATTTTCAAATTTCAAAAATTAGTATAAAATTCTAGCTGACTCGGTCACTAAAACCAGGGCCATTTACCTTGAGCTGATTTTCTTTATCATGTAGAACTTGTTTTGCATGTGCTTTGGAGTCTTCAAGTATCATTTTCTGTTTATTAAGTTCACTTACTTGTTCTTTCCATTCTTCAGTTTCCTGTAAAAGCTAAAATTCAAACCCAATAAAAAAATAAAAACAACTCATATTACCTTACCATCCTTATTTATTTAAGTTTATCACCGATAACTTTAAAAAAAAGAACAATACAATCTACAGCCATGCTACCCTGAACAAGCCCAATCCCATGTGATCTCAGAAGCTAAGTAGAGTCAGGCCTGGTTAGTACTTGGATGGGAGACCACCTAAGAAGACTAAGTGCTGTAGGCGTAAAAAATAAAAAAATATAAGGGATTGTACACTGACAAGGTCCTTGTAATCTGTGAGGTAAACCAAGGATTGCCTAGCCTAAAAAATAAAAAATAAAAAACAATACAATGTGTTGCTAAGAAGGGAGGGAGGAAAAGAATAAGGGATGGAATGAAAGAGGGAGGGAGAGAAAGGAGGAAGGAAAAAAGGAAGGAAGGAAGGAGGGAGGGAGAGAGGCAGGGCAGGCTCCTATTTTCAAAGAACCTTCAAAAGAGTGGTAATGTGAAATAACAGACACTTTAACATTCTTCAACTGATTAAGGTAATAAATTTATATCAAATAAAAAGTTTTCTGACACATTTATTTCTGTTAGATTTCGTCATTCCTTACTATTCCTTATATCCCATATAACATGCCATACCTTACTTTATTAAAATTTTTCCTATATAAGAGAGACACCAAGGGATACACAGGAGATTGTCCTGTTCTCATGCTCTCCAAGAAAAGCTCATTCTTGCCCTTAGTATGGGTCAGTCATGAGTATGCCCAGAAGATTTATAATTACATATACATAGGATGAAGAATCCCTATACAGTACAAACCTGTTTCTGGCCTTCCTGAAGTAGAGAATTTTCACTCAAAGCATCTTTTATAGCTATCTTAAGTCGTTCTTCATTCATTTGAAATATTTTGAAGGTTGTTTTGGCCTAAGTAAAATACAGCATATTGAGTTAATAACAGTTAAATACAATAGCTTTTTACACATACTCTCTATAACATGGACTTAAAGTAAAAAACACACCAACATTAATCGGAGAGTCAACATGGCATAGCAGAAAAAAGCTGGCCTAGAATCAAGTCTAGTCATGGGTCTGATATCAACTTGCAATGTGACCTTGGATCTTGATTTAAACTCTTGTAACCTTCTATACACTATGTAGCAAGTTTTGTTAACTTTTTATTCACTGTCTCTCTTACCAGAATTTAAACTTTATGAGAGTTTTTCTGTCAATTCTATCTACTAATGTTAAGTGCCAAACACCTTCAACATTGACCAGTACATAGCAATAGCTCAATAAATAAATTGTCCAATAAAAAATTCAACTTTCCTAAGGTACTGGGTATAAAAAATATATACCTAAGACCTTATATCTCATATTCTAATATTATATATTATTTTTAATCATAAAATAAAATTGAAATGACTTTCAAAAGCAACAAACCTATTAGACTAATTCAACTTACCTCAGCTACTTGCGATTTGAGGGATTTTGATTCATCTTCTAGGGACTGTATTCTTTTTGAAATATCCACCATCTAGAAAGACAGTATCAATCAATAAACGTGTATTTACTAAACTCCAGTTTCTAAGATGCTACATATATTAGATATATTATTAACCTAACACTTTCCTCAAAAAGTTGAGGGCTCAAATTAAGAAACCTGCTCAGCCATATGCTTAAAGAAATTTTATATGAAAGTTACATAATAGTATTTTATCTCATCTTTAATATTATAACATTTAAGTTATATATGCTCCAGATAAGTCCACTAATGTCATATCTCACTAAATAATTTTATACACATCAATACCTTCCTTAAGACAGATTTTAAAATAGAATGACAAATAAAGTTAAAATGTTCTTAACATACTTTTGAGTGATAAAATAAAATCTACTATGTATGTGATTGTTCAACTTAAATTATTTATGTGAGATACTTCCATAGCACATATAGAAAATTTCTTCAAGAATATGCAGGAAACTTAACATGATACTAATAACTTCTAACAAATGAAAAGAGCTAGTAAATCTGGAAATTTTTACTCTCCACTTCACAGCCTTCTGTAGTCTTTGAATTTTTTACTGTGTATATAATACTGTAACTGATAGCATATCAATTTTTTAAATTTAGTAACTTTCTTTTTCCTATAGTTTTCTCAAACACAAAAGCCTTACCAATTCATCTTGTTCAGAATGTTTAGATTTCTCTTCTTTTAATTTTTTTTCCAGAAAGAGTATTTCATCCTCAAGTTCAGATTTGGACAAGTTCAGCTTTTCATAGATTGTCTAAAAAAAGAAGCCAACTTTATAAGACAAACACAGGAATTTTTCATTAGGGTAAATCAGGGTATAAGTATAATCAAACATACATGCTATAAGTTAAATAAGTTTAGTTTATTTTTTCATTTATATAACACTGAAATAATAGCAATTCTAATAGAGGTCAGCAAACTTTCTCTATAAAGAGCCAAAGAGTAAATATTTAGGCTTACAGGCCATGCAGTTTCCATCCCAATTACTCAATTATCCCTGTGTAGTGAGGAAGCAAAAATAATACATAAATGAATAAGCACAGCTGTGTTCCAATAAATTTTATTTACAAAAACAGTTGGCAAGCCCAGAGTCTAGTTTGCCAACCCCTGCTTTAAAGTATTATGAAGGGAAAAATAAGAAATAAATCACTTCATAATAATATTCTGTTAAAATAATTTTCTATTCTAATAATATACCATAGAATAATATTGTCTGTGACCTTCTGAATTAAAAATGATTAGTTACTGGATTATTCCAATTGTATATTAAATATAATAAACATACCTCTAATATTTGGGATCCTTCAACAAACTTGTTAAAAAAAAATAAACCAAAATTCAAAGAATTTAATGCAAGCCTAATAAACAAATACACACTATATTATAATGGTTAAAAATTTATTTATATATATTTCCCCAAATTTTACTATTTGATTATGTGAATTCCAACTTGAATCAAATTACTATATTGTTTTGATTTTATCTACAGGTTCGACCATCAAGTTTTTTATATTCGATTATATTTACCAATCTTGAAAATAAACACTATGTTTTTGAAAAATAATAATATTAGAGAAAAACTTCCAAATGTCCATTTTTAAGAAAAATTTAGCTAATCTTCATGCTAGCTTACGTGATTTAAATGCCTTGAGAATAAACTGGTGTTTTATTTTATCCATAATACCACCAAGCTTGAGTAAATGTCTTTGCATTCCAGTGTTTGCTCTTCTGTTAGCATGCAAAATGCCTTTCTAAATTCTTTTTTAATCAAACTACTAGAACAATACTTAAAAGAGAAGATCAACAAAAAATACATATAACAATTTCAACATGTTCTTGAGTATATTAACAGGTAACAAATAAAAGATTAAATTTATTTTATTTGGGATTCAATTTTCACTTACTCTTCACTCTACTAAGAAATTATGAATCATGATACAATGACTTTCTGATGATTACAGACATCGGTGAGAACTGCCAAGCTGGACTGAGTAAAGACATGCGCTAAAGATACAAAGTCCACTGTTTTCTACTTTAATGTTAGTAAGCTTTTTACAACACTTCTATCTCAAAACGGTAGTAAGGCACTCCCATTACCCTAATCTGTTGTAGCTTAGCTAAATGACAAATTATTATACTTTCCTTCCTTACTATTACCTAAATCATACCTGGCTCAGGAGGGCCAAGTATGCCTACCTCTTCCAAAGTCTACATTCATCACATCATGTTGGCATCTTGAAATTGGTCACAATCAGAGTATTTATACAACAGAACTCAGCAAAATAAGGCCTCCAGCACACCACTGCTTATAATAAAAATCTCTGATCTAATTCTAGCCAGCTCCTAATACAATGGGGATAAAATAAAGGCAAGTACTAGCACAATATACATAATCTGTGGTTCCAACTATTGCTAAATTTATTTTTAGAAATCCTATTTTTCTTTCTGTAGCAAAGTGAATCAAAAAAAAAAAAAGTGGCCACAAAAAAAATAATACATTTCCCAGGAATTAAAAATGAGCTTCTATACTGCCTAGATTCCAGTGAACCAAAGGTGCCTCAATCAAAACAAGTTAGCGACAAGAGCTCAAATATTTAAAATATTTTAAGCTACTTATTAATGTTCTATTTCCTATATTTAACCTTTTCTTTAACATTCAGAGAAGCTCTTTCACATTTCTTTTAAATAGTTTTGAGAAGATGCATTACTTTTTAAAGTTTGTGTTACTTAGTAAGAATCTTCCCCCAGCTTTTATAATTATACTATTGGTTTTTACCTCCAAACTTTGTGCTTCTGTCGACTCCTTCTCAAAGCTGGAATCCTTTAACGATGACTCTAAGCCTTCATACTGAAATAAAGCAACACTGTGAGTAAAAACTCTACAAATTTTATTCCAAGTTTTATCTGGATCAGTGTCTAAGAAGCAGACAGAATCTACTTCCACAGGTACGTTAAATTTACTTGGATTTACTTAGCTTTAAATTATTCCAAAAAGATCACAAAAACAAACAAAGCCAGGGAAGCTAACATATCACAACCCTCTAGCTTGGAAAACAAATGGCAGGACTTCACACATAAGGTTAAGAGAGCTATCCAAAGTCTACCTATACATTAAAGATATATTTATACTTAGCAGCCATTAGAAATTTTCACTACTAATTCAAATTATACAACAAATAAAATAGGGAATATAAAATGTTTAAAAGATAAAGAGAACAACCAAAGACAATGTAAAATAAGGACAATGAAACATACAATGCTATAGGATTTAGCAAAATGCATTTACTTCAATGCTTTAAAAAAATAAGTGATTACAGAGAAGACCAGGTTGTTTTGGATCAACCTTCTTGCTAAGAACAAGAAAAAGAGCTGGACAAAAATACTAAAAACAGGATATATCCAGAGGTCTCAAAATTTGGAGTTCAAATTTGGAAAAGACAAAATTTGGAGTTCAGGATCTGATGAGTATGGAGCTATGGAGCTCAGGGTTTAGGGTGGGACTCTGTCATAGGATAAATAATGAACTCCCCAAATTCCACCCTAAGCCCCGCAAATTTCCAGATGTGATAAGTTAAGGATCTCGAGATAGAAAGAATATATAGAATTATCTCGGTGGACTCAATATAATCCCAAGGGTCCTTATAAGAGGAATGCCAGGGGATAAAAGTTAGGAGAGAATATGATTTGAAGATGCAAGCAAAGAACAGAGTGATGCAGCTATGAGTCAAGGAATGTGGGTAGCCTCTAGAAGGTGGAAGAAGCTAGAAACAGATTCTTTTCTGATGCCTCCATGAGGAAACAGACCACTGATACCTTAATTTTAGCCCTGTCTGTTTTTAGACTTCTGACCTCCAGAACTATAACTGAATCAGTTTGTGTTACTTATGCCACCAAGTTTGTGGTAATTTGTTACAGCAGCAACAGAAAACTAATACCAACCCCCACTGGCCACCTTATAAGAAAGTCTAAACCAGAAACAGACTAATTACTTTAACTGAGGCCAAGTTTCTAAACATCTCAATCTGTGATTAAAGTAATCTACGATTTCAAATGTCCTAGCCCATCTACCTATGAGAAGCAATAGTAAACCCTCACTTAAGAAAGATAATATCCTCCATAGCATCAAAATTATCCATGTGATTTTTGTTACACTATTATTGATACTCAACATAAAATAACCAGGTATTCAAGACAAGAAGATTTGACTGAGAACCAAGGGAAAAAGTCAGCAAGAAGCAGACTCTCAGAGGACACAGATAATGAAGTTCTTAGTCAGACACTGGCTATAATCAAAAAGACAAATAAGTGTTCGGAAGGATGTGGAGAAATTGGAACACTCACATACTGCTGGTAGGAATGTAAACTGGTACAGTCACTATAGAAAACAATTTGGTAGTTATTCAAAAGTTAAATAGACATCCAGCAATTCTACTCCTAGGTATACACCCAAAAGAATTAAAAACATATATCCACACAAAAACTTGGGCATGGCAGCAGCATTTATAATAGCCAAAAAGGAGAATAATCCAAATGTTCATCAACTGACAGATGGATATATAAAATGAGATATGAAATAATGTTTGGCAAAAAAAATAAATAATGCTATGAAGACATTACATAAGGTATATTTATAGAAACAAAAAGTAGGTTAATTGTCTAGGGCTTGGAAATGGAGTAGATAGGGCAAATGGTGCTGGCTAAGGGGTGTAGCATTTCCTTTTGGGTTAATAAAAATGAACAAAATTTATTGCGATAATGGATGCACAAGTTTGTGAGTATACTAAAATTCACTCATTTGTACACTTTAAATGGTATACAATATCTCAACAAAGCTGTAAAAAAAAAAAAAACACTATTTACAATAGTTTTAAAAATCATCAGATACCAAAGATTAAATCTAAGAAAAGATGGGCAAGATCTCAACCCAAAAATGTATAAAACAATACTGAGAGAATTTTAAGAAGACAAAAATGGAGGGATATACCATATTACAAAGATAAGAACTCAACATTATAAAAATGTCCATTCTCTCCAAAATGATCTATATATTCAATGTAATCCCAATCAAATTTCTAGCAGGCGATGTACACGTGTAAACTGATGAAATGATTTAAAATTTATATGGAGAGATAAAATGCCAAGATAACCAAGACAAACTTGGAGGTTTACACTGTCAGATAGCATGACTTGTTATAAAAATATAATAGATTAAAAAACATGGTTGATATGAAAATTTTAAAAATAGACTAACAGGACAAAAGATATAGATACAGACTCAGACATATACAGTCACTTGATTTAAGATGACCCTACAGAACAAAGAGATGGTCTTTCAATAAATAGCACTGGTTAGTTCAATATCCATATGAAAAACACTGAATCTTGACCTCTAAATCACACTATCACAGATTCAATTCCAGGCAAAGACTGATTAAATTTGAGCTGAACAGTTCCCCCGCACACACACACACACACACACAGAAATTCATATGCTGAAGCCCCAATCCACAGTATGAATTTGACTATATTTGGATATAGGCACTTTAAAGAGGTGATTAAATTTAACTGAGGTTGTTAGGGTGGGCCCTAATCCAATCTGATTGATGTCCTTCTGAGAGAAAAAAACTTGGACAGAGAAATACCAGAAACAGGTACTAGCAAAGAGGAAAGACCAGGTGAGGACAGGGAAAGAAGACAGCAATGTTCAAGACAAGAAAAGCAGCCTCAAAAGAAACCAAACCTGGCAACATCTTGGTCCTGGACTTCTAACCTCTAGAACTATGAAAAAGTTAATTTCTGTGTGTAACCCACCAAGTCTAAGTATTCTGTCTTTGAGGAAAATAAAACAATCAAGTTTCTAAAAGATAAGAATGTCTTTGTATCCTTGAGTAGACAAAAATTTCTACACTAGGAAGCAAAAAACAGTCATCATAAAGACTGAGAAATTAGACTACATTAAAATTAAAAGCTTCTGCTTACCAAGACACCATTTGAAATAAAAAGGTAGAGTGGAAGATATTTGCAATACATATATCCGACAAAGGACTCATATCCAAAACACAGAAAAAAATCCTATGTATCAAAAACAAAATAGATAACCATACCTTTCAAAATGTAAAAGGAAACAGAAAACTTCATAAAAAGAACATCCAAATGGCCAACAAACGTATAAAAAGGTTCTTAACCAAATTAGTCAGAAAAGGGAAATTGAAATCACAAGACACCACTATGCACCTACCACAACAGTCAAAATTAATAAGATAGGTAATATGAGGAGCAACTGAACTCTCATACTTTGCAAATAAAGCATTAATAAAGAAGTATAAAGTCTTCTGATGCTAACATGAAGGTTAACATTTTCAAAAATGTCTTACCTCTTTTTGAACAAGGCTAAATTTTTCAAGTAGTTGACATTTTTCTTCGATTAGTGTAGAAAGTTCTACAGCAAGCTTTTTCTCTCTTCCTAAAAATTAAAAAAAAAAAGTGAAACTATGAAAACGCTTATTCATAAAGACATATGCACCCCTATGTTCACTGCAGCATTATTTACAATAGCCAAGTCATGGAAACAATCTAAGCATCCACTGATAGATGACTGGTTAAGGAAGATGTGGCACATACACACATACACACACATATACACACACAGTGAAATACTATTTAGCCATAAAAACATAATTAAATACTGCCATTTGTGACATGGATGGATATTGAGAGTACTATGCTAAGTGAAATAAGCCAGATGGAGAAGGATAAATAGTATAATTTCACTCATATGTGTAATAAAATAAAAAGTAACAAATGAACAAAACAAAAATAAAAAAGAGGGTGGGAAGAGAATAAAGTGGGTAAAGGGTCAAATATATGGTAACAGAAGGAAACTAGACTTCAGGTGATGAGCATACAATAGAGTACACATATGTCAAATTATAATCTTATACACCTAAAAATCATATGTCATGAATCAATGTTCCTAATAAGTTAATATAATTACATGTAAATTGTTTTAAGTTTTAAAATTATAAATAATTTTAAATGGTGAGATCTAAAGTAGAAAAAAAGAGCTTACCCATATAAAGCCGGCTTCTAATCTGAAAAAAATTTTAAACAAAATTATATTAAAAGATTTATACATTCAAGTAAATCGAATTTATTTAACTTACACTGCCAAATTAAAAATAGCATTTTTCTATTGCCTTAGTATGAATATAAGTTAGTCAAGTATTCTATGTTCAATAAGATAAATGCTACATATTAAAGTTTCCCAATTGAAGGTTTACATTGCATACTAGCATAGTAAAGGCTCTGAAATAACTGTATCTTAAAAATACCTATTTTATTAGCCAACTATTCCTCTAATATATTTGACCCTAAAACAAACTATTGCAGGATGCCCCTATTATCTTCTTCTCCTAGTACTAATATCCAAAACAACACAATTTGAGAAATGTTCCAATTTCTCTCTCTCAAATAATAAAGAAAAAATATAGGTAAAGGGATCAGGTTTAGGATCGAGGCAATATAAGCAAATGTAAAAAACAATGAGGACTTAAATTGTCTACATAAGATGTATAGAGATAAAATTAAAAGAGACAATTGTAAAGTCAAGGTATAATGGAAGAGGTAAAGATGAGGAATAAATTAGTTAACTGAACCATAAAAGTGAGGAACTGTCTCAAAATACAAAAAAATATTGGAAAAAAAATTAAAATATATAAAAGTCTTAAGTGTTAAGGGCCAACATCTAAAACATAGTAGTCCCAAAAAGAGAAATAAAAATATAAAATGCAGAAGAAATTTCCTAGAATTAAAAAAATGATAAAAGATCTCATATTAAGAGATTCCAGAAAATTCTAAAGAAGAAATAAAATTTTTTCAAACCTAGACACATTACATTAAAATAAGAATATCCAATTAAAAGATTCTAAAAGCTTCCACAGAGAACAGATCACCTACAAATAAGAATCAGACATTAGACTTTTCGATAAGTAACATTAGCTGTAAAAAACAAGGAAGTACAGGTTTTAAAGTATTAAAAAAACTTTAGACCTAAAATGGTTATATCCAACAAATTATCATTCCACTGTGAGGACTTAATTCAAATATCCACAAGCATTCAAAATGACGTCTTAGAACCTTTGCCATACAAAGAGCCACACTAGAACAATCTTAAAGGAAGTATTAAAATATGGAAAGAATTGAATCCAGGAAATCCTGCAAGAGATATGTCAATAAAGGGGGATCAAATTTCTTGGTAATATTTTTTTGTAGTGTTGAGGGAGGGGGCAGAGATGGAGGAAAAGGTTAAGAACAAAGACAAGGAAAAGAGAAATACATCCAGAATGAAAATTTTAGATTATAACAACATTATGAGGTTAGAAAGAGAAAGAGATCAAGGGATATGAGAACATGCTAAGGTCCTTATCTTCTTAGTAGGAAAGATGTACTATTAATGTAAAAAGAACTAATAGAAACACATAGAAAGTAGAACAAATTAATAAACTAAGCTGGAAGAAACTAATCCAAATATATCAATAATCATAGGTAGACAGATTAAACTCAAGTGAAAAAATAGATATAAAATTAGATATAAAAGAAATTAAACAGGACACACATCAAGTGAAAAAACAGATATAAAATTAGATATAAAAGAAATTACACAGGACACACATTAAGTAAAAGACCAAAGAAATGCTAAAAAACATATGAGGATGAAAAAAAGACATATCAAATATCAACTAAAAGGAAGTTGGTATGCCTCTGTTAACATCAGATAAGAGACCTTAAGAAGATCAAAGCATCACTTGAGTTATAGAGGGTCACTAAATCATTGAAAAAAGGTTCAATCCACCAAGAGACACAGACATTCCAAACACGTATCCCACAAAATACAATCAAAATATGTAAAGCAAAAATTGACAGAACTACGGAAAGTGATAAACCATGACAGAAGAATTCAGCCCACTTCTCTTCATTCTTGATAGATGAAATAAGCAATAAAGAGCAAGAATACATAATACATGAGTAAGACAAATTCGTCATTTAACCCAAGGGGAAAATACAGAATAATATACATATATCTTTCAACAATAATCAATGGAATAGAATTAAGAGTACAGAAAAGGTCTACATGTATGTGGAAGTCTAATATCTAACATGGCAGATGAATAAAGAGGGATTATTCAATAAATAAAAGTGAGAAAATATTTATATAAGGTGAGAAAATGACACTGAATCTCTATCCCATATCAGACAAAAAATTGGGTTCAAGATGAATCAAGGACTTAAGTGATTAAAAGCAAAATTTTAAAATTAAGACTATCTATTCATCAGAAAACTCCTTAAGGAAAATGAAAAGCTATTTCATTGTGGGATGTTTGCTATACACATAATCACCAAAGACAGCAACAAGAACATATAAAGAATGCTCGCAAATAAAAAACAAACTACGCAACAGAAAAATGGGCAAAAGACATAAACAATTATGTCCCAAAAGAACAAATACATACAGCTAGTAAATTCAATATCATTAGTGATCAAAGAATTCAAATCAAGATCACCAGTTTTCAATATCATTAGTGATCAAAGAATTCAAATCAAGATCACCAGTTTATATCCATTCAAGTGGCAAAATAACAAGTGTTGGAGAGGAGAGAAACCAAATAGATCCCTAGGACCTCTTATATCTTGCTGGTACAGGTGTGAACTGGTACAGACAATTTGGAAAAGAATTTGGCATTATCTTTTAAAAGTAGAACCTCTACATACCCTATAACCCAGTAATCGTACACCTAAATATGTTCACAAGAGAAATTTAAAAGTAGACAATACGAGATATGTATAAGATTATACACAGCAGCATTAATTGTAACAAAAAATAAAACATAAACTTTAGTGTATTCTTATAATATAATAGCCTAGAGTAATAAAAATGGAAAAAATTAAACCTTATCCAAAAATATAGATGAACCTTCGCAATATAGGATGAGGTAAAAAAGTTCCAAAACGTGACATATGGGATGATACCAAGTAAAATTACATACTATACTTTTGAAGAATAGATGAAGATATGATTAAAAACAATTTTTTTAAAGCACGGAAAAAATCAACACAGGATCCAGAATAGGACTACCTCTAACACAGAGAGAAGTAGGGAGATGAAACCAGGAAGAATCACCTAAATAAAAGTGGTAGTCAATGTTTTTGTTTCCAGGTTAGGTGGCAAACTCACAGATGTTTAGTATACTGTTAAAAACAAACACAAACACAAAAATCAATCAATCATTAATAAAGTAAGTGTTATAGTATTAGCATAGGTCATTTCTACAAAGAAATCCTTTAAAATTTTTATTCTTAAAAAATTCCTCTAAATCCATATTGTTTCTAGTAACAGTAGTAACATAACTACAACTTAATTTGTTTCCTGAAATCAAAAGACACGTTTCTCATATTACTTGTTCTAGCTTAAGACAAAATGAACATTCTCTTACTATGCAGCATTGGTTACTTACCGATCGAAAACTTCTCCACAAAAACAAGAAAAAAGCAAAAAATCCAACAGTAGCTGCACATATCAGCAATTCCCCAGGCAAACCATAGGAAGTAGGACCTGGTCTCATATCTTCAGGCAAAGCTGCCACAACCTTCAAGACAAAGAAAATTAACTTTTTAAAATATACTTTTGATAAAAAGTGTTGATGACAAACCGCTATGCACTGAATGTTTGTGTCCCCTCTTGCCCCCAAATCTGTATGTTGAAACCTAATCCCCTGTGTGATGGTATTGAGTAGGGCCTTTTGGGATGATTAGGTTATGAGTGGAGGCCTCATGAATGGGATTAGTGCCCTTATAAAAGAAGCCACAGAAAGATCCCTTGACCTTTCCACCATGTGAGGTTACTAGGAGACTATGAACCAGGAATCATACTCTCACCAGACACCTGATTTGTGACACCTTAATCTTGGCCTTCCCAGCCTCCAGAACTATGAGAAAAAAATTTAAGCTACCCCGTCTGCAGTATTTTTGTTAGAACAGTCCAAATGAACTAAGACACAAACCTAAGTACAAGTTTATATGTAAACACTATCAACACCCTTTTCATGAAATGGGCTGCCAGACAAACACCAAACAAAAGGTATCCGAGTATATTTTTTCTGGCACCTTTCAAACACTATCATCAAGTGATTAAAAACAGTATGGTGAAACGCAATGATTTTCAAACTGGGGTTCTACAAGATGTCTCATCAGAGCTTCTGAGGATGACATAAAAGAAGGCCAAAGAAAGAAGCTGAGTTCAGGTGATCTAACCCTTATTTCAACCAGTTTAGGTTTTATCTATAGAGTATATTGGGTTCCATATAAGATTTCCTTACAGCGGGAAAAATGGATCTGCGGCTTAAAAAAAAGAAAGTTTGAAAACCAGTGATAAAGCTGTGGCTCCCTTCTTTTATCTGTAATGGGAATAATGCTGTTTGAACATGCAAGATAGGCACTCAATAAAGGTAACTATTTCTATTATTTCTCTTTCAAAGACCACGATCCTGTACACATGGCCTTTCCACATTACTCCTGGTCAGGTCTTCTGCACAAAAGTTTAAGGCTTTTGCAGTTGCTTCAGTATTTCATCTTTCTCTGGGTCAGCTTATATCTCATCCTCACCCAATGAGGTTATTCTTTCCTTAGTTACCAGAACTCAGGTATTATTCAACCACATAGAAAAGAGAAAGGCTAGGAAAAAAAGAAAAATGTCCTTTTAAGAACAACCAGAAGTCTGATCAAGTTTGATCCTTTCCAGTGTTCAGTTCAAAACCTCTGCAGTAATATCTTCCTTTTGTAGGACTTTTGCATCTAGAATAACCCCCTTTAATGTCTACTCCCCATCCAAAATCTTTTTTTATAATTCTAATCCATTATGTACTCTCCAAATTGCTATTTATTGTTCCTTAATCTGTATTAAATAAACTTAGTTATATCTCTTCTAAAAAAAATACTCCCTTACTCTGATCTCTGCCCCCTCTACATTACCCAAGAATCTTACTTTAAGCTATTTCAAAATATCAAATGCATACTTCAAAAATCTAATAATCAGTATGATTCATTTACAACATCGCAATACTTTAGGCAACAATTCTAAAAGCATCTCTCAGATCAAACATGTAATTCTCTTTAGTACAGTGATATTTCTTAAATTCAAAAGCATTTATCAGCCCTCTAGTCTAAAAGAAAATAGTAAATTCTAGGTTAAAGCCTTGACTTGGTTGGATCTGGTGAACTGAAGAATTGCAAATAATCTGAGTCTCCAGAATTCATCTTAAATTCATTGCTCTAGTCTTAATTATTCTGGCTCTCTTGTGGAGATTTTTCACTCTTAAATTTTAAGTACAATATAGCATTCTATATTGCAAAAGTATAGAGATAATAACCAGACTCATCAAACATCAATAAATATAATGCAATATACAATTACACATATTTGGTAAATTGGTCCTAAATTTTAGAAGTGATGGGTAACCCTTCATAAATAAGGTAGTGATTAACACAGAATACTTAAAACCTATTCCACTCCCAAATATGAGTATTAAAGGAGTCCTAAGTATCTTAAAGTATCAGCAAATCAAGTTGACAGAATACTCTAGTGTTAAATTAAAATTGTTTTTCATTTAACCACAAATAAGCATGACATCATAAAAACAAAATATAAGAATGTCAACATACACGCCTTGAGAATACTTGATTATAATGCAAAGATCCATTAAGGGTACACCTCTCCAAGATATAAAACTGGAAATATAATTTCCCCTTTACATTATTAGTCATGCTAAAAAACTGAGAATTTTCCCCCTGTAATTTAGTAGCAAACCACCAAAGAGTTTAAAAGGGGGACTGACTCACTCATTATTCATAAACAAGTTTGATAAAAACTATTGTTAGTATGCCTCTTGATTTTCATAAATGAAGACTGGTGACCATAAAAAGTAATAATAATTCTCCCTTTAAAAAAGGATTGAAAGAGCTTTAAGGTCAAATGGTCTAAAAAGAGCTAAGGCAGAATTAGTTTGCCCTGAAATAAAAATTGCAAAATTAATAATTACCTCATGAGAAGCTGTCAATATTCACTCAGTCATCCATCCATCCACCCATCCATCCATCCATCTACCCATCCACTAATTCCACATTTATTAACAAATTATATTCCAGAAACCTTTAAAAAACATACTCTTCTTTTAATCTCATCCATGTTCATGGTTTCAACTACCACAATGATAACTCACAAATCTCTGACTTCAACTCTTAGTTTTATAATATTGGTTTATTAGACAAATCCAGCTGTATATCCTAGAGGGGTCACCATACAGAAGGACCATCTGTTAGTCCATGTTCTATGGAAACAGGGAAACTTTTGCATATGGTTATGTTCTATGATGGAGGGAGGGAGGTAGGAGGTCAATTCCCAAAGCCAATCATGCAGATAAAGGGAAAAGACCTCTAAAAGGAAACCACTATTTGATCTTAAGCTGATAAACCCCTATTTCTACTTCAGTCTTTCTCTCTTGGGACACAGACTTTGAGAAAGGTAGAGATGGGTACTAAAATGGTGCCTAGCACATAAAAACATACCAGGTCTAAAACAGGAAAGAGCCTAGGAGCCTGGAGACGAAGGCATATTATATGTAGGCTGAATTGTCTTTATTTTATTCTCTGCGGTTTCCTTTTTTTAGTATACAAACATTTAGCAAAGTTTTACTTAGTAAAGGTTTACTTACCTTTCAGTCTTGCTTCAGTTGCATTATGAGGAATAAGGCTTAGCCTAGAGTGCTGAATAAAAACATAATGTGTCTCCAGCACCTGCATTACCTGGAATTGTCTTCAGTAAGCATCACTGCATATCACTCCCTGAGCCTACATAACACTCTAGTAATACAGGTCCTAGTTTACTGCACATATCATGCTGTTTCATATCTCCTAAAATATTCCTGAAAGGTTTTTGTAAAAACAAGAAACTGTAATCTCTACCACCCCTCAATTTCCCGAGCACTTGCTGTGTATGCTTCAGCATGCACTTCAGTTTCTACTTTGTACTACTTTTTCTGTCTTGTCTCCTTTAATAGCATATCAGTGGCCCAAACTGTCTTTGTCCATTTAGAATCTCCACAGAACTGTCACACACTCACACTCACATACACACACACACACACACACACACACACACACACGAAAACTTTTTTTTAACAAGAAACCAAATCAGTACTTTTTGATTTACCTAACAAGAAACCAATAATCCTAACTGCCCCAATATTTAAAAGCGCTTTAAAAATTTGTTAACGCTAAGTTTAAAACTCGGCGACATAAATGCCCCTAAACATGTCAACAAGGACACCTATAAACATTTAGAAAAACCCCTGCAACAATCATAAACTGAACCACAAAATAAATTTTGAATACTAGTTTAATGTCTTCAGATTTTACATGAACACGACCTTTTACACTGACAAGACACGGAAAGAAGCGAAGAACAATCTCACTTATGGTAAAGCATCTCAGAAAAGCATTATTTATTAAAAGAAAATGTAGAATTAGAACCTCAACCCCCCATCCAGGCTTAGGTGTCCTTTCAGGACAAGGAAAAAAGTTTCACCACTAGAAGAAATTCATTTCGGAAGATCAGTTTTTAAGTTTGTTACAGTCGGGGGAACCATGTGTCACTGACTCGTATTCATAATAAATAGCATAACAGAAAGGCTAATTCGTTTTAGGAATCGGGAAACATTTAACACACCTTTGCAAAGTCCCACTAAGCAAATGCTCTCTTCACCTTCCTCATCTGATCCCCTTCCATCACTCACACTCACACTCACACACACACACACACACACACACACACACACACACACACGACCACAGGACCACCCAAGCATCCTACGAACCTGGCTACTGCCTCGGGCACAGGCCGGAGCCCAGCGGCAAGTGAAGACTGGCTTCGGAACCTCTGAACACTGCCGCTCAGACCCTCAAGCCAAAGTCTCTGCTTCTTTCCCCGGGCGGCTTCCGCGACCCCTGGGCCAAGTAACCCTGATCGCGCCTGAACTCACCCTGTGTAGCTTCTCCAGGACTAGCCCCAAGTACGGCTGAGGGACACCCTTGGACCCCTCCATGGCGCCAAGGCTGCCTTGGCTGTGCCGGCCCCAGCCACGGCCTGGCTGAGCCACAACAAGCCGCAGAGAACACGCAGCGCTCGGTCCGGAACACAAACCAGCACCCGGCAACCGGAGCAGACCACTGTGGAGCCGGCTGCGGGGGGTGCCAGAGGGAACGGCGCCCACGGGCTCAAGCGTCCGAGCTGCCCCTGCTCCCCCGGGAGCCTCGGCCCCCTACGTTACGCTTTAATTCCGGAAGGTTCGAAGATCCAAGCCCGCCCCGCACAAGCCTGCGACTTGTCATCTTCTCGCCTCCCTATTCCTGGGTTTGGTTTCTGCCAGGCCACGGTAGCGGGGCGGGGAGGCGGGGACGCCGTAAGTTTCCCCACCTTCTTCGCGCGAGGTTCGTAGACGTGTCCTGGGCGCTCTTAAAGGGCCCGACGCTCTCTCTCCCTGGCGACCCTACCCACCTATGGAAGTCGAGGGCTTGAGGATGAGAGAGGGGATTCGGCCTCAGTACTGTGCTGCGGTGTGGACCGCACAGCGCCGACGTCGAGGGCTACGGCGGCAGCATTGAGGCTTCTCCTGGGGCTCCCTCGGCACAGCCTGGCGGGTTGAGCGCTGCGCTCCCCCTCGGTCCAGAGGCGGGCACCAGGCCCAGCCCCAATCCCCAGCGCTTTCCTCGCGCAGCCCCGCGAGAGCCTGCTGTCTGCACCCCACGGAAATCCTTCGTACCCTGAGGGACCCCGCCGCTCCAGGAAAATCAGCCGCCGCCTTCATTCCAGTTAGAAAATGGTCTGCAGGGCCTGCTGCCCTGTGTGTCCTGCCAACCGTGTCTGGACTTTCGGACTTTGGACAGGAAGGCATCTTGGGTCAGCTGTGGTCCGGGCAAAGTTTAACCTCTCCCACTCAAGAGAACATCAATTGGGTCTCCTCTACCCAGCAGACGGTTCGAGGAGGTTACTCATTTTTACCTGAGTTACCTGGGCGCTTAAACTCCATGAGCTCCTAGATACCCAAATGCTAAATTAAGCTCTTGTGGACTTTGGCTGGACAAGTGCTGTTCTTCTGAGAAGAGAAGCTAAAAGTAGCACCTTGCCCTTTAAATGTAGGACCCTATTTTTAGGTCTGTTGAATAAAGTACAAGGAGTTGGATTTGTTCGTGAGAGATGGTTTTAGCTGACAACGGTGTAAAGGATAACCTATCTCTAAAGTCTTCCTTGCCTGCGTAATACTTCTCACCAAATTCAGCCTTCTTACTCAGTCCTCAGTGAAGCGACTCAAAAAGGAACAGATACTTCTTCCTTAAACAAATCACCCAAGAGATATAAAAATCTTAAATCCTTAGGAAATGTCTCTAATGTAAACTCTGGCAGCAATAGGACTATTGTGCCCAAAATGTTCAATAAGTGGCCCAAATTAACAGCAAGTGACTTTCAGGACTAAAACGCGGCCTAGTTTTTTGGAACTCAGAAGTATTCCCTGGTTTGCCACATCAGCCTAAGGAGTATCAGGATTTTTCAGTATCAGAAAGTAGTAGAAATTGCTTGATCTCCATTTTTAAGGTATTACATAACTTCTATAGGTGTTGCACAGTATGTGTTGAAATTACGTGACTAGCTTATTAAAGTCAAGACAAGCATAACAAAAACTTAGAATTTCAGAGAATCTTAGAATAATGAATATATGCCTCAAATAGAACATTGTATTACTCCATAGAAATTATTTAATAAGTCTGAACTTTTTTAAGGAACTCCAGGATCATTTTCGGCTTTCAGGACTTAGCATATAACCCAAAACAAACAAAAATCCCTTTGCCCTCTCTAAGGCAGTGTATGCCTTTTTCGAATAATTACCATTCCAAATATTTCAAAACATAGATTAGGGACAAAATAATTAATGATATATTTTTTAAAAATCTAAAAGTTTTGCCTCGCCCATAACAAAAACAATAAATCTTAAACTCAGTGCCAGATTCGAACCTAATTTCTGTACACTTAATAGTCATATAGATACTTACCTCTTTCTCTGGATCTTTCCATTCCATTTTTAAAATTCATGTTAAAATATCCTAACATGTAAATAAAGTTTTGCTAAGTACCTCGTATCCTTGAGAAAGATTTCAGATTCTAATACATCCTGCACTCTTCTGTTTCCACACTGACTGTGATCCTGTTTTGACACTTGTGTGGTAAAGGGGTGCTATAAGTGGAGTTGTGACTACCAACCCATAAGTCAATTTCATGGACATCAATCCTGATTAAATATATGTACTACTACCCTTTTAAAACCTACAATTGCAAAGAGAAATCCTGAATTTGGTAACTGATAAAATTAAATTGAATGTTTTAATTTAATTTTAAAAATCATATTTTTTCATATAAAAGATATTCAAAGATTGTTTTCATGTAAAAGATATTCAAAGATTGTTTTTCTTAACTAAACATGGGATTTCGCTGTCCTATATAGGCTTGCTTTCAAGGAAATGGAGAACAAATGTTATTAGTATTTGTGACAGCTACTAGAAAGCATCCAAGAACATTGGAAACATGCTAACCAGTAAACCTTGTCCACAACCTAGAAACTGATTTCCCTTATGAAGGGCCCTGTTGCAAAGCTTTAAGCTCTAGTTACTCCCATTTAATTAAACAGGCTATAAGATCTAGTCCTTCTGAAGAAAATCAAACATGCTGAGCCACATTTTCCTTCTCTGAACTATGATGTAAGAGTTGTTCTCAGAACATATTGAATCAGGAGCTACCTGTTGAACAAGAGCTAGATAATTTCTATTGTTATTCCACATATAAATGAAACATTCTCGTTAAGAATATATAAATGTTAGAACTCAAAGAACTTCCTCAGTTATAAAGTAGATAAAAATGGTGTTGATTCCTATTACTTAAACAATTCAAAGAAAGTATGTGAGGGACAAAATCCAACTGAAATTACCAGCAAATAGAAACAATTACCTGCAACATTTAGGCAGGAAGAAAAGGAAACCCTTCTACTTAAATTTAACTGGAAAATTCCTCAGATTTACTGCAGCTATTTAAAACTGGGTGCTCAATAAATGCACTAAGATTGTTAGAATTATAGATTTAGCAGGAACTCTTCAGAACATTTAGTTCAAACATTATGGACTTAAAGCCCTATTAGGAGCCAAATAGTTGAAATAAATGTAGGGAAATAAAAAATGCATGTTTATTCAATGCAAGTGCTATTTAGCTTGAGCTTCTTATTGCCACATGAGAATGGGAAACTTTATTTATTTATTTATTTATTTATTTATTTAGTCTTCTACTCTTTCAAGAAAATCCAGAAATCCAGATTTTTTATATGAAGTCACCTTTTAAATGTTGGCAACTGGTTCATAATTTTTAAACAATGTGCAAGCCAGTTTTTGACTAGTAAACTGTCATCTAGTCTCAGCTTCTGATATCAGACTTTTAAACCTGAGATTCCTCTAGAGAATAAGTGACATTCCAATGCCACAAATAATTAACAAATTTAAATTCAATATTTTCATGTCTAAAGAATTTCAACCAAAATAGTTAAAGTAAGATGTATATTTATTGAGTCCTCAAAAATAAGCATACTTAGCATAACCTTTATTAAATAAGCACTTAATGTTAGAGGTGAACATGATGTAATAATAAATTATTTTTTTAACTTAGTAATTTTACTGGTATAATTTATGGGGGAAGGTGATAACAGGTAACAGATATGTCAGTTCTCCTAAGCTGGAGCAGATTTTTAAGTAAAGATTTAAATCAACATCTTCATAACCAAATCATACATAGTAAATTAATCACTTCTCTGAGCTTATTTACCAAGGAAAGGTATATCTTGTCTGTCTTGCAACATTTTAATTACCAGTATCAGATATTAAGCAAAAGGTTAAAAAAATGTGGCTAGTAGGCCAAACTCAACCTACAGAACATTTTATCTGACCTTCAGACAATTTAAATATCTGTCAGTATTAAAAATTGAGATCTCTCTCTCTCTCTCTCTCTCTCTCTCTCTCTCTCTCTCTCTCTCACACACACACACACACACACACATACACACACAGATTTCCAACTTTTCTTGGAATATCAGAAGATCTGGAAAAACCAAGATAAAGGTAAGTTGCAGTCACATCCTTTGGAGAAGGCATACACTCTCCAGTTAGTTATAGTTCTAACCTTTACCTATGCTTCACTCATTTTACTTGAGTATGTAAACCTTGAGTTAGACCTTGACCATTTATTTCTTGAACTAATGATATAATTTCTCCCTGCCTCTGATTTTAACCCATTCAATTCTTATTTGACAATTCTCACAAATAGACTTTATAAATGAAACTTTTTCATTTTACTTCTTGCTTAAAATCTTTCAACAGTATCCCATCATCTACAAGCTAGAATTCAACTTCCTAGAATTCAAAACATGCAAAGCTATTTTACTTGATTTTATCCCTGTATATATCTTCAATCTCACCATATATTCAATCAGACTGAGTTGCTTATAATTCTCCCCAAATGCCATGATCTCTCCTACTTCTGTACTTTTAAGATTGTTCTCTCCTCAACTTAGAATGTCCATCCTTTTTTTGTCTGGCTAAATCTTACTCTTCCTTCAAGATCAGCTCAAGCATGATCTCCTCTGGGACACTTTATCAGGTTTCCCCTCCCTGTCTTCTCTATCTACCACTTCCTGTCAATCGGCCAGGCTGCTCCTCCTGCACATCAGTAGCATCCTATGGCTGTTACAGCACTGTATTTTAATAATTGTTTTTTTTACCTTTGTCTTCCAACTAAAGTGAGCTCCTCTAAAGTAACCCCTGTTAAATTTCATCTTAAAATGTAAATGAGAAGATCATAGTATTTATCTTCTGCTGCTAAAAAAAGGAATTAACATTTATAAAAGGCCTTCATGTGCCAAGTACTACAGCTAAGTCTTTTTGCAATATCTCATTTACAATAAACGAGATAGGATTTATTAGGATTTACAGTAAATTACAAAGTATACAGATTTTGAAATTTTAGTTATTGCTTGGTTAAATTTTGAGATATTACTTGCTTTTGTAAGATCCTCACATTACACTATTTTGAGGTCATAGGTGTCATTCAGATACAATCATCCTTTGGTATCCCACTGGGAACTGGTTCCAGGATCCCTGTGGATACCCAAATCAGGAGATGCTCAAGTCTCTTATATAAAGTGGTATAGTATTTGCATATAATCTATAGACATCCTTCCATATATTTTAAGTCATCTCTGGATTACTTATAATACCTAATACAATGTAAATGCTATCACAGCGTAATTTGTTGTTATACTGTATTGTTTAGGGAACAATGACAAGAAATAAAGGTCTGTACATATTCAGTACAGACCCCACCATCGCAAGCTTAACTACATAGAACAAGTCAGCAACAATGCAACATTTTTTTTTCAGATATTCTCAATCAATGGTTGGTTGAATCTGTGGATGCTGAACCTGCGGATATGTCAGGCTGACTGTACTCATAATTTGCTCAAGACCTATTTTTAGTTCACCTTATTTCTGACTGAACTCATTTAGTATAATTTTCCCTGATTTGAAAAAAAGAGAATTAAAAAAAATGCTCAAGAACAACAAAGTTTAAGGAAAGATTAAAGAAGTACCCATAATAATATTCATACAACAAAATGTTCACGAAAGGAAAAATCTTACCTGTAAGACTTTATGGAAAGAGAAACATTATGTAAAGTTTACATAGGATTCACTCAAACATAATTTTCAGCTGCTCCTATATTTAGTAAAATAGGTAAAACTATTGCAAAAGATTTAGAAGGTTAACTTACCCTTTCTGTAAGAATTACAATTGGTGCAAAAATAGAATTCATGAAATCAGACACATCAATTTGAAATAAATATTTCAAAATTGGACACTCAGAAGCATCTTCTGTGGATTTATAAATAAAAATATGTTAACACTTTATATGATGTAACTTTTGAATCTAATATCTTCCTAAATTTCTGCCTTCAAAACCAAGTAACTTGTTTCTTACCTTTTTGAGCAATGTAATTTTGAGAGGACAAAGAGTGCTTAGTCGAAAACATCTGGTTGTTTCGCAGGGTATTTTCCACAGATCTGTCTATTTCCTCCTGAGCAGACCCTTCAGTATCTAGTGATGTTTTTGATTTTTCATCAATATTTGCAGAAGATGGAGTTTTGAATTGTACTTCTTCATGAATTCTCATAGGTAACCCTATTTTAGAGACCATATCTGCAAATAAATAAATGTTTTTGTTTTTGTTTAAGTACTTGCTTTGTTGTAGTCTTCCCTTTTGTTTTCTAGGCAGATCATTCTTTGAAACTTTGTAGTCATTATATTTCAGTTTGTAAGTATTCAACTATTTGGCATGACCTCATCCTTTATCTTCAAAGCCAGCAGTACAATCTCTCTCTTGATCCGACCCCTCCTGCTTTTCTCCTATAAATAACCTTGTGATAATATTGGGCCCACTAGGAAAATTTCTCCATCTCAGGATGCTTAAATTAATCACATCTGTAATGTCTTTTTTGCTTTGTAAAGTAACAGATTCACAAGGTCTGGGGATTAAGACATGGCATCTTTGAAGGACTGTGATTCAGTCTACCAGATAGCCTTTCTCATGTTCCTTGACCAATGAAGAATTTTTAAAACTGTATACAATTCTGTTTTCTACATTATCTTTTGTCCTAAAAGCTATTTTAAAAAAAAGAACAAAACAACTAACATAACTATCAACAACTGTTATTAGTATACAGTATAAGCTTGTAACTAGGAATAAGACAATAAATAGATCCCCATAGAATTTCATTCCTCTTAGATACATTTATTACCCAAGACAGTGTGATATTTAAACCATTAAAAAATATATATCCCTGCTCTTCAAGAAAATTGATGAGATAATATTTCTTACTTTATCAGAGAACCAAAAAGAGAGTCAAAATGACCAAAATTATTTATAATATCTGCAGCCTACTTGATATTAATAGTTAATCCTATGTAATACATAGAACAAACTGAACTGGTTGCACAAAAAAAGGTAATGTTAATATTTACAGCAATTAATTTCCAAGTTCTGAAATCTAGTCCACTAGATCATGCATTTCTACAACACATATTTGCTAATATGTATTATTAAATATAAAAGCCATTGTTGCTCAAACTTTTAATGAGGTTGTTTCAAAGGTGGAAGAACCATCACCCACTACTAAAGAAACTATGTTAGCCATTTTCACAGAAAGGTACCCATATTCTTAGGAAATATGAAAAAAATTTTGAAAATGATAAAATACCAATTAATTCTTTTCATCCCATGTCTAGTATATTATATTATTATATATTATATCATATATTATATCATATCTTCCGATGAGCATATTAAAAAAAAAAAAACAAGAAATGAACAAAAGCTTTTAAAATCCCCAAATCAAATACATTCTTTACATCAAATGAAAATTTTGGAGGAGGATGATTGAAAGCAATCCTTACTAGTTAGCCCCGATACGATTTTTATATTTTAAAATATATTATGTTATTTACTAATTTACTGGAATGTTGTGTAAGACAAAATAGATAATATAAGTCCAAAATATATTCTATCGGGCTGGCGAGGCAGGTGTCTCCTTCCTCCCTCACCATCCACGTGCGTCCCTGCCGAAGCTACGCGCTCAGTGGAAGAGGATGTCCTTCCCCAATAGTGCAGAGCATCGCTCTTCTGCCAGGGGTATACGAGTGTCTGCGCTACCCTGCTAGAACCTCCAAACAAGCTCTCAAAATATATTTTTGACATCATTATTTAAATTATTTTAGAAATTATTCATTTATTTTAGAAATTATTAAGAAAAAATTGTGTTGGCTTAGTAGAAAGAAAATATTGATATTATAAATAGAATATAAAAATAACAATTATAAGATATTCTCATTCAACTGTTTGTAAAATACTGCCCTGAGTATATACAGGTATATGCTAATTTTCTCTTTCAGACCCAATAACAACATAAGGCTGTGCTGAGAAATCACGTTAAAATTAATACTAAATTGTATTTTGAATTTCATTTCTATGCTATGAATGTGTCTGGCAAAGACAAAACTTCACATGAGATTGATGTTTCCTTAATTTGATGATCTCATGAAATTTACATGTTGCTTCAGCAAGATGAGAGTGTCATTAACTTTTGAAATGGAACACAAGAAATTACAAAGCTTATCACTGCTTTTTAAAAGATGTCAAATAATTCTATGTTGTGAGATAAAAATGCATATTATCCAACTGATAACATGATCATTACTTTAAGGAAAATATGTTTTATTTTGCATTTAAATAAAACAAGGCTGATAGAGTTTTAAATAAAACATTCCTGATTTTCCTGCTTTTATGCTGCATACTACATATTTAAATGATTTATACTTTAAACTGATACTCTACCTGTGTTCAAATTTGGAATGAAAATTTGAATATCTTGAGAGCCTTCATTTAAAAAGGATTACCTTTCCACAAGATTAATTATAATTTTTTTTATTTGAAAAATGTCAAAATTCATTATGTTTGTAATATTGCATCATATACTTATGAACATGCCATGTTAAATAGCCATCAGTTTGTTTTAAGGCCATTCCATTTTCAAACATAGTTTAAACCGATTGTTTTTTATTGAATTAACTAATCAAGCGGGATTTTTTAAAAAGGTTCTAACCAGTTCTAGTCTGAAGTATAATATTCAAGTAAACTCTGGGATCTACTTCTCAGTTACTTTTTAAGACAAGGAGAAAAAAGTGTCAGTGCAGTCCTGAAAAACAATATTAAAGAGTTGTAAGTGAATTACACAATGTCTACTTTTGTTCTTTGAGTAATGAATTTCACAAAGCACTTTGATGTTATCATTTACTTAGCATTGTTTAAAAGATGACAGTCCCAAGTAAGCAAACACTTATCAATAATTTAATGATATCACTTGTGGACATTAAAGTTAAAAAAAAGGAACAACTTGGAACTCTGAATACAATAGGACTGTTGTGAACACAGGACTCAAATAGTGATCTACTATGCTGTTTAATGGCAGTAGAGGTAAAAAAGGCTTATTCAATTATTAATTATATTTAAATTTATATATGTCTGTATTAGTTTTTCTAAATATTATCTTCAATTGTATTTGAAGTAAATATATATGTTAAGAAAAATATTTCTTGTAATATTTTTCTATTTAATTACAGAGAGATATTATTTTCACCTGACTTAAACCTAAACTTTACGATTTACATTAATTACAGATATGCTTTTTTTACAATTGTTTATAAACAAAAGTTTAAGTCAAATCAAATAATGAATAATTTTTCATGTTTAACTGTACTTGGGAAATTCACTATATAAACATACTCAGAATCTTTTTGCTAAATAGTTATTAATATTTTAATATAAATAACTGTTCCCTAATATACCTTTTTTGTAAGTTTTTATATCAGCATATTAGTTTTTCTGTAAATGTGGTTATCGCAAATCTCAGGCTTTTACAAATATTGATTCACAATCAGTGATTCATTTTTTCTTATAGGCTCTTTATAATGAAAAGAATTGTGGAAATCATCTAAATATATTGGCTGTGTTTCTCCAGTATCCAGAAAATAGGGCCTGTGGCTTTATCTGAATCCCTCTTTTAGTATTCTTTTTTTAAAACAAATTTTGCATGACCCCAGGCTGTTTTTTGTTTAATTAATATTCTAATGTTTTGGAATAATCCACTTTGTTTATATAGTATAACATCTTTTTTCCTAAACATAAGAATTTCTGAATATTTGAATAATAAAATTCCTCAAAACTAGTTATAATTGCATAAATACTCAATTCTCATTTGAACATTCATTAAATTTTTTATATTTAGATATTCTCCCAGCATCACTATATGAAATGATAAATTCTACTAAAATGATATACAGATTGCTTGGTGTTCCTATAAATATGTTCTAAAATATTTTTATATATTTATATTTTGAATCTTCTGTATTTCTGGACCTGATATTGTTTTGCTTTGTTTTAGTCTTCTTTTCAGTTACTCTTATCTACTGTGTTCACAATATTCTTTTAGGATCTAACAAGTTTAAAACAAAATACTTTACTCTTTCACCTTTGACAATTTCATTTTTTTTAACGTTTTTAGTCATGAAACACAGCATACCAACACATTACTCAGAAAAACATGGGTTAAAATCTAAAGATCTCACATTTTGGAGAATATTAACAAATGAGATAGTTCTGGAAATTCAAGAACATCAACTCGTTCTAATGCAAATGTGTTTCCTTCTAAGCGTGCAGCATTGTTGATCTCTTCTTGTGAAAGATTTTCTGTCATTCTAAGGGTCATTTCTTTCTGTATTACTGGCAAATATTTGCTGAGTTTCTAATCTGTCCATCATAGAGACATCAGAATGGAGATGTAGGAAAGTGATGTTATATAATTCTTTACTTAAAAATATGTGGATTGTATTTTAGAATCATAGAAGTTGCTAGATCCTGGACATCTAGATCTAGAAGTATCTTCTGATACTTTTTCTCTTCTGTTCCTCTCTATTGAGCTCCTAGAATTGGAAAACTCAAAAGAGAAGGTTGAAAACTTGAGTTTTCTTATTATCTTATACACATTAAAAAAAACCTTAGTTATAGTTTTTCTTATAGAGGGGGGTAATGAAGGGGAACAGAACCTAGAATAAATTGTCATTTAGGAATCAAAATTATTTTTGAATTATTGAAGTTTCTCTTAGTTTAAGTTTCTTAACAACAACAACAACAATAGTGGGAAGGTGTAAATGAGCTAAAAAGTGAGTGTCAATGAGCAAAACTCTCATCTACCAGAGCAGGAAGTCAATGGACATCATCTAAAATAGATTATTAAAAGCTGAACAATATAATGATTTCATTTAGAAAACAGAAGTACTAAAAAAAAATTGCTTTTAAAAAAAGAAAGAAAGAAAGAAAGAAAGGAAGGAAGAAAGGAAGAAAGAAAGAAAGAAAGAAAGAAAGAAAGAAAGAAAGAAAGAAAGAAAGAAAGAAAGAAAGAAAGAAAGAAAGAAGGAAGGAAAGAGAAAGAAAGAAGGAAAGAAAAGAAAAGAAAAAAAGAAAGAATTGTGCCCGGGACAGAGGTGGCAGTAGTGATAGACAGAAGGAACAGTTTCCTTTGGTTAAAAAAAAAAAAAAAAAAAAAAAAAAAAAAAAAAAAAAAAAAAAAAAAAAGTCTCCTGTGTGGATGTATATAATTAAACTTTCATTTTTCTCAGTTTGATTTGCAAGTCCCAGCCATTGAACCTAGGAGGGTATAGGGCAAAAGGTTTATTTCCCCAATACAAGAGAGTCTCCCACAATAAAGAATTATCTGGCCAAAAATATAAATAGAGCTGAGGTTGAGAAGCCCTTCTCTATACCAACAGCTAGAAATCTAAAGCATGAAAAGTCAGCATGGTGTTTGCAAGTTTAATAGCTTAAGTGAAACCAAACTAATTCTCCTTTATGGTTGTGAGTATTGGACATAATATTAAGAACTTCAGTGTTTCAAACTGTGCTTAATAAATAAAATGACTAAAAAAAAGCTTTAACACTTTATATTTTTAAAACTGTTTATATATACTACTTTAACAAAAATAGAAATTTATTGTAAATTTCTTTAGGAATTTCCTGGAACATCCATATATTTCCAATCATTCTTTTTCCCTTGAAATTTTATTTTATATTATTAAGTTCTAAGTCCTAGAGTAAACCAGAAATTGATAAAAAGGACAACTAATAAAGTTGTTGATTATTGAGTATTTTGAGAACATGGGTTCCTGGACTTACTGCATTTATAAAAGTACTTACCTTATTTATATTTATAAATATAAATTATGTCTAAAAAATAGATAATTTTATACCAGTCTGACTGACCGTATCTGCTTTTCAACATTCTAATTTTCATGTTAACTATAGGACCATTTTCAACTGAAAATTCTTCTGTTTCATCATTTTCTATATTATTTTTATCTAATATATGTTTAGGAAATGGCAATTCTGTTTCCTTTTAGAAGTTCCAAAACTGTCAAAATTACATAAGAAATCATTACAATATGGTAAGGTGTCAGAATCATCTGTTTTCTCTAAGAGTTTTCCTTACCTAATTGATTTTCAGTTTTCATAATTTTTATTGATTTCATTTCTTGTTCCTTATCAGGGTCAAATTCACTAGTTGAAGGATGTTCATGTTTATCTCCTTCATCTCCTTTTTCATTTTTTCCAACATCTGTTATAATTTTATCTTCATTGGCATATGCAAAACCTAGCATATTAAATCCAAAATCAAACCAACTTGGTTTGAGAACTGAGCTCGCATTAGTGATTGTGTCTTCTTTTTCTGTTAATATTTCTGTACGTGGAACCGTGGTTTCTTCCTCAGATGATACAGAATTAGGAGCATCTTGTAGTGGTGGATTACTTTCTTTGGACAATAATTCAAGTCCTGTATCCTCACCTCCAAAACCTAAATAACTTGTAAATCCACTGCCAAACCAACCAGTGACTTGAGGACTGAGAATGTGCTCTGACTCGGATGCTTCAGACTGTTTCTTAGGCACTGAATTAAATTCCGATTCAGGTTCTTTCTTATGTTCTGTTTGGGGCTCATTATTATTTAATTCCTCTAAGTCAGCCTCATCTTCTACTGCCATTTTTCTACTTTGAAATAAACTGTCTTGTAGAGGTTCAATAACTGATTCAACAGTCTTCTCTTCGGCTTGTTCCTTTCCGAACCCAAACCATCCTTTCACTTCAGGCACAGTTGAAGGTGGTGGGACATAATCCACCCCTGCAATAGGATCCTGTTTCACACTTCCAGCTGCTACTCCTTCCCAGTTTAATGATTCACTATTTCTTCTGATATCTTCAGGAGACTCTGATGCTGGAAATTGGTCTTCAAACCCAATACTTTCAGCTGTTGAATAAGATCCAGGTTCTGTCAGAAAATCACTTTTATATATACTAGATTTTTGGTCCTTATCTTCTTCATATGGATATATATTTTCACCATTCTCACTTTTTAACTCACTATCTTCATTTTCAAATGTGTAGCTTACTCCAAGAAGACAAAGAAAATCAGATTCCTAAAAGAAAAAAATTACGATTAACATTAATATATTAAAAATTCTTGTGTCTCCTTAAATTATTTAAAATGTATGACTATGATTTTCTCAAGACCACACAACTAGCTCAAAAACAGAGCAAAACCTAAAATCGGATCTCCTAATTTCAGACACTTATATCATAACTGACTTCTCAGATTAATGATATAAACTTAAATGAAATTCCTTTTACATTAGGATTAATTGTTATCAAATAGTTGAAGCATTTAAGAAGCACAGACAATAGTCTTTGAGTATTTTCTGCAAATAAACTCTGATGAATAGGCATACATATCCATAAAATCTTGCTTCTCCTACAAGTGCACTGAATGGATACATGTAGTTATGTGGTAATTTGAGGAAATGGAATTTCACAGCATATTATCACAGCTAAAACAGACTAGAGACTAAAGCATGAAGGCTGGTTAAAAGTTGTACTAAGATATTTAGATTTCTTTTACTGAGATATTGCGTATAGTCAATAGAGATAGGGATACTCTTGCTTATCTCACAGAACAACCAAATCATCAAGAAAAACGGTAAAGCTATTATTATTATTATTTTAATCTGAAAGTATCAAACAGTGATATGCACTGTTATGCACTGCTCTTTGGATATCACCAATATGAAATGAGAATAATTTTCAGAATTTTTAAACATGAACTTCAGAATTGCAATTTTACAATATGTTTTTGGCACTGAGTAACAGTGATTAAGAATAGCCAAACTCTCTGGATTCAAATCCTGACTCTGCCATTTACTAGTTCTGTGACCTTGAGTGAATTATATGAACTTTCTGTGCCTCAGTCTTGTCATCTGTAAAATGAGTATGACAACACCTACCTTATAGGTGTTTTGAGGACTCATTAATCAAGTGCTTAGAATAGTAACTGTCTCTAGTATACACTAGCCTAACCTAACCCAAGGTTACACTGCCCCAGATGAGCCAGTAATGCAAGTGTAAAAAGTTCCCACCTCTTGCCTCTATTCCAGACAACCCTGAAGGAATATTCCACCTTCAGAGTTCCTTATCAAATCAATTGAGATCATTGGTGCAATTGCATCACTGTTCAGCTTCTCTGCCCAATCTTGCCTTTTCTTTTGCTCCTTCATAAGTGCTATTATTCCCAAGAGTATTCCCCAGTAAACTTCTTGGATGCAAAGGTCCATCTCAGAGTCTAATTCCCAGGGAACTTGACCTAAGGATTTGAGGCTACTGTGTGTTTACTGTGTGCTCTACACTGTGATAGGTGCTGGAATTCTATAATAAACAATAGAAAAAAAGTAATTATAAGTTGTGATAACTGCTATGGAAGAAATAAACAAGAAGCTGTGATTAAGAAGCAGTAATTCCATAAGAATCACTATAGAAGGCCTCTCTGAGGCACTGATGTTTAAGCTGTGACCTAAGGGATTACAAGGAACTAGCCAAGTGAAAAACTTGAGGAAAGCATTTCGATCAGAGGGAACAGCCTGTTTGGGTCTCTGGGCTGGGAGACAGGTTGGCATGTTCTAAGAACAGTAAACAGGCCAGTGTGGCCAGGAGCATAGTGAGTAAGGGGAGAGTGGCATAAGACAGAGTCAGCAAGAAGGGCAGGAGCAGATCATGCAGCACCAGGGTAAGGAGTCAGAGCTTGATTCCAGGTTCAATGAAAAATCATTAAATGGCTTTAAATCAAAGGAACGACATGATCTGACTTTTCTTGTTTTTGTTTTTATAAGATTCATTTCTGTTCAGAGAATGAATTGGGAGAGGGCATAAGTAGAAGTAAGTAGATCAGTTAGAAGGCTTTTGTAGTATTCTAATTAAGAGATTACTACGCCTTGAATTAGGGCTATCTGGAGATGGAAAGTGGTGAGAATACAATATACTCCAGAGGTATTTTGGAGCTAGAACTAACAGGGCCAGTAATTATACAGTAAATGGACAGTTAATCCCAGAGTTTGTATTGGGAAAGAGCCAGATAATAGATAGTTTGCTTAACTCACGTCACACTGATCTTATTTAAGGTAAATTGGCTAACCTGGAATCTGAATTAAATGGGCTAATCAGGTTCACATATTAAAAAGTAACCTTTTGATTTCCTTTCCCGTTATCAAGCCCAACATTATCAAGCTTATTTAGAATTTTAATAGCAAAACAGGTTGTACAGATATGAGACCTAGAGAGTGTTAACTGAAAAATAAAAGGCTATTCAAAATGAGAGGCAACAAGCATTTATTTGAAATAAAAAAAAATTGCTATTTGGGAATCACTGGTTCAGGCAGAAACCCAAATAGTGCTCTGATTAGGAGACAAAGGCAAGGGATATTTATGAGAAAGGCAAGGGGACAACCACATATCTATAGAAGGAAGGCAATTCTATTGGTGCAGATAAGCTAACATGGTGATGCTAATTCTAAACAGTATTTTTAGTTCTCAGTCCTGTAGTCATAATACCTGCTTTCTTGTTATCCTTACAAACAGTTCTTTGGGACACAGTGTTGCTTTAGGTCCAGTCTAAAGGTTATTTTGCCCTGTTTTAACATTCCAAAGGTTTGAAGCATAGGGCATGCATACAAAGCAGTTCCTCTGGGATGGCAGCCACAGTTCCATTTCAAAGTGGCTCCACGTATATTTTCTTTTTTTATATATTATTTTTCTTAATGAGAGTGTGATGGAAAATAAATTTTGTCCCAATAGGATGGTAACATTGGTAATAATATCTAACACATAACACTTACTAAGTGCTATTCTATGTACATTGCATATGGTGTTATTTTCCTCAGTAATTTTATGAGGTAGCACTATATGATAATCATCGCCTTTATTTTACAGATGAGAAAATTAAGGCACACAGGGCCACATAGCTACTAAGTGGCTGAATCAAGCTTTTATCTCTCATCAAATTTGTCTCACATAATTTTAGTCACATACTCAAACTATTCCTAAAGTGAGTTCGCAAACCAACTATTTTATGTATTCACTACACAAGATACATATCCAATGGGTACTTATACTTTAGAAACTGTTTTAGTGAAGAAATTTTAAATTCAATTAATAACCAAAATGAGGATTAAATTAATCAAGTGCTTAGAATAGTAACTATCTCTAGTATATACTAGCCTAACCAAGGTTACACTACCCCAGGTGAGTTTACTCACCTTAGTTGGTATTTGAATTTCCTCAAATATAAACACCTCTTCAATATGGACTGCATCTCTGGGAAAATATCCAAAGTCCTTTTCTTTCTATCAAAATGAAGAACAAAGATAGCAAGGAAGAGTGATCGAAACAATAATAAATATTGAACCTAATTTTGCTCCATGTCCTTGGCTTTCATCTATTTCAAATCACAAATATTGACTTTCATTTGCCATCTAAAAGAAAGTGAATGAAATCATATTCCTTTTGTAATTCAAAAGAACAACATTAATTTGAGGAAACAAAGAGCCGAGCTGGAAAATGCTACTTTTTCAAGCTTCAGAGGATAACCATCCCGCGTACTCATTTTCTTCCTTTTTGTGTTTCTTAATGACCTTCCCTGACCAGTGGACCACAGATTTACACTAGTAAACCTGGGATATCAAAAGGTAAGGGAATGGTGGGAATACCCAAAATAGATAGAGAGGTGATATATCCAGCATTTTCAGGATGTTAAAATAAGGTAGAAGTTTTCAGCTCTGAATGGCTGAGATAGATTCATCAAGGGAGTAAAGATCTATGAGTCCTCCAGGGAAGATTTGGTTCCATTCAACTTTTCTGTGGCTACCTTGGTAACAGAGATCTTATTCCAATTTAAGAGTATGTAGGATGGCCCCTGAATGTGAAGGCTTCACAACCATTCTCAGCCCATTTCCTATCCCAGTCAAGGTTTAAAAAACATATTTCTTTTGGTCCTTTGATCTAGCACCATTACATTATTGTGATTCTTCCAGCTCTGCAGTTGCTGCAACTATTTGGAAACTGACAGCCTGTGGGTGAACTCTACAATGTGGTTCCTTAAACAGTTATGTGCCTGGACTAAACACCTAATACAAAAAACTAGATGTGTTTGGAACTTCACCCTGGCTCCACATATTACACACTATTCTTGTGCAGAATTATCATTTTCATATATAGTAAACAAGAAAGAACAATTTATTTGTCTCTTAGACCTGTGTCATTTTCTTGTAGCTGCATTGGGTACCTACAAATGTGTTTAAGACATAGACTGGCAATGTTTAAGGGACCATAAGCAGTAAGGGATCTTGAGACCTGCAGAGGCCAGGCAAACAATTCTGGCCAGCAACAGTCACCATTTCAGTCATACATCCCTGAGCTAAAAAGCAGGACAGATTCAAATAAAAATGCTCTTTCAAATCACAGACCACAGAGGCTATACAAGGGAAAGATCTTATACATATGCAATATGAAAATGATACATGTATCAGGTTAGTCATGCTTATTCAACTTCAGAGTAAAATTGCTTATCATAGCATCTTTTCGTTGTAAAGCGTAAAGATACAAAGCTATTTTCAACTGAAAATATTAATAATTAATTTTCCTATGTTATATATTCAGAAAGGTGATTCTGGCTTCTAGGAATTTCAGTGTAATAAGACTTTAGGTCAAATAAAAGGCTCTCTCAGTTCTTTTTCATGAAAAGTTCATATACCTTACTTCCCTAGGCTACTAATTTTTCTGAGGATGTGTTCAATAAGAACTCAGTCCTTTATTTGCTCAAAAAGACAAATGTCTTCTAATTCGATTAACTAAAATTTTCTAGTCTCTTAAACTTGGCCATTAGCAGCACCAAGTGATGGCTGGGAATGTCTATTACATAATATCCATTGGCACCTCTAAAGTCTCTCTAGTAAATATAAAAATCTACGTTCAAACTGTTTATACTATGTAAAAAGAATTTCTTCAAGGCTCTTTTAGTCACCCATCCCATATACTTATATATATATATATATATACATATATATATGTATATATATATGTATATATATGTACTTATATATGTATACATATATACTTAGTATATATATATATATATACATATATATATATATTTCTTTGAAATTCTTAAAGTTCCTTTAGAGACGAAAAGCAGGCACTCTTGTATAAGCTAGCCATTTATTCTGCATTTAGTTTTTAAGACTTGATACTTACACTTCCTGCCCACAAATCTTCTTTTTCTCCTGCAAGTTTAACATAAACAGATATCTCTTCTCCCTTAGTGAAGTTTAGGTATCGGCAGTCAGGTCCTCTGTAATCTCTGATGGCTAAGACTCTGCATATTAAAGCTATGTAAACATGTAAAGAAAAAAACAATTTAAATGAAAATGTTATGTCTCACCCTCCCATCCATTCTATTTGCTCTCTTCCAGTTCATTCTATGTATCCAAATGCTCATTTTTTCATATCATTTATGGTCTCAAAAACCTACATAGATTTCCCAATGCACACAGAATCAATTCAAACTCTGGCTGGGTATCCAAGACTGTCCATGACCTGGTCCTCCTACGCTATTTGAAAGACTTCCTCTTGCTCCTTTACAGTCAATCTCCTCTATCTATTGTCCCTGGAATGTGTCATTATCATTCTCCAATGAATAGGGAAGAAAAAAATATATAATTAGTGTTTTTCCTGGCACCTATATATATTCCAACCATTATAATAAGCTCTTTCATATCTTTATTTTATTAAATCCTCAAAACAGATTTATGAGGTAAATTATCTCATTTCAATCTAGCAGATGACAAACGGTGGAGTCAAATTTGTATTGAGCTGCTTTTCATTGTAATATCCACATTCTGTATTCTGAGCTTTTCTTCTTGCTCTTTCCTAAGGCTAGAAACCCTTCAGTTTCTCTTCATGATGAACTCGTACCTACTTCCTCTATGAGACATCCCTAATCAGTCTTGCTTACTCTGCTCCTTCTCTGAACTTCAATATTACCTATTAACTTTATGTTGTATCAGTACTTACTGTTTAATATTGACCTATCTTGTCTCACTATTCAGTGGAGGTCAAGAAACTTACCTTACATTTCATTTTATTCCTCTTGGATACAAGCCTTCTACCCAGAACAAGCATATAATAGGCCTTTAGTAAACACGAATGATTATATCCACATATAATAGATTAAATACATACAGTAATATACATACCAAATTAACTATTATAATTATACTCATATATATAAAACTTTTTAATTAAGTCATGCAATTAAAGTTAAAATAACATTAGAAAATACTATAAATTTGAATATTCCCATTCCATGTTCTGTGTCTGGCCCTAAGGAAACTAAAATGAGTTTGTAAAAAGGGAAAGAAAGACTATTATTATTCTTCTTATTATAAAGCATCATCTAGTAAACCTCTCTATATTAAATTATATACTCAAACTGTTAAAGAAACTGTTTACTCATAAAAAATTTGCTTGTAAATTTTTTTTTTACACTAATAATGTTTTCCATTTTTAATTTACATGTTGCAAATCAGAAATAATTCTCACATACTGGAGAGATAGAACTTATTAAAAGCAATTATGATGTATTAGGATGTATTCATTTTGTACCAGAATACTAATAACAGAAAATAAATGAAGTTCTTAAGCAATCAAATAAAATTTATCTTTGTAGAACATAAAGTTTAATATTTAAGGATGTAAGTAAACTTGTATTCTTCTAACACTGATTTCAATATTTTTACACAATAAGTGAACACAGAAATTATTAATGTTTAATAAAGTTTTGACAGTAAATCCTGATGGTTTGAAATAAAAACATTTTGAGAAAATTCATGACAATCAGAAAGTTCTAATTGTGAAACAGAAACTAAAAAATATCAGGGCTTCATAAATCAGGAACTATCAAATGGCTTAATATCTTTTCTAATATAATTCAACTATATTTATCTTCAAAAATAGTGAAAATGCTGATTAGTTTGTTTTGGGGTCTGGATTAATGTCTGTATAATTTCTGATATATTTATATATCAGGCTGATCTTTGCCCCTTGGTATACTTACATAAAAACTATTGCAAAATGCTTGGCTCCAGCATTTTCTTTTAATACTGAACTACATAACTACAATATTTCTTAATGATATTATAACATTTCTATCACGCATGTCCACAAAACATTTTATGTCATTTTGGCACCCCAGTTTAAGAAGAAAGGAAAAAAACGAAAAGCAAACTTACTTTCACATTCCAAGTCACCACATTTTTTAAAGTCTGCCAGTAGTTTTGCTCCCTCCAGACACTTTGTCAGAGAAATAACCATAAGGAGGATTCTATGAACTCGGAGCTTCGCCATGCTAAAACAAGTAGGAATCCTAACTAAGGTTTAAACCATTTAGGCAGTAGATATACTAGCCAAAACAGGTTATACCTCACTGTCTTTACTAAATATCAGAGGAAAAGGTATAGGGTTTTTTTTTAAGTCCCTTGATAACTACATTCTTCTATTGGTGTTTAGTCTTGAGAGACAAACAGTCTCTGTTCTCAATCTGCAGTGTCAGGTATCCAGATAATACATTGAGGTTTAATAATTAACAGGGATTTTTTTTTTAGTCGGACTCATGTCTTATAAAGATGGCCCATATAAAACCGTCTCTCTTAAAGGCACCTCGTGTTCAACATATCGTAAACAGGCCTCCACAAAAAGGTAGTTCCCTTTTTTCTGTTAAAGTCTTGAAGTAAATCAAACAATAGGTACAAACTGAGTATTTGCTGCATACAAATATTAAATCAATGGAGAAAGTATATATTATTACATGGAGAAGCAGTAATAATTTATTTAAAAAATCATTTTGAAATATCACAATGCAAGTTAATTGGAAAAATATGCCACTTTCATATTTAAAAAATCTTTAGTGTTACTACGAAGTTTGAAACTTGTATTTTGTTAAGAACACTAGTTAAAATGTAGTAAGTACTTATTATGTTCTAGGTACTGTCTTAAACACTTAATTATATGATCTGATTTAACACCCACAACAATTCTCTAAAGATTATCATCCCCATTTTTGTATATGAAGAAACTGAGGTACATAGAGAAGGATTAAATCACTTGCCTAACGTCACATAGTGAGTAGAGAAGAAATTTAAACTTAGGCACTGTGTCCTCCATTCATAACCACTATGGTTCTTCCCAAGAATCAAGTTATCTGCTACAGAAAGATGTCTACTTTGTCTGCAATAGTGCTCTTCCAGAAACAGCAGGTACAGTATTATTTCATGTATTTAAAATTGTATGCATATTTTTATAAGTGGAGAAAGAATGAGATATCTGAATCTTCCCCCATACTATGCGTATATATAATGTGATTCCAGTTTGTATTCACTTTCTTCTTTGTGCTTTTCTATATTTTTTGACTTTTTTTTTTAGACATCTACAGCACTTGGTCTTCCTAGGTGGTCTCCCATCCAAGTACTAACCAGACCCTCCTTGCTTAGCTTCTGAGATCAAATGAGACTGGGTGTGTTCAGGGTGGTGTGGCTGTGGATATGAACTTTCTTGTTAAAATTGGTGAGCATATATCCTTTTTCAAATACCAACAAAGCTATAAAAATCAAGTTATTTAAATGTTATTGTCACATAAAAGTGGTCAAAGTCCTTATTGGGAATTTTAGTGTAAAACACTAGATCTCAATAAGTTTTTGGATAGCACAGTTGTTATATTTCAATCTTGAGAAAATATTTTGCTAAGCTCTTCTTTGCTGTACCTTTTCCCTGTATTTGGACATGCCAGTGTGCATGTGGTTTGCAGAACGCAGTACTTGTATGACACCACACTCCCCTCTAGTGCCCGACATAAACAAGACAAATATCCAGCACCTGAACAAGCTAAAGTAAATTTTTGCTTTCAGAGTCCTAAAAAAAAGAAAGTGTATTTTTCATTTGTTTTCCAAAAACAATTAGTAGAAAGCCTGCTCTCTCAGAACAAAGATTTTTACATCCTTAGATACAATCTAAAGTGGCTTGCAGTCAGAGCCCTGCATAGCTGTCCACGTGCACACTCAAAAAGGTATAGGCTGGTTTTTTGAATGCTTTTGAAAATCTATAAACTATTGTCAAAGACATTTACAGAAGAATTAGCTCTTCAGCTTCCAAATTTGGCATAGAATTATTTGCAGAACTTATAATATCAAATTGAGAATATTTAATAATTAATATACTTTATCTTTTTTGTATTTGATATTAAAGATATTACAGAAAAAATTCTGAACTAATTAATTTAATTATGTTTTAAGTTAAGAGAGAAAAAACCCAGATGAATTTAAATTTGTCTATTGATTGGCCTAAAGGAGATTTGAGTCAAGAAAAACAAGAGAGAAATCTTTGCCTAAAATACCATTCTAGAGAGATTTGCTTCTACTAGAAATGCTCCTACTTTCTTGCTACTTAATACGCTCTGGTGATCTCATTTTATGTTCAGACCATTATTTAATTATCATTAAACAAGATATCTGAAATGTGGTAGCACTATGTTAATTATCTAAGGGACCCAGATGAAGAGGTAATACATGAAAAGAATAAGAGCACTTAGTTTAAGAAACCAAAGTATCAATTTTCACTATAAAAATAGACATATTAACTTAGCCAGATGTTATATAATTGATAATGCATTTTGCACATCATTTGTGTCAAAATTAAAATATAATACCACTACTGAGGAAGATTTCATAGTAACACACAGTAAGGAATACTGATTTGGAAAGCCTATAGCATTTTTCAGAAATGATACAGGAGGTAAGAGTACATACTGGGTAGAGCTAAAGAAAGAATCATCAAAGCCACATAACTGTTCAATATCTTAGAGATAATACTACAGAGCAACCCTTTTCATGAGAATATAAAAACATAATCATAAATGCTGCTCTTCTACTGCCTGGTGATGTTAACCTGATACTGTAGTCTCTTTTAGTACCTCAGATTTTCTAAAGTGAGAACATATTTTCTTCAATCAACTGCCTGTTACTCTGGCCACTAATAAGATAGAAAAATTTGATTAGAAGGCACTTGAGATAAGCTGAACTGATTAAGCTGTTTGTTGTTGTTGTTGTTTGTTTGTTGTTGTTGTTTTTAACTAGGAAGGGGACTTTAGAACAGAGCCCTTGGAAATAGTCCCCATGGCAGACATGTGCACAGTGAGAGATGAGGCCCAGGAAAGATTGAGATTCAAACTGGTGTGGAAGACATGGAGATGATCCCCCAACATCCCCTCCTCAAGGTAAAACTTTATGCTCAGCTGCAGGGAGTGCAGTTAGCAGACAGTCTCTGTCTGGCAGTGACTTCGAGGTCTACCTCAGTTGCAGAGAACCACCTTACCCAAGATGACTCCTTCTTGGGTGATCTACTGAATCTAATGAGTAAATGACAAAGAAGTATAAACTCAGGGTCTTTTCAGCTTAAGGTGGGGCACTCTGACAAAAACTTCTTACTTGAGTTCCCTGTTGGGTTGACTGAAGCTTTGTGGAACCTACATTGCAGTTTGCCTTCCCCTCTGCCCAGTCTTAGTTTCTCCCTCTTCTTTTCATAGGTGTTGATCCCTTGGACCTTAAACTCTGTCTCAGCATCTGGTGTAGAGGACTCAGCCTCAGAAGCTAGTGATCCACAGACACAAAAAGAGGAAATGGCAGAACGTAGCAAAGAGTAGAGAGGGGATTGAGAGAAACCAAAGGGGAATATCCCATACACACTTTCACTATTTCTTAACTATGTGTTTTAAAATAATAGTATGTAACATCTTCGACATTCAAGATGATACATATATAATATTTGCTGATCAAGGGACCAAATTGATTAGTCTCATTAATGAGTAGAAGAGGAATTTAATGTTTTTTGAGCACCAACTTTGTACCAGTGAGTTTAATATTTCACATACAAATCCCATCTTCCAAGATGGGTATTATTTATTGACTTTCCATGATGTGTCTGACACTATTTCAGAGACTGTAGATACAGAAGTGAACAAGACAAAGTCTTTGTTTTCATGGACCTTGTATGCAAATGATGGGAGACAGATAAGAACAAGCAAACAAATAAATGAACAAGATAACTGCAGGTAGTAGCAAGTTATTATGGAGAAAATTGTCTAATTAGACAAACTTGTCAGGGAAGGCATCTCTGGAGAGTGACATTAGACTTAAGATGGGAGAATAGAAAGGCAGAGCATTCTGTGCAGAGGGAAGAATTAACGAGAAGGTCATACTTCATTGTTTGAAGTTTGATTTACAAAGATTTAAAGAAAAAAATGAAGGAGGCATATTGGATGGAGGCATATTGACATTCCAGGATGTCAGAAACAAGGCTTTAAGGTGGAAAATAACTTGGTATATATAATAAAGAAGCATAAAGGCAGGTGGAGAGTGGTAGGAGATAAAGTAGGAGATGAAGACAAAGGTCCAAACATGCAGGGACTTTTGGCTATGGAAATGATGTGTGAATTTTATTCTAAGCGCAATGGGAAGCCATAAAAAGTTTTAAGGAAGGAAATGACAATATTTGTGTTTTTATCATATAACTTCACTTTTTCGCTCTGCTACCTCTTACTTTTTTGTTTTGCTAACCCCTACTCATTCTTCAAGTCTTTTAGGTTAAATTCCTTAATAATACATTACTCAATAACTTTTTATTGAATGAATGAAAGAATGAATGCATGAATGAATAAATGAACTGACTTCTTTTCAAGAGCAAGACTTTATGACTAAATGAAATTCTGTCTTCAGCTGTGTAGCTCAACTGCTCTCTCTCAGTTCAAAAAGATCAAGTAATTCTTTTGATTAAATTTTCTCATCTGTAAAAAAATTCTGACAAAAAGAATTGGACCCCATATTTATCGTTGTTACTGAGTTTATATTAGTAGCAGTAGTAAAACTCTAAATATCCAGCAAGTAAAACTATAAAAATCCTTTGGATTCCCAAATACCATAGAGATGCTTGACAAGTTGCTTTGTATGAGTGAGTTAATGGAATAGAAATATTTAGTATTCCTACTAATTTCCAGTCATCAATAGCCTGAATGTCTTTTAAGAACTCATTTGATTCAATTTTATGTATTCTTATGCCATTCCTTCCAAAATGCTTCTCCTTCACTCTTCATTGCTACCCTCTCCCCATTCATGTATGTTTTCTTTCTTACTTCTTTTGGTGTCTATGTCCCTAAGTATCTTATACTCCCAAGCTTCTTTAGGAAAAAGATTAAATCACAAAAAATCAGCAACTTAATGTTTATGCCTTCCCCAAAATTAAAAATTTAAAAATTTATAGAATACAATTTCTGCATGAAAATGAATACATTTCTTATGATTATTTGTTTGGCCCACTTCTTTCAAAGTTATATATAATAAAATATCCACTACCACTGTACCATATAGAACAGTTCCAAGTCATTTTAAAGTTAACAGTTAAGCCCCAAATTTATTTTATCTAAATTATGTGAATTCTTAACTTCACTAGTTTTCTTCATGAGGCTTATTAATCCTTTAGCAGAATAGAACAATACTTATTATATAAGATCATTGAAAGCAAGATAAATATCTTTTAATCTTTGCAAGAGAGAAAAAAAAAACTCCAAAAGAAGTTGCCTTTGAGCTTTTCTACCAGTTAAAAGTTGAGAATGCTTAAATAGATATATTTCTTGAGACATTTTTTTCATTGGTCAAAGATTAGATCAGTCATATAAATCTGACATTGAGTAGACAAAAAAATGCAGAAAGTTCAATTATAAGACTCACCAAATTTAATTAAAATACTTTATAAACAAAGTAACTGGTTTTGAAAAGGATGTTTCTCACAGAAATAATTCCATGACCCAGTCTTCTCCTAATACACTGTAGAAAATTCTACTTTTATGTAACTATCATCCAACTAGGCTTGCCTCCTAATGAAGTGGTAGCAGACAGTGGCATTGGGGAAGGAAGAAAGAAGCAACAGAACGGTTAGAGAGGAGAAAAGCAGAAGCAATGTCTCTGCAGCCTCAGGTGAAGGCTGAATGAGGTGGTGAGGTGAATGCTGCCTGTCTCTGGGTCATGAATACTGGCCACGGGTCTCGCCTCCCTGAGCAGCCTCATGGAAGAGAAGGAATAAAATTCAAGCACATGTTTATTCTTCTCCTAAGCCTGTATCAACTGGATAACACTCAATGACTCACCCCATACAAGCCTATTATTTAGCTTAAAAAACTACAAAAATGTACAGTCTAACTTCAAGAATAAGTCATATACTCTAATGAAGACAAGAAATCATTTGAGAAGGTACTTTGCAAGTCTTTGTCCATCAACCAGAATTAATCCACTAAATTCATTATAATGATATCATTAAATTCACCCATAGCCTAAGGAATAATCATGAGTTGAGCTCTCACCATAGTTTCATAGAAGGCAATCACATAATGAATGCCTAAGCATTCTGTATTTCTTTTCCTTCATTTTACATTTCCTCAAGACAAAATATCTTCAAACACTACTTATCATTTATGATTTATATGTCTATGTTTTTCATTACAATATTTCACAGAATACCCTTCTTAAATATGTTTCTACCAAGTGCTATTTTTACAGCAAGTCAGTAGTATCCAGGGAAACTTTTACTGACAGATAAAGCTTTTGTGGAGCAAGGTTGCTGGTTGCGATCCCAGAAATGTGTGGCATATCATCCTGGCCAATCTGAGAAGCTGATTGTGATATTTTCCTTAGTCATGTGAGATTGTTTTGTTTATTTCTTTATCTCTTAAAATGATAGAGATATTGGGCATTCACTTTCACAGCCTCACTATTCTGGAAGTTTCTATATTTATCTGAATGTTGTGATTATTAAGGTTGGTTTAGAAATGACAAATTCCCTTTCTAGTTATAAATTTTAAAAGCATGTTAATTATGTCCTTATTCATGTCAACATTTTAGATATGGATACCCTTGACAGAGACTCCAAAGGGTATCCACTGTTATATCAATTTTACTGTTCTTTTCATTCTATATGTTCTTCCTCTGGACTAAGCAGTCTTCTCTAAATGGAGGAACATATGACATGAACTCTCAGTTAATCTCATTAATAAGAATAATTGAAAGATTGGTATTTGGATTTGGAACACATTATAAGATCTTGGGAAATAACTGTCACTATTTTTCTAGTAACATTTTTCTTAAACAGGTGAAAATGAATTTATATTTCTCTACACATATGTAAACTGATGGCAAAAAGAACCATCTTGAAGGCAATAGTAGGGTAAGAGAAATCTGGCTGGGATTTTAAGTTCTTGCAAATAACCACAGAAGTAAGAAATCACATTACAATCATTAGGTACTATCACTAAGCATGACTCTATTATAACTTCTAAAGTTTTTAAGTTCTCATATCTATGCCATCTTAAATATCTTATTCTCAATGTCTGTAGTGCAAAAACTGTACCGTTCAGCATTAAATACCCTTGTGATTAGTTCTCTTGAACTTTTAAGCATATACTTTATTAGAAATAACACAACAGAAGATCATGATATTGTCAGTAGTATAGCTATGAGGTGTATAATTCTGTGGCTCAGCTGGACAACCTGGGTAATGATGACACTGTGAATCCACTGAGTTGTGTACTTTTCTGTAACTTTGTTATACTTAAGGTCATCTCAATCATGCTTAAAATTATTTCTAAATCAACTCCAATAAGTTATTTTCTCAAACTATCAATGTTAACAATCCAAGTTTCTCTTTTGAGTTACTCAATTTAGGAACATTTATTGAAAACTTATTTACTAAGTAAAAGACATTTGGAGCATTAAGAGATTGAATGATAGTCCTTACTTTCTATTACTGAAAAACCTAAAGCTAATTTCTTTTACTTTCTTAAGAATTGATCAGTCTTTCATCCTACAAATATTTATCAAGCATATTCTATATGCCAGGTGCATAATCAGAAACTGGAAATTGAGTGCTGATTGAAAGGAAGCCATTTATTTTAACATTTCAGAGGAAAGACAAAGATGAAATAACTTCTTATGTTAAGCTAAATAGGATGTCCTACCCCTTCCTAAATTCAATACCTTCAAATAGGTCATATAGACCTGCTTTTTAAAGATGCAAATGTGTGTGTTGTGGTTTTAGCTTCTGCAGACTTTTCACAATTTTCCCACAAGAATATTGACCCAAACAGATTCTAATGGTTAACATCATGATATTGGTTTCCTATGAAGTGATAAGGGTGTTCATTTAACAAATAGTACTTACAATGAAAAATAGTTTGCTGGGCAATTTTTGAAAAAGTCTTAAGATTTTTCCTTTTGGAAGTTAATTGGGGATACAGGCAGTACTAGCAAAATAATGTCTGGGTTTTCTTCTCAGATTCTTGCCCTATAGTTCTTCATTACCTTAATGATTCTCTGAAGTATATAGATCTCCAGCTTTTCTAGTTCTTCTCAGTGGGATGATTGGTCCAATTTAACATAACTGAGAGTGATGCTTACCTCCATCTCTTGAGTCTTCTGCTATCAGCCTCTTATCCGCATCACTCTTCTAGAACTCTTTTGAAGATCACTAAGGACCTATGTTGCTGAAGCCTATGGTTAATTCTTACTCTTCATTTTCATTAACCTATCAGCAGCACTTGGGCATATGATTACTTCCTTCTTGAAATATTTTCTTCTATTACCAAGAACACTTATTTTTCTATTTCTCTGAATGCTCCTTCTGTTGCTGGTTCCTCTTTAGCTCCCCATACTGTTAATAGCTGAAGTGCCCAGGGCTGTCAACAGACCTCCTCCTCATCTACACTCATTCTTTGGTGATCTTACCATTGACATGCTCAGAACTCATTTTATTTCCAGTTCTGACCTGTCTCCTGAACCTGAAAGGTATGTCTGGTTTCCTTTACTTCACATCTTAATTGGGATGTCTCATAGAAATCTCAAACTAAGTTTCTGACCCACTCACTTGCATCATCCCCAAACCTGTTCATTTTATTTTCCCCCAACTTAGCTAATGACAATTCATTTCTAGTTGCTCAAGTGAAATCTCATTCTTGACTTCTCACACTACACTATCAGCAAATCACTTGGGGGACCATCTTCAAAATTTCTTCCAGAAATTCATCACTACTTCCACTACTGCTACCCTGGCACAAATCACTATATTTTGCCTAATTATTGCACTAGCCTCTTCACTGTTCCTGCCCTTGTTCCCATTTTTTTCTCAGCACAGTAGCCAGAGTAATTGTTAAAACATAAATTCTATCACTTCGACCCTGTCTAAACCTCCCTTCCCATAGATACAAGATGGCCCCTATTTTCACCCTTACTTACTCTGCTCTAGCCACAATGGCTCCTTCCTGTATCTCAGTTCAGTTTCAAACAATGAGGGGCAACTAAAATTGTAAAGACAAGTAGAGATGGAGACACAAGCCACATTAAGGACCTGTCATAATTCATTTACAATATTGACTATAATGTACAAAGCCCTATCTTAGGTATTGAGAGCAATGAGGTTAAAAAACTTGCTCTCCTGTGGTTTGCATTCTAGTGGGAAGTAGACAATAAACTATGATTAAAACTGTATGACATAATGCTAAATATTGTAGAAGAAAAAAGGACTGTTAAGGCAAGTAGTGATTATCACAAAATTTAAATAGGGTACTCAAATGGTTATGGAAAGCAGAATTGTAGGCATTTCAATATGTACATAAAAAAATTTTTTTGGACATCATGCTAGGTGAGACAAGTGTAAGAAATTTTCAGACTTTTACTAATCTTCCCCCAAGATGTTTGAGTAGGAAGGCCCAAACACGTTAAATAGCTAATTTTTTTTTCTGGGTTAAGCACTTTACATTCTCAAGAAAAACTGAGTAAAACTTTTAATCATTGATTTCAATGAAGACTTTTAGTTCATGTTAAGTGATTGAACCCCCATTTTAATGACTTATTACTCTGAACATTGGCCCATGTTACTATACCATGTAATCACTAGCACCTTGCCTTTTAAATTTGTATCAACTTATAGACTCATTCAATTTACTGCTTTGGTGGGTTTGCTTAGCCCAAACTAAGTTCTAAAAACATGTAGTTACCAAAGCTCTATAAGTACAGATGAGCCCTAGATTGGATGGATACAGCTCACTGAAGATCAAACTATCTTCTAATTTCTATGGTACAAACTACTCGTGGAATGTAAGAGTAAACAAGAATGTTTTCTAAACACTCCCCTCAGATGACTTTGCTAAGTAACAGAGCTCCAAATTAATTTCAAACCTTAGTCACTAGCCCTATCCCTCAGCTTCTAAACACTTGTTACTTCTAATAGGATCCTAGTCTCCTCCCCTAGCCCCACAAAACACTGTTCTTACTTTTACATTCTAACGTTCCATGTATTTTTGCAAGTAATCAATTACATGATTCTTACTATAAATTTCATTTCTAAGGATAAAGCATTAAGGATATATCAAAAACTAAAAAAAAAATCAATCTTAAAAATTAAACCTCCAGTCTATAAATGCATACCAAGCTAGCAAAATTAGTTTAGAATTCTTCGATGTCAGAACTGAAAACTGCTTTATATTCAGATTTTTCTCCCCATACATTATACCATCACCACCCACAATTGAGCTTAAAGCCCAAACCAGTATCCTTTCTACAAGAACCATGAAAATTGTTTAAATTTTCCAGATAAAAATGTGTGAACAAAACTTAACTTGTATGAAGCTTAACATATACATTTTGATGTCATCAAATGACTTTTTTTTTTTAAGAACTAGGTTGTCAGCCTCTTAAATAATGTATATCTTTTCCTGTGGCACACAGGAAAATAAATGCATAATCTTATTTGTGGTTGGTTACCCGCGGTTAACTGTTGTCAAAAATATTAAATGCAAGGGATCTCCTGAAATGAGTGACCACGTTCATATAACTTTTATTATAGTCTTAACTGTTCCATTTTCTTTTTGTTAATCTACTGTGACTTACAATTTTTTACTTGTGGAAAAAACATAGTATATATATAGTTTTTACTATCCATGGTTTCTGGCATTCACTGGGCCTCTTGGAACACATCCCTTATAGATAAGGGGGAACTACTGTACTTTCTGCTGGCGAATATTAAAATCCCTGGACAAAGCTACTCACGGTGGAAACAACTGGCCCAGGGATGCAGGCAGCTAGCTCTGCAGTTTGAGTTCTGCTCATTTATTGTTTAATAATTACTCCAAGAAAGGATTTTTAAAAAAAATTCTTTAACATGTTCACTTACATTTATACAATGCTGGAAATGACTGTTGACATTTTCATTGTTACCATTCATTATCAAAGGAAGGCATAATATCAAAGTCAAACCTGAAACTATAGTCAATGTAAAATCAAACTCAAAAAATACCATTTACAATTTAAGTACTCTCTTGTATAAAGCATCCAAAAGTTAATACAAGTACTAGTCTTAAGCAAACAAGTCTAAGCCACATTTATTTGCACATGTAATAATGAGCAACATACTCCAAATTCATACAAATTTATAAAACAACAAAGTTAATCACTTGGTACACTTGTGTTATCTTCTTTACAGATTCAAGTGTAGATGTACTTCCTTTATTTTGTAAACTTTCATACAATACTTAAACAAAAATTTTGACATATATTGGCATGGTTCAGTTAGAGCCAACACAAAAGTTAAGACAAGACCACAACTCAAAAACCAAGTTTAGAATGTATTTTTCTACCTCCCTCCCCTGGAAAGAAGCTATTAACAAATATATATGCTGTATCCCAAGAACCCATGGAGACAAAAGAATGATGCTCCCATAATTGTAAGAAAATGCCAACCAAAATCATACTGCTTTATCTACCCAATATATGGTGTAACTGAGAAACAAGAGGAAATGCTTAGATGAAAACAACAAGGGAGACTAGAAAAAATAGTAAATGATCTTAAAACAAACTATGCCCTGCCCCCAAAGCTGCAAATCTTTGACAACTCAAAATAATTGTCTAAGGCAAATAAAAGTGAGGAAACCTTCAAAGACATTCTAATCACCTTCAGTATCTAGTGATAAAAGCTGAAAATGATATCAAGAAGGTATTATACAAGTGTCGAGGACATCCCAAAACTAATGAAAGAAACGCATTTATTTCTACAAAAGCAATGTATAATACAGAATTAGAAGGAAACAGACTTAAAGATTTACCTATTAAAATATACAGATTCTTATTGAAGAGTATAGGATATTTAAAAAAGATGACAAGGGATGTTAATCTTTTTTTATTATTATTATTTTTACATATTTTGGAACCTCACATAATTTTGATAAATAACTCTTACAAAATTATGCAAAAAGTACAAGAATGTCTGGTAAACAAACAGTCTGTATTTTCCAAAAAGATTTTTTACAACATGCAATTCTTAAGGCAGCATCCTCCTTACAAGGAAAGGTAATCCTTTTACTCATCAAGACATCTTCTGCTGCAAAGAATAGGCTAAGAAAGCCTGGCTTCTTCCATTAACGCCTTTTGTCTTTCCTGTCTGATTTTCGGTCTCTTTCACTTCTTGAAGATCTTTTGCCTGATCGACTACTCTCTGATATAGACCTCTTTCTGTCAGACCTGGAATTCTTATCCTTTGATCCTTTTGTATCTCTACTACTACCACCTTTTGAGGACTTGTGACTTCTTTCTAGTCCTGAAGTATCCCTTCGTTTCCGATCCACGCTCCTTCTGTGCTTTCTATCTCTATTATGTCCCCGGCCTCTACTCCGACTTCTACTCTCACTGGAACTAGTAGTGCTGCTGCTACTGTCTCTGCTGCTGCTGCCACTTGAACTGGAGCTGCTACTGGAACTACTTCGACTACTACTACTGCCACTGCTAGAACTGCTTCCGCTGCTACTACTGGTTGAACTGCTACTAGAACTACTACTGCTGCTACTCCGACTTCTACTCTTGCTTGTTTTATTTCTAGCTCGACCTCTACTTCTGCTCCTAGTTTTTGTTTTGGATTTGCTCTCCGGATGTACTGTCAAGACTGACTCTACAGTCACCTCAGTGAGTTTTACAGATTCTACAGCAAACTCCTTCCTCTCAAGTAGTAAATGCCCTTGCTCCTGAATAACCTGAGGTGATGACTGTAAAACAGTTAATGGTAAAGTCTCAGGTTGGGAGAGAGGCTGGGGCTGAAGTACTGGTTGGGATTGAGGTTGGGGCTGAGATTGGAACTGAGGCTGAGGCAGGGGCTGAGGCTGAGCCACAGGCTCAGGTTGTGGCTCAGATTCTTTCTCTTCTTTGTCCTCAGGCTCATTTTCCATTTCTAGAGCACTAGCACTCTCTTTTGCAGGAGAAAGAGATTTACATTCTTTATCTGGCTCAACTTCAAATTCCATTTCTGGCTCCAATTCTTTGTTAGTTTCATTTTCTGACCGTTCTATACTTTCAACTTGACTGGTTTCCATTACCTCTTGCTCAGCAATTACATTTTTGACACTCTCCACCATCTCTAGCACATCCATAACTTCCTCAGGCTGACTATCTTGCTGCTTCTCATTTTCCCTTATCTCAGTTTCCTCTTCCATCTTAACCTCCATTTCCTGTTTTTGTTCCTCCTCCTCCTGTTCTTTCTCTGCATCACTATGAACTATACTAATTTCCTTTTCCTCTTCCTCTCCTGCTTCCTCTATTTCTACATCATTGTGCTGATTACCTGTCTCCTCCAACTCTTCCTCTCGCTGAGCCACCTTACCCTCTTCTTGTTCCGCCTTCTGTTCTTCATTACGCACCACCTGATGTTCTTTTTCCTTCATTGATTGTCTTCTAGGCCTAGCCTCCATTTTATTTATTTGTTCTGCAAATTCGATGCGTCTACCTTCAAATAAAGCTAAAGAATAAAATTTAGATGTGTAAAATATATTATGAATAAGAAATCCAGTCACAATTTGAAACCTGGCCACAAAATGTTACTGAGCTTTATCTAAATGTCTTTGTGTAAAGAGATGATGAAAAAGACTGATTATGACAAGTAAGTAATTATCAAATGACACAACTTAACAAAAGCAATGATCTACTGGAAACCTATATATATAAAAAATTAGTAGCAGGCAAAACTACTATATCTAAGTGATGGATAAAAAGGACAATCTTTTGCTATTTAACTTAATGCTAGTTGAAAAGGAACAACACTTCTTTCAAACAAAATCAGTTTTATGATATAACATACATTAATTTTTCTGCTCCCAAGGAGAAATAAATCACCTAACCACCAATTTAGGAGTGTCTACCCTTCAGTGTGTGCTCCCTCTATGGATTACATTGACATTCACTTTTTTTTGCTTCATTAGCATTTACTGGCTACTAAAAGTATCAAACAAAAAAAGTCACGTTACTCAAATGCTTAAGAAATACACATGTATTAAGCATCACCTACAAAAGTTTCCAATTAAACTCTATCATGAAACAAATGCTCCTGTACCTCAAACATATTAGCATCTTATTTCAAAAATCAACCATTAAATCAAAACTATTATAGGAGACAGATAAATGTGTATGTGTGACTGTATCACCTTATTCATTAGGAAAACTGCAATTGACTTCTTCATGTACACTTACCATTCATTTTTCTCTGTGACTCTTCTATTAGTTTTTGGGTAGCTGGACACATTCTTCCAGGAATATAGAACAAGTGGGGCTTTGTCTTAGTTCTTATGTATTTAATTATCTTGGCATTATGCTCATTCCATTCTTCTTGCTAAGGAAAAAGTAAAGGTCAGCACTTTTGTAAACATGAAGCATTATCAACCTTAGAATTCCAAAACACTACTCACCAGCTGCGCAAGCTCAACCTTCTGTTCCAAAAGCCGCAGTTCTGTCTGTTTAGCACGCCTCTCCTCAAATAGTTCTCTCCTCTCATTTTCAACCTGCTTTCTCTCTTCTTCTGCCTGTACTTCCAGTTTCTGTTCAATTTCCTGGCGTCTCTTTTGCTAAAGATAAATAATGATCTTTACATATCCTGATTACATGAAACATTACAATTTTATTAAGTTATTCTGCATGTGTTTCACATTTGCAATTCAGGATACCAACTAATTAAAACCTAGCACTTAGAATTTGAAGACTCCAATTTTTCTTTCAAGAAATGGGGGCTGCAGCTTTTTCATGTAAAAAATCTAACTTTAAAGCCATAATATAGGTAATTGTTCCACTGCAACAGAACTTTTCGGTAAGGTTTTTTCTTAAATTAACCACAAAAGAGCACTTCAGTTAGTCTTTTTAAATCAAAAATTTTTACAGAAGTGATGCTCTAATAAGTCATATTTTCTACCTATTTAAAAAAAATTACTCTTCACACATTAAAATGCCTTTAAGACTTTTATATTCTCTAGTAAACATAAAAGCTGAAATAAAAGTTTATTAATTTCCTATATCCAAATTATCTCTCTTTTCCACTATAGTTACCCCCTGAGAAGCAGTAACTTGGGTGTTCAACTCCACAGACATAATTTTGTACTTTTAACAATAAAAAACTTCAACAGTTAAACTGTGTAGAGCAGTAAATATTTATGCGTTTGCTTCTAGAGTGCTAAATATTTGCTCTGAATGTTACATAAGTCTTAAAAATTAGAATTACTGAACTAGTAGCAATGATCAATGAGTTTAACTCACTTACTGAAGAAAAAGCACTCTGAGGCCTAAAGAAATAAAGGAACGTGTTCAAGACCACACAACAAGATTGTTAATAGAGATGACTTCAAAAAAAGACCAGTTAGTCTATGGCCATGCTACTCTAAATAAGCCTGATCCCATCTGATCTCGGAAGCTAAGCAGGGTCGGGCCTGGTTAGTACTTGGATGGGAGACCACCTAGGAAGACCAGGTGCTGGTAGGTGTAAAAAAATGAAAAAATAAGAAACTGTAAGCTGACAAAGTCCTTGCAATCTGTGAGGTCCACCAATGGATGCCTCGCTTAAAAACAAAACAGAACAAAAGGCCAGTTAAAAATTTAATTCCAGAAAGTTTTATAAGTTTTTCCTTGGCTTTATTTTAGGACTGCAATTAAGTGTTGAGAGCTTTTCAGCTTTTTTAAGAACACATAAGCAACTACTCTGATAAGAAAGCAAAGAAATTGCATAAATACCCTTTCAGTAGCGACAGTAGATTCTTGTTTAAATTTCTGAAGAGTGCCCATCAACAAGCCAAATATTCGCCGGTTCCTAAAATACAGAAAAAGATGATTCAGTTTCAATAGGATCCACTTCATCTAGACCTGCCATTTCTTAAAAAGAAACATACTATATGCACTTGGACAATTACTTAAACTTTCTTAAAATTGCATTGTTTGACAAGTTTCCTTTCCAGAAATCACTAAAAATACCTTTGCTTTCCCTTTTCATCCATATTTTGATCCTGGATAAGGTCTCTCCGCGTGCGTTCTTTGGAGGTAGCTACAACTGAAGATTGCAAAGCTGGCTGCATGAGAAAAAGAAAATCTCTGTAATTTAACAAGCATGAGTGGAAACCTTTAAAATGTAATAAGATGATAATACTATATTCATCCTCTAAGTTCTTTTAATCTCGATTACCTTTTTAACATCATCATCCTCTGGATCGCTTTCTTGGCGTGATTCTCTCCGTGTCCGACGTTCCCCGCCCAGCCTGTTACAGGAAAAATAATTTAAATGAGCACTACAGGATTTGACTTAAGTGCCTACCAAGGGCAAATGATTACTTTTTCCAGGACTCATTTCCAGTTTCATTCTGTCAGTTTATATCCCATTCTACTCTTTCTTCCAGCAGTGAAAAGATAAAATGTACCATCAATGCCCAATCCAGACTTTGATAGCCTTTATTTCTCAAGCTGGTTTTTACAGTACAAGACAGCAAAGTGACACAAATTGACCATTTTCTTAATCTTATTCCTCCCATGACCCTTATTTTGGTAAAATTTCTGTTATCATTAATAAAGAACTCAATTTTGAGGGATACTGGCTACCGTTTCCATAAATACCAATAGATCAGACTAAAGGGAAGTGATATGCTATTCAAGTTTAATGTGACTCAACTGTGAATGAAGGGGCAACATAATAAACCTGACAAATTTATCAAGGGGCCACATGGCAGGTCCAACAAGCTCAGTGACCAAAAGTAACCACACAGGATGGTCTGATCATAAATTCCTAACTGGGCAGGCCATGACAAGTAGTTCTGTCCCAGGCCTAGTTTCCTTAGCAAAGGTCAATCTTTACCTTAAGTGAGCTCCGTCCACTGCTTCTACGCATCTAAGATAACATACTTTTGAAATGTCAAAGTAATTTCCTAAACCTATTGAAGGCATAACCACAGGCTCAAGAGCATAAGACCACAAAACCCCTCATTGTTATCTTATTCCTAGAATACCATCTCTACTTACTGTAAACGTTAATTATACTCACCAATGTAAGTGTCTCTCCATTTTCCTTTTCATCTAATCCTAGAGATTGCCCCACTTTGCTTTCTCCTACCTCCTTAATATCACCAATGGATTTCATGTAACCCACCTTACGTCTTCTTTGATTCTAATGTATAAAATAAGCTGCAACATTGCTACTCTCCAGAGCATTTTCTTAATCCGCTAAAATTTTGGCTCAAACTTACAATACTTTTCTATAGGCTGGACAGTCTTTCATTGACAAAACAATATTAATTAAATGTTTATATCTGTATGCTACCTTAGAAAACAAAACATATACATGTGCCTTCAGAATCTTTTTTTTCCAACATACCTACTGACTGCCCCTTCAAGGTCTCTCTGTTTGGCTGGGGGTCCTCCTCCACTATCTGAGAATCCACGCCTGCAATTAAAAAATGTCCAACACAAAGCACTTGAAATGTGAGATAAATGGTATTTCCATTTAGCAAGAGAATTTAAAAATTTAAGTAGCCTTCTAATTAAAGCAACCTTAAATGGCCATTCACTCCAAGATGCTTTTATACTATTTTTTAAAAACCCACATGAATAAATTTATACAAAATTACTACAGTTAAATATATTCAATCTCAGTTTTATATGCAAATGAAATTCTAAAATAACTATCCAGAAAATTACAACTGATTACAGCTTTAAGCACAAATATTTCTAAGTGGTTCTACCACGAATTTTGTTTAAAACGGTACGTCAATTTAGTATAAAAAGCGCCAACAGTCTTAATGTACAAATTAAGTCCTAAGGAAATCTTACCTCAGCAACAAACTACCACGTCCTCTACCTCCACCAGGACCAGAAAGGGCCAGCAATCTGGCTTGGATGGGCCTATAAGATATTTACAAATCAGTACAAAAAGCTTATGTGGACACATGTAATGGCATCAAATACGTTCACGAGTGCGGTGCATCATAGAGAAAATAACCAAAAAAGTTCTAAGAAGACGGATCAAATCCACGTGTTTGAAAAAGGACAGAAAGTATTCAAGTTGTTTTTTCAAGACGTTTTTTCAAGACCAATATCACAGAAATAAAATTTATTTCGATGCCACTATACGTTTACAAGCTTTGATCAAGTCTTAATTTCGCTAACCCCAAGGAGGCTAGCTGCACGTGGGCAAGAGCCTTGGGGCGAAGCGGCGAACCGAGTCCCAGGAGGGTCTCCCGGCCAGCCGTTGGAGGGGGAAGGGGCTTTGTGCTGCAGTTCCGGGCCTGCAGAGCCGAAGGCGGGAATCCGTACACCCGGCCTTCCCACAGACCGGGAAGGCATCCCGACGCACCCAGGCCCGCTTTCCTTCCTCACGAACCTGAGCCCTGGGACCCACGGTCGGGACCTTGGAGACTCCTCACCTCACCGAGGACCAGGTTCTACTGCCGGCACTGGAGCAAGCCGCGATGTTCCAGCCTTATCAAAGCTGGTTGCCCTCCCCGCCCCCAATTCACCCCGACTTGATGACTGCTTCTCGGAGTCGGCATTTCCCACCCGGCCTTTACCTCACGTCATTCGGATCCCTCCCGGTGAGCTTGCGAATATTCTCATCCACGTTCTTTAGGCTCTCTTTGGCCTTTTCTAGCTGCTCCTGCAAAGTTCTCACTGCGACCGCCATCTTCTCCCTGCAGCAGGCTTCGAGACTGCTCCACAGGCCGCGCCTGGCCGTGTCGCGCCGCCGGACGCGAGGACTGACAGCTGGGCTCAGCCAATGACGATAGGCGTTGTTTTTCGGCTTCAACCACTCAGCAACCGGAAGGGGGAGAACTGCCAGCCCTTGTGCCTCCCGGCCAATGAAAAGTCCCTCAGGCGGCCACTTCCCTCCCCAGTTAGCTGCGTGTGGCCGGGCTCCGATTCTAGCGCAGAGCCGGGGCGGGTTTGTGAGTCCTTGGGACCTGAGAGACGCGGCCTCGCTGGCCTGCTCTTCTGGCAAGGAAGTGCGGAGTTTTGCAACTCTTGAACCTATGATATGACGTAACTTACGTCATTTTAACCACCTAATCACATCAGAGTGAGGAGGCGAGTCTGTTCTCCCCGTGCCCATCCATCAGAGTGAGACGGTGGCGAGTTTATTCCCCCGCCCCAGTACATGATTAGATTAGAAAAGGGTGTGGCCATTGTTGGTGCGCATGCCCAGGGAGTGTGGGGGACACGAGCTTCTCTGGGTAAAACCAAAATGAGCAGAAGGAAGCGAAGAATGAAGGAACAGGAAAGGTCATTAATCCTAAACGTTATTTTAGGGACACTGAAACGCTTTACATGCCTTATCCCCGTCAAGAGCTTGAAAAAAAATGCCTGTTTTTACTGATAAGGAAATTGAGTCGGGGGCGTGCTGCAGCTGTCCCTAGGTCTTGCCAGCCTAGAGTCACCGTCGGATCTGACCCTGTGCGAGGATGTACTAGAAGAGAAAAGCAACGATGAGACAGACGAGGCAGGCATTCTCTACATCTGGCATAGATAGAGTTAGTTCGTTTAAGATGGGGTTGCTGGATCAGCGTTATTCTGTGTACAAGAGTAAAGTTGGTTCCGCTCTACCTGCACTGCCAACATGGGAACCAGTTTTATTCCAGGAATGTATCTGCAAATTATAGCTTAGCAAGTATTTTCCCACGGAAACAATATTATAAATAATCTTTGGATTCTCATTTCCATCTGTCAGCCAGGCATCCTCCTTAACACCAAGGATTAGCAGGTTAATTTACCATTTAATTCGCCCAACCACCTTTATATATATATATATTTATATATTTATATACATATATACGTACGTATGTATGTATGTGTGTGTGTGTGTGTATAAATTTTTAAAGAATTGAGCAAGACACCAAAATATGGCAGAAAAGAATAGCTTTATTAGAAGGGAAAGTAAAGCAACAACACTTCCAGACATGGAAGTGGGCCTGAGCAAGAGAAGAGCAGCTCAAGAGGCTCAAGGGCTCAAAGGCCACTCAACCACGTTTAAATCTGTGTATGAGCAGTAACCTAGGTTCTGAGGATAAACTGGAGTTCATAAACTCCTCAGGGAGCAAAAATTATTCATGTAGTCATTTATTCAACAAATATTTATTGAGTAAAAAAGTTGTTTTACTCCTGGTAATCTATTTTATATCAATATAATTATTAGACCAGACAAAACACCTAGAAGGGTAGAAGGAACCTTTTTTCATCCCAGCTTTAGAAACAGAAGTACTATAGAAAAGCTAAGCAAAGCTAAGCAAGAGGGGTGAAGATTGATAATTACTTAATTCTGATTGTGAGCATACTTAGTTTTGATCAGATCTGTATTTACAATCCTATATCATAGGCAGTATGTGAAGCACCAGAATGTGGCAACAGTAGATCCTAACCTCCAAGTATGACAAAATGCTTCTAGAGTTAACCAAAAGAAGGATCTATTCCTGCTTCCATAGGATCTAGGATCCTGGACAATTTAACATAGACTGCTTTATGGGGGAGAATCAGTGCGATGCTATGTTCAACATTTAGTAGGTGCTTTGTAATTATTAGTTTCCTCTCTATTTTCCCAAATATTCTAAGACCACCACCATCACCTTCCTCCCCTCCCTATTATTGTAGTTTGAGAAATCAATCTTAATAATTTAGTCAATTGCTTACTCTTTGACCTCAATGGTGATCTTGGGCTCCTGTTTCTTGATGGTGGTGATGAAGGGAGAGAGTGCAACTGGGAAATAAAGGTCCTGACTTCATGTTTGAGAAATTTCAGTGTTGGAAAAATTAAGATTATGATTACAAAATTATACTGCCTAGCGTTTTTTGATCGAATAAACTAATCCAAATATTGAAGGGACATGTAAAAAAGCTACCATAATTCCAATTATGGAACATGATCTTAAATTTCTGTGAAAGCATAAGAATTGAGAGTTTGTTAATTTGAGAAAACTCAGTATGTTGATTTTGAGAAAGCAATAAATCGGAAAAAATCGGCTGTGAATTACTAAAAACTAATGGATGTTAATAAGTAACATTTTAAGCAAGATTTGCCAAATTTAAGAGGTGCATATGATCTAATCTATCTATCTATCTATCTATCTATCTATCTATCTATCTATCTACCTACCTACCTACCTACCTATCTACACTTATGTAGAAGTCTCACATCTGTTACAGGTTCTTATGAATTCCGTCCCACGATGACGTTGCTTTTCTGAAGTGTTTAACACTTTTTCCACTCGCCTAATCCTGTGATTAATTTGAATTTTCTGGTCAAAGAATATCTTGTTCTTTGCTTAGTCCATTTCCCTTGTCGACGCCACTCTCAGTAAACTTCTTGGTGGCCAAAATGGCTTTAAATCTTTTTGCATACAGGCTTAATCTAATATGGAATGGGGGTAATTTCTTACTATACATAAAATTTATAGCTTCACTCTTTTTACAACTTTTCATATTGAGGAACATATGGTGGGAAGTGGAAGCTTTTGATGAAGCGCGTAGACATTCTTGTCACTTCATCGAACTCTTAGGTAATTAACGCAAAGATGGCAGAAGGAGCTCCTTTTGTCTTATTTTTGACAGACCCCCAACTGGTCCTGTCTCCAGCATAGCTCAAAAAGCCGGCTGTTCACCCTGGGGCCGGGCGGGGTTGTGGGAGTTACTCTGTGATCATAGAGCTGGCGAATGCCGGGGTAGAGGCGACCGGAAGTTGCTTTTATCGCCCCCCGCACCCCATCCCACGGGCGGGATCGGGTCTCCACAGGTTCAGTTTGGTTCCCACAGCTGTCAGACGCTCCTATTCCCTTCCGACGGCTTGGTGGCCCTGGAGTGGGCTCACCCCAGTACTGGGCTCGCTTCAGTACTAGTGTCTTCTGGAAGCCGAGTGACTTACTCGGTCTCTTGGCAACGAAGGACAGGCAGCGGTTTGAGGGAGCGACGGCGCCGTCCAAATCGCTCAGGCGCGAGCCGGGACTTCCGAGCCCGGCCAAATAGGAGCCGAAAACCAGAGCTTGGAAGAGTAAGCAGGAAATGGCGGACGAGGCGTTGTTTTTGCTTCTCCATAACGAGATGGTGTCTGGAGTTTACAAGTCCGCGGAGCAGGGGGAGGTGGTGAGTGCTGCCACATGCGTTTGAAGATCTTTTTCTGTGACAGTTTTCCCTCAGTTCTTGTCTTCAACCCCTGTTCCTCCGCCACTCTACGCCTCCCGTGGCGTAGGCAGCTGTTCTGCCGGCAGGTATCCTAAGTCCTCGAACCTGTCAGCTGTCTTCGGTCTTTTAACTTCTTTCTCGTATCTTCTACTATTTGGTACTTCTTTGTCCATTCCCATACCTGTGTCCTGCAGGCCGCAGATTTTTTTACTTTTAGTGTTGTCTCTACCATGATTTACGGCAGGGTTAACTGCAAAGCTGATTTGGGCACCCCGTACTTCCAGCCCTGCTGAGCTGTCCACTGCCTGAGAATCCTGTCCCTCCCTCCTTATGCCTAACCCTTAACCACTTCACGAAACTCGAAGACGGAAGTCTAATGAGAACTGAAGCCTATAGAAAGGAAAGTTTGCAGGCGTTACTATAATTAGGAAACAAATTAATTTAAAAAATTTATTTAGTGCTCATTAAATGTCAGAGCTTGTTCTAGGTGCCGGGAATGTAATGAGGGAAACGATGACCCCATCCTCTTGGAGATTCCTCCTAATATGCGAGAGTCCTCATTCACTCATTATTCAGTGTGTATAGTAGGCTTGAACTGTGCTAGATTAATAAGGTAAACCCCAGCCTCAGTCGTTGAATGATTGAAATTGAATGAGTAATTAAGGTATTGGGTTGTAATTAGGTATATAATTAAGGAGTTTTAACAGATTTTATAAAAGATAGTCCAAAGTCATGTTGAAGTCAGAAGGCCATTCTATAATGCTGTTAATAAAGAGGGGTGGACCGTCGGGGTAGGAATAGCATCCTAGGCAAGGTGAGAGTGTGATGTATGGAAGAGTGTGATGTATTTAAATATGCTTAAGCGTTTCACTGTGACTAGATTGAATGGGTGGAGAGCGAGAATTGAGAGCTAAAACTAGAAGGAGCCTTGTATGATTTGGACTTTCTTAGTGGAGGATTTTAAGAATTTTTAAAGGAAATAATGTGATCCATTTGTATTTTAGAAAGAGGGGCTGGTTTGGAGAAGGAAAATCCTAGTAGTGAAAAGATCTGTTATTGTAGGAGTCCGGGCAGGAGATGATGAAGATCTGAATATTTAGCATCTGTGCTAAGTAGCTAACAATTGCTGTTTGTGCAAAGCTAGCCTTCCTTTTCCCCAAAGAATAATTGGCAACGCATCCTTTTACTCTTTATCATAAAATCCCTGCTTGCTCCACTCCCAAAGTGTACAATCAGTTCTCTTAATTTTCTCTATTTTCTAGCCCTCTTCCAACTCTTGCCCAGGAACATCACCTTTTTAAAAATCCCTCTTTTTCCAAATAGATTAACCAAAAATAAATAGAGCTGTTATAATCATGATTGATCATTTTAAGAGGTGTGGTAGTCATATAAGAGAAAGGAAATCCATAGTTTTGAATCATTTAAACTAAAAATAACTTTCTTTTCCTATTGAAATTGTTTCTTATAGGGAAAAATGTCAAGTGCATATAAATAAAAGTGATTAGATTCCAGAAGGTTCATTGTGTTCGTGTCAATATTTTGAGACTATTTCGTGTTTTTCATAATAAAAAATGTGAAAGAAAGACACATAATCCTGTCATCCAGAAATGTTTTTTGTATATCTTTTTGACATATCGTCATAAGTTTAGAAATAACGTAACCATTGTTCTCAGCCTCTAAATCATTGATTTTCAAACTGTGCTTGAAGAGGAAAATTAAATTTCTAATAACTGAATAATTGGATATTTACCAATTTATGGAGGATAGATTTTTTTAGAAAAGTTAATGGATAAAATATTTTCAAGTTTAATTTTTGTTACGAATTTAGGTCCTTGCTAATTATGAGCACTTAAATGGTGTAATATCAGAATTTGTTTACTAAGTCTTAATTCCAAAAGCTCATGTGATCATGGTTAAGATTTGAGAATGTCTACATACATAAGCATATTTCCTGCTAATTAGTATGTTCCTGGGCGATTCTACAAAGCAAATGCTCTACAAACAGCATCATGATTTACAAGTACTCATTCTGCCTGAGCATGTTTGGGAATGAGTATGGAGAATAACAGAAAAATCAAGGGTAGTGATATGTACAATAATAGGTGTATGTGTAGAGTGTTATGACAACATAAGGCTCAAAGGAGTATCAGGGAAGGTTTCTGGAGGGATGTGATGCTCGAGCTGCTTTTAAAGGATGCACAATTTTGGAAACAGCATGTGCGAAGGCATGGAGGCAGAGGAAAGAATGGCACTCTGGAGTTGCTTCAGAAATTTAACAGTAATAGAAGGAGGATGTTTGTGTGTATATGTGACTGTTAGTAAATCTGGTTAACTAGCGAGGGATTGTTTAAGAAGAGACACATAATGCTGTGCTAATGAGTTTGGACTTTATTTTGAAGAAGGGAGTTGCCAAAAGGTCCAATTGAGAAGATTTGATTTTTAGGAAGTCTATACCGCTGCCCTGACACCTCCTCTGGGACACTGTTTCCCCCATCTCCAACTTAGATGCTATGTTGTTCTGTCACATGTATGACAAAAATAATTGGTGCAGAAAAGGGAAGGAGAAATTAACTGTGAAAGGAAAAGATGACAGGAGAAAGAGCCCAATGTAATCTCAGAAGTCATCAACTATAATTTTTAATTCAGGTTTAAAAAATTAAAAATGAATTATCTTTACATCTTCAATGAAAGCATATCTGAAATACCTAGTTGTGGGTTTCGTATGGAAAAGGAAGTAGTAGTAATAAATATCTATAAAATGGTATTCAGGAGGATCAAATATGAGGAAAATCATGTCATAAAATTCCTAAAGGTACAAGATTTGTCATTGAGAAATAAAGATATTTGGATCCTGGTTGTACAGTCTAAGACTTTCAAGGACTGCCATATGTAAAAGTGTTATATTTATTTTCTATGGTTCAAGGGAGAAAACTAGGATTAATGGGTAAAGGATAAATTAAAGTTAATAAGAATATATTTCATCCAATAATAACAACAAAGAATTACAATAGTAATAATCCAATGTTGATGCTGAGTGGATCATGGACTGTATTAAAAATGCTTCATATACATTAGTTCTCATAGGAGTTTATTTTACATAAGTGAAAACATGATTTGAATTCAGATGCTCAAGGTCAAACTTATTTAACTGGTACATCCAGGAATCAAATCTCTGATATAATGATCCTACAGTCCATGTTTCTAAATAAAAATTAAAAAGATTATTCTAAATATGAGTCATTTAAAAATATAGTATTTTCTTAGAAATATGGTGATATGACCCTGTGCTTCCATTATATTTCTCACGTGATAAGTCCTTCACACTTATCTATTAAAATTTTTCAATTTGTGAAAAACTGTGAGCCCTTTGAACAAGTTGGATGTATGTTAAAGACTATCTTCATGTGAGGATGTATGTAAAGTTCTATCTTCAAATACAAATTCTTCTAGCTATTATATATATGAAACAAGATGAGCAGAAGTTAAGAAGGATCAGATGAAAACTTCATTTCCTGAAGTATTTTTACAGTGCTATGAGAATTAAGAAAAGCAACATTAACAGAACTCCACCAGTAACTTCTGGGAGAGAAAAATAACTCCACTTGGCACTTAACTGCTCCACAGGCAGATTTAGTTGGGTTTGGAATGACATAATGTAGAACACCTGTAGCATCCATCATTGCTTCCCTTGTCAGATCTTTTCCTGATACAATGTTTCTCTATCCTTCATCACTGTTGTGAATTTGTAAAACCACTTAAATTTGCAAATAATTACAAGTAAATACCATATTGGGTAAATAAACTGCATTGTCATTAAAAAAAAAAAGTATATCAGCAATACATAAAACAAATCAAGGAGAGAAAAAAACTGGAGACAAGGAGATCAGTTGGAAGGCTCTGACTGAAAATCAGGAGAGAAATGATAAGGGCTAACTTAAAGTAGTAAGATGGAGTGAGGAGATGCATTTTGGAAAGCATGTAGACCATAGGCTCCACAGGACTGGACTGCAGTGTGTGTGGAGAGGCTGGGAGCAAAGAGGTAAAGTAAATGAAAGTTTTCTTGGAGTAACTAGGTGCCATTAATGAAGTTAGGGACTTCTGGGGTAGAGCAGGCTGAGGACTTAAAGATGATGAATATCAAGTTGAATATGACGAATTTGAAGGGCCTGTGGGACCTCTAGATGGCTATGTCCAATAAAATCACTAGAAATACAGATTTAGTAGTCACAGGTTTGTAAGGGGAGTACATAGTTCCTTAGAAGAAAATTCAGCAAATAATGAGGCTCATGGTGGGAGACAAACAGGCTTCAGAATATATACAAATTTCTGCCTTCTTGAAGCTGTAATTCTAGCAGAGGGTGAGGATGGAGAGACATGTCACTATAAAATTAGTAAAATGTATAGACTTTAAATGGTGAAAGAAGTTCTTTGGATAAAACTTAAGCAGAGAAGTGGACCAAGGCATCACAATCGCTTTTAGAGGGCTTCTTAAAACACAGATTACTGATTCCACACCCATGGTTTCTGATTCATTAAATTGGGTGTGGGATTATAGATTTTGCCATTTTTAGAAGTTCCCATGTGATGCCAGTGTTGCTGGTCTTGGGACACACTTTGAAAATCACTAGGCGAGTTGCTGAAGGGGAATGATGTTGCAGTTTTAATGAAGATGATTAAAGTGGGCCTCATTTGAGATGGTGGCATGTGAGCGAAGACTTAAAGTGAGAGAATTGGTCTTGTAAATATCTGGAGGAAGAGCTACCTATGCAAGAGCCCTGAGATAAGAGTGCATTTTGTGTTTTTGAGTGCAGCAAGGAGACCACTGCAGCTGGAGTGGAGTGAGTGAAGAAAAGTAGATGGTTGAGGTTTAGGAGGTACAGTAGTCTGGATTGTATAGAACTTTGTAGGTCATCCAGAAGATTTTAGGAGTCTTTAGCATAGGAGTGGTATTTAAAGCCTAAAGACTGGATGAAATGGTCAAAGGAAGAGCAAAGCAATCACATGATTCCAGGCACAGGTTGGTGGGATCATCAGCTTAGACACACTGAGAACTAGAAAGCCTGGATGACTCTAAGAGACATTTTGAAACAAGAACAATAGACCTTAGTGACAGCACAAAGGGAATGACTGACAGGAAAAACATCAAAGGTGTTACCAACTTTTATAACTGAGGAGAAAAGAGGAATTGTTGAAAATGTTAAAAAAAGAGGGGTGGAGAGTAATTAGAGGCTTTGGCATTTCTTAAAAGTAATAGTAAGCAACAGTTCCCTGTTTGCTTTATTGCCTTATGAAAATGATTATTACTAAGAAAATTCAAGTATAACTATAATTCACTTTTTCTTACAATGTTTCAGTGAAAAAATATGAATATATATTAACATTAATATTTTTAGCCAACATTTTAAAACAATTTTTAATACCAATATTCTGTCATTCTAAAAGTATTCAAGCTATTATTTTTTAAAATAGGAAAATGGACGCTGTATTACTAAGCTGGAAAACATGGGGTTTCGAGTGGGACAAGGATTAATAGAAAGGTGAGCAGTATGGATTTGAAAATTTTCTTCCAGGTAGGTTATGAACAAAGATGATCTATTCAAATTTTATATCTTAATATTTGAAGAAAAAATATATTTTATGTTTTATACTTTTTTCCCCCGAAAACTTTGGTGTCTTGGTGCATTTCCCACTTAAGGTCCATAGGTTCTGTAACCTAAATGTGATTTTGTTTACATGCATAGGAATGGAAATGCCTTAGAATCCATGTTTATGCATAATCTTCCAATTTATAGAACAATTCTACTAAGTATTCTTTTCTTACTATCCGAATAGTTGAACTTTGTTTTATATAACAATAAATGATCATCTTCAGCTTTTTGCTTTTTTTTTTATGTACTAGGATAAATTGTACCTAAAATTTTTAGGTATAATAGTTAGATTCTACTGTTAGATCAATTTTAGCCCTGTAATTGTATAACAGAATATGAATCTATTGAGATGGGATCTAGTTTGCTTGATACTTATCACTTTGACTGTCAAATATGCAATGCTGTTCTGGCATTTGGAAATTAGTTAATAATTTCCTACCACTTTCTTTGGAAGGAAGAAAAATACTATATTACTCCTAGTTGATCTTTTTAGGTTTACAAAAGATACTGCAAGGTTCAAAGATGAGTTAGACATCATGAAGTTCATTTGTAAAGATTTCTGGACTACAGTATTCAAGAAACAAATCGACAATCTAAGGACAAATCATCAGGTATTTAGATAAATTAAGGCTATTTTCTAAGTCCTTTAACTTAATATAAATGTCCTATTTTAGTGATTTACCTATTTAAAACAAAATTCTAGTCAACTTTGAAATGTTTCTCTTACATGTTATTAATAAGTCATTACTTTTTTTCTCTAGTAGGATATAGTGAATAAAGACAAAGAGACAGTTGTCAGTAATGATGGCTGTTTCTTTCTTCCAATTAAATAAGTTATTTTAAGTTTTAAAAAGTAGCAAACGTCAGAATGACAAAGATTTTAGGATTTGGTTTCTTAGTTCTTACTTAGAAGTATAATAGATTGCATGGAAAAGTATGCATTTAAATAGATTTATTTTATAATGCTCAAGGAAATAGTGGATTTGGCCTTTTGATTAAGTGTAAAAAAGTAAAAGAACGTATCTAGTAGCTATCATTAGAATTTATTTTTTTCATATAACAGTACCAAACATAGTTTGAAGGTACTTGAAATGCTAATGGGAAGAAATAACTGATTATTGACATTCTAGATATGATTTAATAATATATAACTGGACAAGTATTTATAATTCCTTTGCATACTAGACAGTGAGTTCAGATGAGTTAAGCATAGGGACTATGTCTTATGCATCTTTGTATATTTAGTTTCTAAAAGCATTCAGTAAATATCAATGTCATAAAATGCTGAACAGCTCTTCAGCTTGAACATTGCAAAACTCTTTCATGTAAAGAATTTGACCAATGGAAAAGAGAGTTTTAATAATTAAAAAAACCTCAAAATTGTTTTGAAGAGAAGTGATTTTTAGAGACTGCAGAATACATTAACTTTGGATTTTTTAAATGTTTTTGGAACAGGGCATCTATGTACTTCAGGACAACAAATTTCGTCTGCTTACTCAAATGTCTGCAGGAAAACAGTATTTAGAACATGCATCTAAGGTATTTAATGGAATAAAAGATAACGTTTTATTATGAAAAGAGTAGAACCATAAGGAAAAGTAAAATACCAATCACAACAGACTTATGAATTTAAAATAGGTTTTACAGTTGTTCATTTTTGTTTAGACACTTTTTTATGAAATAGGAGACAGATGTTCATCATATTAAAATAACATGTTAAACTGTGTCTAAGTAGGCTTATTTGGCCTAAGTGACCCATTAAAGAAATACTAACTAAATGACAATGAGAAGTAGATTAATAGTAGATTTTTGAATATAGTATAAAAATATCAGAAAAAATACTCAAGCTTTTAAAACTCATATTAGCTGTGCAAAATTATCGACCTCAGAGTTAATATTTACAATCTCCTTTAATAGATTAAAAAAATGGTTTTAAACATAGTTAACACCGTTTCTAATAATACATATTTTGTGTTAAGTATATCTGTGTTTCTGAGCTTTGTGTAGTTTTTGTTTTTTCAATCTCATGTAGAAATCAATAAGTACACAGATGTATTAAAGAAAGATGACAAGTTTTAAAGTAAGGGTTCCTTTCAAGAGATTAAAATATCTGGGGCAGTGTAAGTTGCTATTTTTCCATATAAATGTGTCCATACCTAAATTATTAACACAAAAGCAGTATAGGTAGAGTGTAAAGAACATGGACTTGGGACCAACTAAATCTAGATTTAAGCTAAGCTCTACAATTTACAGGCTTGTGACATTGGGTAAGTTACATAAGCTCTCTGGACCTTAGTTTCCTCATTGGTAAAACCGTCCATAATAATCCCTATACTATAAAAAATATCTGAGATCTTTTCCAGCTCAGAATCTCATGACTCTAGATCTAATTGCTTATCAGTACCTATTTATATATATAAATTATAAAATAATAATATTCTGTATTTATAGATATATTGTTGAATATAATAAAATAAAATGTAGATAATCAAAAATTCTTTGGATTATTGGTTTTCTAATTCTCTTTCTTGTTCTTGCTTTCTCTGCTGTAGCTCAGTCCCTCTCCTTTCCTGGTTTCTGTATGACATAGGGTTTCTCAATGTCGGCACTACTGAATAATTTTTGTTGTGGCAGGCTATGTTTTAAATCAAGATTTGTGATTGTAGGAAGCAGAAATCAAACTCTGAGTGGAATAATATTAGCTTGTAGAATCGATGAGGAAAGCTCAGGAAACAGACAAGAATCATGGGTTAAAGCAACTGAAAAACAGCACAATCACTCCATAGGGAGGGTCTAATGAGAATGCTTCGGACATTAGACATTAGACACAAGCTACCTCTGCTGCCTCTAAAACTAATTCTAACCTGTTTCCAGCTTGATTTTGTTACTCATTCTAGATTCAGAGTCCTGGACTGGAGCACACAATTGGTAGAGCTTAAGTTATCTGTCAGTGTTTTAGTTGCCAAGGAGCTGGGAAATCTTCAATCAGAATTTTCAGTAGATTGAAAAATTCTTCTACAACCCTTTCTTCAAACAGTAATAACTTAATAATAGGAAAGTAACTAAATGCCATATTTATCCATTTACTCTTAGTAAATCTTTAATATTTTTTACTTTTTGTTTTTGTTTTTGTTCCTTTTAGTATTTAGCATTTACATGTGGCTTAATCAGAGGTGGCTTATTAAACCTGGGGATAAAAAGTATTGTAACAGCTGAAGTGTCTTCAATGCCTGCCTGTAAGTTGAATTCACATTTCTTACAAATGTTTTTAGTGATTATTTTTTAGGTTTGGGTTTTTTTTGTTTGTTTTGGTTTTGGTAACTTAGAAGAAATTTAAAATGCTAAAACTATTTCATTTTATTTTGACCAATTTTAACATTTACTATAGTAATATGTAGCATGTTTATATTAATATTCAATGATTTTGAATTCATAATGGACAATGATTTAAGGAAAAGTGCTAAAGAAATCCAAATTTAGAAGACAAATCAAGGACTAATTCTTAACCTTTAAAGGAAAATTTTCTTCAGTATACTTTTAAGATAACAAATGATAGCATTGAAAAAAGATTTTTTCAAGTTTTCTAGACTATATCTATTAAATAAAGCTAGATAATGCTAACTGGTCTTTCATCACTAAACTCTTTATGAAAGATCTTTTCACCAGAATTACCAACCAAGAATAAAATTGACTTGAGCTTCACTGTATTTCCTTTCTATTCATGATGATAATTAGCAGTGAAATACCCATAAGGTAGAAATAACAATGAAAAACAATTCACCAATCAGGTAATCATCTCATAAAAGTGGAACTGTTTTATCGACTATTGTGAAAAGTTGTTTGACATAGCAAGTTTCTTGATTGAAACTAATTCCTAAATGGAGCAGAAAATGGATGTTTAATTAGGCTTGTTTTCTTTATACCTGAAATCAAAATGATTTTTCATGTTTTCTTTTTTTAGGTAAATTTCAGGTGATGATACAGAAGCTGTAGAACATACTGAAATGCAAGGCTTCAACTGTGTAAAGAGTTAAATTATTCATGTATAAAGTATCTCAAGTAGCAATGATTTAATTACATTGTTGGACATTTGTGTTGATATAAGCTGTTTGCTAACATATAATGAAAGTTGCACTCTTAAGCAGGAATAAGATTGTATTTTATCAATTTAACATAGACCAAGTTAAAGCATATGGAGACATTCTACCATAACATACACTGTAATTAAACTATTCAGAATGAAGAAAATCTGATTTCAAATAAACACCAAGATGTAGGACCTTTATTTTAAACATTTTTATTTGTTTCGAGTGATGGATATTAAAGCACATATGGAGAAGCAAAACTCAGAGTTTGATAAATTAGCATAAGAAAAAATATGCACCAGTCAGAATCATTTATATAAGAATGAACAAATTTGATTTTATGAAATTGTATTTAAAAAAGCAAACAGCACATATTAGACTTTATTGCTTATAAGTTTAAGAATTTTTATGCCCATATAGGATTTCATTTTTACATTGTATGACATGTCATATTTGACTGCCTAAATTGCTTAAAAATTTAATTTCACTTTAATAGAATTCAATCTTTGAGAGCTCCATTAATAAAAGTGAAATACAGATTAGTTTATATGTGAATTCAGTGACTCCAGGGCCAGAGAAAATAAGGTATTTTAGGAAGGAATTTTTATATTTCCTCTTGTTAGTTTCAGGTTTTCTTCCTTTATCTGGAAGTACTAGTGAAGTTTCTAACTTCTTTCTTTATTCCCTTATTGACTCTTCCCCATGGTAGAAGGGTAGATTTGGTGTCTGGTGAGGGTCTGCTTTCTAGTTCAGAGGGATGTTTTTTAACTGTGCCTTCACTTGCTATTGACGGGATTGGCTAAATCTGTAGGGTCTCTTATAAAGGGCACTAATCCCATTGTAGAAGGCTTTGCCCTCATGGCCTAAGAATCACTTCCCAAAGGCTCTGCCTCCTTATACTATCACCTTCAGGGTTAGGATTTGAACATATGCATTTTGCGGGGGGACACAAATATTCAGTCTATAGCAGAACCCAACATGCAGTGACTAAGAGAAAGTAGGATCCTAGAGCCAAGGTTATGTGGTGAATTGTTTCCATGTCTCTATAGAACGTAGGATGGCCTTCCTTTAGAAAATAACACTTTATTTTCTTAGGCTCTGGAGTCACTGAATTCACATTTAAACTAATCTGTACTTCACTTTTATTATATTAATGGAGTTCTCAAAGACTGAATTCAGGCATCAGATTATATAAACGGATTGGCACAGATTTGGGGTCATGAGTTAAAAAGACACTAGATAGAATCTATAAGTTTTTCAAAGTGTTCTTTGAAAAATGAGTACTATGATCAAATACATTTTGAAAATTCATCCTCTTTTGTAGATTTTCAATGTGTATTAATGCATGTTAATAGGTTCTGAAAAAAAAGTAACCTAGTATTTATTCACAGTAGTGTGTTTTCAAGAAATAGCTCAAATAAATCATTCTGAGGCAATGTGGGAAACATTTTTTTAAAAATTTGGTGGGAATTGGTAACGTGTAGCAAAATATAATTGTGATATGGACACAGGTCAACTTGACCTTTATAATTTATAAAACATTTTTCTCTGTTCTCAGATGATAGAGCCAGTGACCTGAATCAGTTTTAATGTAATTCAGCTTCTAATCAGTTTATTCTGCTGAGACACAGATGAAATAATTCTAAAAAATTAATAGAAATGAGTACAATTTTAATAAAAGTAGTCATAGTTTAGTAAATGTATAATATTCTCCTGACCAAAAGTTGTTCTTTTATGTGAAAAAAAACATATGGGTGCAATCTATTTTGTCACTGCCCCACAGACTCGATTAAGCTACCATCTGGTAGCTATTTTTTTCAAAACTACTTCTAAATTCTAGATTTAAAATGTGTAATTTCTCAATAGACTTTTTCTACCTGTGTTAAGAGTTGGGGAATGTTTTCTCTTAAATATCTCATTAAAATCAGAAGATAATTATAATTGTGAATGCCTTGTTAAACTATTGCTATACTGGTAGTCTGAACACTTTATTATATTAGTGGCTTAAAATGTCTTTTACTTGTTTCTGTGTTCCTGAAAAATATCTTTATGCCAACTTCAGTCATTATAAAAATGAATTCTCTGATAATTATTAGAGTTCTTTCAGCTTACTAGAAAATAGAAGTGTAACTGCATTAAAATAATTTCTCATCATCTTCACATGGAAAATTGTTTTTTATGCTTTTGTGTGCATAACTACATGGTCATCTACTAGTTATGGAAGAAATGTAAATTAAAACAATGATTGACACTTTACTTCTATTAAATATGCCCTGCCCCCAGCATCAAATCAACAAAATAGGTGAGGTTTTAGTAACTAGTTGTAGTATAGGCTAGTAATCTAAACTATATGGTAGACACTGCTGGCTGTCCACCCAGTAGCCACTCTCCCCTTTTTTTCTAATAACCCCATTGTTTGTAGCCGTGGCAATGTGCTCAGCTAAAAAATTACTATTTCCAGCTTTCTTTACAAAAAAAGTTATAACTTCGGCAAATGATATGTAAGTTGAGGGTTTCTTGAAATGCTGTTCCCCTGAAATAGACAAGGGGTGGTGCCTGTTTATCCTTCCTGAAACATTGATGAGAGGCAAGAGACAAAGCAATCATATTATACCAAAAAGATAAAAGCTACACACTTAAATTAATGAAAGAGAAACCTGGGTGCAGCCTGGGACATCAGTCATAGAGTTGCTGCACTAGCCCTGAACTTCTTAAACCAGAATTATCAGATGAGAAACAAAAGTTCCCAATTTTTAAAACCTCATTCAAGTCAGGTTTTCAAATGCAATATTAACTCATAATAAGACTCTTATGAATTGCAACCCTATCCTTGGGAACTTCTGACCAATGGAAGGAAAGTTATGTACATTAAGGAATTTATGGTAGCCTTTTCTATATTGGATCAATACCAAAAATGTTAGATAGTCAACAATGAGAGAATGTTTAAATTATGATAAAAAAACTTGGACTATTAAGCTGACCTTTATAAATCAGCTTTATGAAGACATCAAAGATTCAAATGTGAAATTTTATTTGCTCCATTTATAACTTGTGGGAAAACTATTAGTTGCACTTCTACCTGAAAATAGAACTGATGTGAACAGAAAATTTGACAGAAAAATTAAAGCAGTGGATCTATTAGGGTATTATTAAAAATGATTTGTTAAGAAAGGTTTTGTGCAATAAATCATTTAAATAAAAGTATTCAGCTAAAAGGGGGAAAGGTTTGATTAATTTTGTTGCTATGAACACATTTGCCATTCAATCTAAATTATTTTAATTCTAATACTAAGAACCTTTCTCCATTGTATTTTATTCAAAAGTCAAACAAAATGTTAGTAACCAAAACACATTTCAATAAAATTTTATGTATATACATATAAACAATGAAACAGCACCAAGGACCTTTGTAAAATTTTATCATACAGTTTTGCATGTGGTAATAGAAAACTTTAAAACAGTTTATCAAAAACTAGGTGGGATTTTCAAAAGATACTTCAGATATTCAAATCCATACACGATCTTCTGCATATCAACTTGAGTTGCATAGGCTAAGATGAAGACCCCTCACATAATGCAGAAGATGTGATGCGATTTGCCTTTAATTGGCATTGTACTTCCTCAGACTTGGGCTGCTTTCATCACAAGTATCTTCTATTCCTGAGAGATCAATTACATCAAGATGGCTCATCAGCTAAATCACGTTGGTCAAAATACCTAGTAAAGAAATAATTGAGTGTATGCTTAAAGATAGTAAATGCAACTCTACTTACAGTAATAAAAGCTGCAAACAACCCAATCATCTGAGGGGACTGGTTGAATAAACTACAGTAAATCTACACAGTAGAAGACTATAAACCTTTTACAAAAAAGAAATGAGAAAAATACCTACACTGCTACAATGTGATTTCCAGGATTTATTAAGTGGAAAAAAAAAAAAGGCACAGAATGTTATGTTTAGTATGCTACCTTTTGTAAGCCTATGTAGGAATGCAGATATATGTATTTGCTTAGACTTTTAAAAAGAAACAATAGAAGGATAATCCAAAAATTGATAATAAAATGGATAACTACAGAAAGGAGAAAAGAGGCTAGGGATGATAAAGGTGGATTCTAAAATACTCAAAGTGCAACCTGAATTATAATTTTAACTTTGGAACAATGTAAATGTTTTATGTAATTATAAAACAAAAGAAAATACAGAATCATTAATCAAACTCTACCAAATGAATCTTCCCATTTATCAAGTTGGTGGCATAGACACACAGGAGAATAATTTCAAGTGGTCTTAGACTCAGTGTTCTGATATATGTCCCTAGTGAGATATGCCAGGGACAAAAAGAACTGCAAGAAAAGTTTTTAAATGATTTCAATATTTTTTACTATCAGTGACACTTAATATTGTTATTCTGGAACTATTATGTGCATACTATAGGATAATGCCAATTATGTTAATGTTATTAGAAGCCAGGCTTTTAGCATAGGAGAAAAATGTAACATTAAAGAAAAATCATGTAATCTTAAATTGGATCTGAAATATCAATTTGGGCTCAGGATTTTATCTTTCTCTTTCTAAAAATACAGTTCCTAGCTCTGTTCACAGAAAAGACCTAAATGCAACAACCAACCTAACAACAACTAGCTTCTTTAACCTCCAAATTGTGGATACTAAATACCATTCCCTACTTTAAAAGAAGAACTAGCATCCCTAGGAGAAAAGACTGATTCTAGATACAGATGCAGAAATGTCCAAGATACGTATGAATCATCTTGACATACCAGAAAGTAAGAAAACTATAAAAAGACCACTATGATTATATAACAAAAAGCATAGGAATGAACCTGACGGGCTCCCACTGGCCAAAGATAGAACAATTTGAGCATCAAAAAGATTGCAGTGGAGTGAAATGTATCAAATGTTAAAAACCCTAAATTCAAAATGATAATGTCAACCCAGAAACAACCTTATTGGTCATCTCTGGGGACTGTGGGGCTACAAATCATTATTCTAAAAATTAGTAAATAAAGGGGAAGAATTTAGCATGTATCCTGTTTTTTTTTTTTTGGGTGGGGGGGGCTATATTTCAGGGTAACCAAATTGTTAAAAGGAAGTTATGTTTCACAGAAAAAAATTTAGGTATAGATAAATAGGGAATGATAGAAACCAGTATTTTTGAATCCTAATGAAATAATGGATCTAGGCAAGTCATGAATGGCTGACAAACCCAACAGGTAAAAAGTATGGATTTTACCGAGTGCAGTGATCAAATTTATCACCAGTATAAGTGGGACAACTAGATATGTACCTCCTGAGGTGATGTAACAGCACTCATGGAGTCCTGTCAAACAAACAACACTATAATCAAGACTTCAGACCTATATCTACCAGTTTATAGAAAATACAGAGGATAGAGGAGCACATTAACATCACCATGAAGATATAGTTGCCAAAACAAAAATGAGAAATTTTACAAGTCAAAAAACCTAGTTTCTTCAACAAATAAATGGCAAAGAAAAAAAATCCAGGGGGTTGATGGGGAGATGTAAGAAACATATCAAACAAATGCAATGAATACATCTTACCTGGATCCTGATTTCAACAAAAGATATTTTTGGGACAATTAGGGAATATGAAACATGGACTGGATCTCAGATAATACTGCAGTTATTAAATTTATCAGATGTGATACTAGTATTATAGTCATTTTTTAAAAAGTCCTTATCAGTTAAATACATACTAAAAGGAGAAATGACATGTCTGAGATTTGTTTAAAATACATTAACAAAATGGATGAAATAAATGAAACATCCTGGTGAAGAGAGAATAATTGTAGACCTGGGGACAAATTGGTGTGGGGAGGGTTATTCTACATCTGTATGTGTTTAGAAATCTCCATAATAAGTTTAAAAATTATGATTGGTAAAAGGTGGCTACAATATATAGCTATTGGATCCTGTTTGAAAGGGATTCCACTCATCTGAGTAGGTATTGCTATGACTTAACACTTATTGCCTTAAACAAGCAAAACCAACAACAAAGACTTATGACAACATGTTACTTCTACTGAAGCTGCTACTGCAAAGAAAGTCAAGGCCTGTTATCTTTTTTCAAACTTGTTATCATCTATATATTTCCCTAAGTGAAGTTTATAGTCTAAGATATTTTTCTAGTCTACAATTTTTTTCCCATTTTTACTTAACTTTCTGAGAATAAAAAATAATCATGACCAATACAACTGGATCTTCTGTCATACCTGCATAATATTATATCAGTGGATTAGGAGGCAGATGATATGTTTGTCTTTGGTTCCATTAAGTACTAGTTTAGAACCATCAATTACTTAAACTTTCTGAACCTGTATAAAAGTGAAAAAAAAACTAAATTGTGTAAGGATTAGAGATATAGTGTACACACACACACACACACACACACACTGTGAGTGTGTGTGTGTGTGTGTGTGTGTGTGTGTGTGTGTGTGTGCAGTGCCTGGGGCAATGATGTAGCTTCTCACTTAACTCTCACTACCAATAGATGTGGTAGGTATTAACTTAGTGTTATCAGCATAGTTAAGAGCTTAGCTCTGAAGTAACCCTGCCTGCAAGGTTTAGGTTCTAGCTCTGCCATTTACTAGTTATGTGATAGTAGGAAAGTTATTTAACCTCTCTGCCATTGTTTCCTCATCTGTAAATTGATAATAGTACCTACCTTCTAAGAATTACACGAGTACCTATTATGAAGCACTAAGAAAAATGCTTGGCATAACGTGCCCAGTAAGTGTTAATTATCGTTAGCAGCGTAATTATTGTAGATCAAGAAACTAGATGTTGAATTTGTGAGTACTGTGAAAAAATGACTTGTGTGAGGGAGGGAAAAATGGACACAAGATTACTTACCTTCCCAATATTTAAATATATCATAAATCTCTAAAATGGTATCAGCATTGGAATAAAAACACTCACCAGTTGAACAAAAATATTAAGTCTAGAAAGAGACCTAAAGTAGATATGTATGTATATATGTAAGTAATATAGACACAATAATTTAGAATATAGAAAAGTTCTCAAATTCCAGGTGAAAATGAAATTAAATCAAACACATACTAAATAAAAATATGCCCCAACTAAAAATAAACAAAGGACATAGGCAATTCAAAAAAATTGTAGTAAAATAAGACATTCTACCTTTGCTGGAAAACAAATGCAAATAAACAGAATTTGATTGTATTTTTTTAACTATTAGAATGGAAATATTTTATCAATGGAAAATGCCCAATGTTGACTAGGAGACAGCCACTCTCATTATACTTTAGTGGGAACACAGAATGATATGAGGTTTCTGTAAGGCAAACTGGCAGCCAATCAGTTTTAAAAATACAGTCATGCACCAAAATAACAATGTTTTGTTCAACAACACACCACATATACAATGGTGGTATACCATATAGCCTAGGTATGTAGTAGGCTTTATCATTTAGGTTTTTGTAACTACATTCTAATGTTCACACAATGATGAAAGTGCCTAATGATGCATTTCTCAGAACATCACTGTCGTTAAGCTGTGCATGACTCTAATGCTCTTTGACTTATAGGAATTTACCCCTAGGAAATACTGGAGCTATATATATATATAAAGATGTTCACTATAGCATTATTTTAGAGAAAAAGTAAGGGTACAGTGATACATATAATACATGTAATATTATTTTTCCTTGCACCTCAATTTCCTCTACTGTAAAATGGAAACAATACTCTCTACCAACATTAATACTATTATAAAACAAAAGCCAAGGATTACTTACCTACTAACCAAGCATATTAATAAATTCAATGCAGGAACCCTCTCATCATCTTTGCTGTCCTAAAAAAAAAATAAGGAAGGAAGCCACATGTGGCAGAACTCAAAATGTAGTCTGTTCCACCCTTTGAATCTTAGTATCTTTGAAATAAATTTCCTTGTAAGAGGCAAACATGAAAATTTTATTAGATGATAGTTAAGAATCACATGAAAATAGGAAACCTAAAGAAAAATGAGAAAACTAGAGTTAATGATCTCTCAAAAAACATCTAAGATCATTTTTTAAAGAAATACCCTGAATAAGGAAAAGAAAAGAATTGAGAGTTCTAAGGAGGGTAATGAGAGAATTTTTTTTTCCCTAGTTCTAAGTACAGCAGCAAAAAATAAGCTTGTGTACTAACTGGACATTAACGAAAAGTGTATAAAAGTACTTTAAAGAACTTACAATTGAGAAGGGGTGAAATTCTGACTTCCAGCATAAGACATACTAGAAAATAGTTCAGATCGGGGCTCTCAATTATGATGTAAGTAGTTCCTGAACTATACATTTTAGAAAGTTCACTTTAAATATTTGTTAAAATGACAGAACTAAGACACATTGAAAGTAGTCTAAGAGAGTATGAAATTTATTTTTGTACATTTCAAGGAAGTCACAATAACCTATCGAGTAATGTTGTAACAGACATGTCATATATTAATTCAAACGCAGGACACTAGTCCATGATGTTACTATACTCAATTCTTCTATGTGCTAAGCACTATATGGACAAAGCTGAATATACCATGTTACCTGCTAATAGCACAGAAGATGAAATATCCACATATTAGCTTTAATGAATGAAAAGGAATGTGAAGTGTCATAAAAAAATTGTAAAGTATACTGGGAAAACAGAATGAAGAGATTCTTTTTAGCTGTTAGGATCAAGGAAAGTATCATAAAAATGGTAGAATATCATCTGGATTGTGAAAAGTAAATGGTATTTGGATGCAGACTGGAAGTGGCTCTTCTGTAGAGGAAATAAAGTCTAGGAACAAAGCACAGAGAATATTTAGAGAGTAGCAAGTACATTTTGCTTGTAGTATAAGCCATGTCAATTAGTTTGGGCTATATCATGGTTGTTCAATGAATGTATTTTGGAATAATAGAAAACAAGTATACATTTTGTGGAGGGGAAAGGAGGGATGAAAAAAATTAGAAGTGGGCTTAATCTGGTTTTAAATTAATTTATATTGTAATGTTGCAGGCATGAGTTGGAGGAAGGGTCTGATTGGAGAAATTCAAAACAATCATTGGGCCAGAGACTGCTAGTTGACCACTCCAGTTTCTTGCCTCTCTTATTATTTAGTAACTGAAGCTACTTTTTAGCTAGGCATACTGCCACTGAGCTAAAAGTGAACACTACCCAGTTTTTTATGGCCGTGTGACTAAATTCTGGACAGTGAGCTATATAGTCAGATGTACTGTGGAACCTCTGGGAAGGTTCTTTGAAAAAGGGATGGCCTTCTTTTCCTCTTCTTTCCAAATGCCTATAATAAAATATAATGGGAGAAGCTCCAGGAGCCACTTGGATCATGAGGTAAGCTTGACAGAAGCCACATGTGGCAGAACTCAAAGGCCTGGTATCAGTTGTCTTAAATTTGATAAGCCTACTTTCAGACTTTATCTAAGAAAAATTTCCATTTTATTTAAGCTACTGTTATCACGGACTTTTCTATTATGTAGCCCAGTCTAATCCTCATAAAATATTCTGTCTTCTTAATTGGAATCTTTCTTTATCAACATATCCCAACTTACCACTAAGAGCCTCACTTCAGAGCATCTTCTTGCAAGCTGCCGAATCAGTGAATGGGCCTCAGGTAATAAAGGTTTTTCAAGACAAGCCAATAAAGCATAAAGCCATCTTCCCTAAATAGAATTTAAAAAAGTAATAAATAGGCAGATATTGTACTATATATTTTAACTTGTTTTTTTAAATGTCCAATGTGTCTGGTTATTTGTTATGAATCAATTTACAGAACATTTAATTGTATTATGTTTAGATATAAACAACAAAGGGTCATCTAGACATCCAGGTGACATTTTTTATATCTTCTACCTATAGACACATAGAACATTAGATACTTAAAAATATTCCTATCCCCAAAGAGTTAGTTTCAGGGATTCTTATTACAATTAAAGTCCTAATTGATAGGCAGAAAACTACATTACAATTTGTATAAATCATTGCAAATTTTAAGATACATTTTTTCTCTGCCTTCTATAGACAGATATGCAAATCATTTTATAATTTTATAACTTTGTCCCCCATATCTATACAAAGGAACTATAGTCTAGATAAAAATTTTTGATACTTCTATAAATACCATGGCAAGCTAAATTTATCCCCATCCCTTTTTTTAAAGTGAGTTTTTCTTTTCAATTACAAAAGTAGGATGGATATACTTAATGCAGAAAAACTAAAGAATACACAAAGCACACACAAAAAATAAATTTGCAATGCAATCATCCAGATAAACTTTCTGCTAATTTTTTAAATGTTCATATTTTTCCTATGCAGACATACAGCTTTTAAAAAGTTTCATCACTGTAATAATAATATGGTAGTATTTCGTATCATCTTTTTTACTTGCAATACATAATATTTCTCATGATGTTAAATTGGATTAACAAGGGATGTTAGTTTCAACATGGCACTTATATAAATACTCTTTAACCAAGCACTTATTATACTTCCCCATCACTGCTGGTTTATTCTTTCTTTATCCAAATTCTGTGAGAGTATAATGATTGATATTATACTTTCAGAACACAGTCTAGAGTTGGGACACAATAGGAGCTTAATTAAAATATTTATAGAATGAATGGCCCATTGTGAATTCACCATAATTAACCAATTTCCTATTGTTGAGCATTTAGGATGTTTAATTTGTTGCTGTTATATAAAAAATAGTGATAAATATGCTTGACCATAACTTTTAGAGCATCTCTCATTGATTTCTTGGGTTGAATTCCTAAAATGAAATAGTGGTGTCAAAGGTTATGTATGTTCATAAAAGTTTCTGAGATATAATCACTAAATTGCATTCCAGAAAAGTATTATCAAATATATTTTCATAAGCAGTGTATATGACTGAGTTTATTTTGAAAAACATATTACTTTGGAGAAACCTGAAGACTATTAGAAATTTAAGTAACAATTTATGCAACACAAAAAGTTTATCAAGGAACTACAAATTGGTAAGATTTTTTCTTAAAACAATCTACATCCAGGTTTCTTTTATAAATAGTGAGCAAAATTTTCTTCTACATTAAAAAAAACTATTACACATCTCAACTTGACTCAAGTTTTCAGGCATACATTTACTATGTAAAGCTAATATTCAAGCATTCAAATGGTCTCTATAATTAGAAGTTGCTTGAACCTCTAGTGACTAAGATGTATCTATGCTGAAAGGTTCTTTTCCTCAAGGTTAGTGACAATAGTAAAAAATAAAGGTGAAATCCAAAACCAAGTTGCCAGAAAGCTTCCTGAATAGCTTCACACTTGGATAAAATAAGGCTGTATTTCTCAAAAACCTATCAGACAATACCAAGTAAAGAAATTTTAAAAAGGTCTTTTTCCTTTCGCTAGTTTATGATATTCAAACTTCCTGTGACAGGTTTTTAAAGACCAATATTCTCAATATTAGAGTTCTGAAGCTATGGTTACGTAGGGGAATTGAACACTGTTGATTTAAGAGACAGATTATTCAAAATAAGACTCAGGTTAAACTTCAGTAAATCAGTTGTCAGTGGTTTAGAAAGTTAATGGTTCCCCTTGCAAGTATAGCTACATTTTTTTTGGTAACATGCTTTCACTACTTAATAGGAAAAGCCAGATTTATTACCTCTTGAGTAGGTAATCTTTATGTTTTAAAAAAAATCTTACAACAGAGTTAAAAATATTAAAGGAAGATAAGAAAAACAGATCAAATAATAGTGATAAAAGGTCACTATCAGACAGAAAAAAATTTAAAGATCAACATCTAGATTCCAATGAATAAGTAGCCTAAAAATATGAACAAAGTTATCTATTGAAGGTATAGCTAACATACCAAGAATGTGAAAAATATTGTTTTGCTGATATTGAAATATAAATTACATATAAATTACATTTACTTTGAAGTACTACCATAAATTTGCTAAATTTGAGAAACTCATTATAAAATGTTAGATTGAACCATATGGAATTACTGATAACCAAATGTTTTTTACCTACAAAAATGGGAATTTCATATGGTTCAACTTAAAGTAGGATTCCAGGGAAGAGAACTAACTTTAAGCATCCACTGCTGATGCATTATTAACTCATTCATTTCTTCTGGAAAGCAACCTGGCAGAATGTACAAAGGCTTATAAAACCTTGATTCAATAATTCTATTCTAAATATACCTTAATAAATTAGTAGAAATGTTTACAATTTAGTTATGATTGTAAAATAAAAGAAAGAACTCAAGTGGTCAATAATGAGAGAATCAAGGTAAACTATGAGATATTAAGGCAATGGCAATTATGTGAATTATACAAAAATATAAAAATGAAATGCGAGCCAGAAAAAAAAAAAAAACCAGAATACATACATTAATTGTAACTATGTAAAAGATATGTAGGACCACTGAATCAGAAATAGTGATTTTAAATATGATTTTTTCCTTAAAATGTATGTTATATGTAGAGATTTAAAAGAAAAAAAATATAAATATGTAAACTGAAAGTCTAGTGATAAATAATATGGTCATTATACTTATGAAAGAAACTTATCTAAGCCACTTGGTTGAATGGCAGGTTGAGAAACTTACACACTGTACTGTAATGTTGGTTTATTTGTTTCTCCCAGTAGACTATAAGCTTCTGGAGGGCAAAGATTATATCTCTCATACTCTTTTTCTCCACAGCGAGACTTTCTCAGACACACTCTTTTGCAAATATCCTCAACTGTGAATAATATTTATTTCTAAAAATTATACCTAACTTCAGATGATAAAACTTCTTAGAGGATTAAGTAGATAAATTATATAATGCCCACCAAATTTAACCAATTTTGAGGGTGAAAAATGAGCTGTGAATATAAAGCAATAAAATAGAGGATTTTCCAGGCATGATTCTCAGCTTTGCTAGTTAGTTACACACAATCTGTGTGACCTCAAGCAAGTTACCAAATCTCTATGGACTTCAGTGTCCTTATCTGTAAAATGGAAATAGTAATAGTTCATAGGTTATCACAAGACTCAAGGAATTATTACATATGAAGTCATTAGACAATACCTGGCACAAAGTACTTGCTATTACTGTTGTTATTTATGATATGCTTTTGTGAATTGGATTTCAAGGCCATTTTAGAAAATGCATTTCAAACTTCTTTAAGCCAGTGCCACTCAAAATGGGGTCTGCAGATTGGTTGCTAGTCTATGACCTGTTACTGGTCTGCAATGAGATAAACAGCTTGTTCCAGGATAGAAATCAAAATGTTTAGTTGACATTTTTCTTCCCCAAAGCATGACTTTTTCAACGAAGAAAGTAATATGTTGATTTACATTCTAGTGTAAATTCCTTATTTCACTGGAAACAAACATACATAGTTTTATATATAATATATACACTATCTATAAATACTAGAGAGTCATATTTCATATATAAGTAAACATAATTTTGTATTCATTATGAAAATAAAAAGATGTAATACTACCAATTCTGGGGTAAAGTCTCGTTCTCCAAACCAATTACTCAGGTATTCCAATACACTAGTTACTGTTGCCTAAAAAAAAGGGGAAGGAAGTGGAAGAATTACATTAATGATAAAACACTAACCAGTTCAACATGAGTTTTGTTAAGTTTAGTTAGAAAGCAACTCTGATGTTTAAAATGGCCCCATTCTTTAAACTTCCAGAGAAAACTGTGACTCTATTTAGTAATTTGATCAGATAACTCACTCAGTGAGAAGAGGCTATTAAGACATATATTCTTGCATACTTTCAAGTATCAATACCTTGGTTTAAATCCTAGGATTTAGTTTGTTACTACTAATTAAGTTTATAACTACTAGAAAAATTCCAAGAGCTGTTAAAAAAAGTCTTTGCCTAAATATCTTCAAATTATTTTCATTAAAACAAAGTATAATCTAAAGAGAAAGTTAGCTAGAGAAAGATCTGTTTTAAAACTGCAGATAGAATTTACCAAACTGCTAAAACTGTTCCCTGGCTTATTCAAATATAGTTGGACACTTGAAAAAACTCTTATTGAATTCAGCATAATTACTACAGTTTCTTAATGCAAATGATCAAGTAAGAGAAACTGTCAGCCAGTACATGATTTACAAGAGTATGACTCCTAAAAAAAAGAGTATTTTCCAAGGGTATCCAATGCTATGTGAAAACAAAACCATCAAAGTTTTTATTTTCTTTAAGTAGTAAGAGTTTCTTGTTCTAAAAGACTGAAGAACCAAAGTCTATATTTCTCTCCTTTTATCCAAGAAATGTATGTAGTAAAGTTTTCGGGGAGTCAAATGTTACAATGGATTTCTGACTGCACTGAGGGTCAGTGTCCCTAATCCCTGTGTTATTTGAGGGTCAACTGTATTTCATTCTTAATAAGATATGTAGGATACTTGTAACTAGAAATAGCAATCTAACTTTAGTATTTACTTCAAACCCCAGAATCTAAGGCATATAACTGATAAGTACACAAATGAATGGTTTAGCACCATGATTAAGAGCATTAGTTCTAGAATTAGACTACTAGTGTTGCCATTAAAACTTGCTGAAAAACTACCTACATGTTCTTAACCTCTAACTTTGCTTCCTTGTGTCAAAAAAAGGAGTATTAATAATAACTCCCTATATAGGGTTGCAGTAAGAAATAAATAAGAACTGATAAAAAGTTTAGGACAAGGTCTTGCCTACTAAAAAAATTTAGTGAACATATTCAAATACTTTCACACACATCACAAACAAAAGAATGCATATATACTTATTATTAGATGGATTTACCTGATTCATTCTGCTAACAATACTAAGCAAAGGAGGAAAACCAATCTGAAAAAAAAAAATGAGATTGAAATGTACTAAATGGTATTATAAGGGCCTTTATTTTTTTCCAAACTGGTGAATTTCTCACTAGTTATTTAGAAACAAAGAACAAATGAAAATAAATGAAACAAAATTCCTTTGCTGCCATTATAATAAAATATTTCATGAAATATTACATTGGTAATGTCAAAGAAAATAATACTTTAAACTTTGAATATGTAAATTTAAAAAGAAAGAATAATTTAGTAATTAAAATGTTAAAGTATAAAATATTTTAAAATGATACTGATACTATTGGTACTATTACATTAATGTGTGATACTTTTTAAATAAAGCCAACATTTTCAAGAATAAGGGTACTCGAATTAGGACTTTTTTCCAGCCCAACCTAATTTAATTAAAAAAAATCTACTTTGGAGTATAAAGATGAGAGCCTCGATTATGAAAACAGCATTAACTTTGGAGAAATTTAAGAGGATTTGCATTAAACTCTTACATCTTTAAATGGTTCTTTTAGATGATATATGGTATTTGTATATATTTTGTAATAAGAAGATAATGTTTTAATTCTTTATTAAACACATTTTTGAAATGTAATAAAAAGATTATCCAAACAGGTTGTACGAGAAACAGTGCCAAATTAGCTCCCCTAGAGAGTTGAATCTACTTTCTCGCCCACCACATGTTTTCCCAGTCCTTATCAAAACAGTATGTCAGGCTTTCTTTGCCAATATATTACCTGAAAAATAGCAGACAGCATACTACTGCAAGTGAGACTGTGCATCTTCTTATATAATGATTCTATACTCTTTTTAATTAATTAAATTTTAAATTAAGTTTATTGGGATAACATTGGTTAATATAATTATATAATTTTAGGTGTACACTATAATTTGACATCTGAATATCCTACTGTGTGTTTACCACCCAAAGTCCAGTTTCCTTCAATTATCATATATTTGATCCCCTTTATCTACTTCACCTTTCCCCTAAGATGTCTATACTCTTTGACTTTTTAAAATTGGATTCTTCATCTTTTTAGTCATTTTTGGAATTTTTATCTTTTGGGGAAAAATTAGTTTTAAATAGAAAAAACACAATGCTGTACCACATAGCAAACAATAAATGCCAATTTGACAGAACAGAACAATATAAGGAGTTGGTAGTAATGCAGATGTATGCAGAGGGTTCCATAAAAACATCTACAAACTTGAGGGCAGGTGAATCCTGAAGGGCAAGGAGTTGTCCCTATCATTTATAATTAGAATAAAACCATGTGAAATTCAAATATAACTTCAACATTTCATCTCCAGAACATGCAATTTACTAAGCATTTTAAAGTACCTCTCCAATTGTGTCATGTTTTCCTGTTTCTCTGACTATTCATCACTCAATGTTCAACCCATGCTTAATCATTTAAAGAAACAAAATCTCATCTCTCAAAATTCCTGCACAGCTAAAACATAAGAGATATGAAGCCAACCTAAAAAAAGTCATAGTACATTGTTTTAGAAACTGGGCTGCCAATTTTTAAGCTAAAGAGTTAATAAACTAAATTGGGTTTGCAAACATTTTCTGTAAACAGCCGAACTAAATATTTTAGGCTCTGTAGGACATGCAGTATTAGTCACATATTAGTTTTGTTCTTTACAATGCTTTAAAAATATAAAAACCATTCTTAGCTCATAAGCTGTACAAAACAAGGCTGCGGGCTGGATATGGCCTAGGTCATAGTTTGCTGACCCTTTATACTACATGATGCATCAAAAATAGAATACTTTTTTTATCCATTTATCACCTACTTGTATATAATCAATTCCAGGACTTTCGTTCTTAGCTGGTCCAACAGCCCCTTCAGCACATAACCTTTCACCCAAACAAAATTTTTTCCAGCCTTCTTCATCTTCAGATTTTGGCTAAAAGAAAAAAAAAATGAATTTACTTATTTCTATGTATTTTTTTAATACTGAACTATGCAAAATGAGGATCCCTCTTTATTACCACCACTACAGTACAAAAATATGATGCCTGTTATGGACTGAATTATATCCTCCCAAAATTCATAGTTGAAGCTCTAACCCCCAGAAGCTCAGGATGTGACTGTACTTGGAGATAAGACCTTAACAGAGGTGATTTAGATACAATGAGGCTGTAGAGTGGGACTAAATGCAACCTGACTGGTGTTCTTGTAAGAGGAAATTTGGACACATAAAGGGATGGGTATGCAGAGGAAAGACTATGTGAGGACACAGTGAGAAGGTGGACATTTGCAACCCGAAAAGAGAAACCTCAAGAGAAACCAAACTTACTGCACCTTGATCTTAGACTTCCAGACTAAAGAACTGTGAGAAGATAAATTACTACTGGTTAAGCTACCCAGTTTGTGGTATTTTGCTATGGTAGCCCTGGCAAACTAATACAGTACCCGAGTGGTCAAACCATATGTGGGACATATTTAGTTTGGATCACACTTTAATGAACACTGGCAAGCCAAGGGTATGTTTAAAACAGGTGATAAAGATGGAAATTGGTATGGGAAAAAAACACTAAGAATGCTTACAAGAATGAAGGATATTTATTCCAGAGAAGGAGACATGATTACATACTTCACAAACTTAATGGGCTGTCCAGCCAAAGAACAGATTTATTCTACATCACCAGGTGGAAAAAGCAAGACTAGTGGGGAGAAGCATTCAGCTCAATATAACTACCTTAACAAAACAATTTTTATTTATACATGTTGTCTTGCACATTACTTTGCAAAGGTATAGTTTTTTTTCCCCTGAGGAAAAATAGCTTCCATTAGATTCTCAGGATACATGAGACCCTTAAAAGGTTAAAACCTATTGTCTTGGAACAATGTATCCACCTTTCTCATTACTCCATTAGGTCAGAGCCTATTTCTGCTTCAGGTAGCACTGAATATCCTTATTATTAAATACAGTAGGTGCTTAATAAATAATTGGACGAATCAATAAATGTTTATATTTACATCAGTGTGCTTTTAAATCTTTTCATTTTATTTTCATTTACGTTTGCTGTGATGATTCCATGTTATTGTTACATAATATTCCTGTTTTGATGGATCATAATTTATTCAATTGTGTTAGGTCTCTTTCATTTTTGACAAAATTATATCATCATCGTGTTACTGATATGGCTTCTTTTTGAATTAATAAGCATATACCCAAATCCTTACACCAGCAAGAAAATAATAATATATCTACCTACCTAACCTATCTTCTGTGAGATCACACAGCATCATGAAAGGCTTTAGTCAGACAAACTTCAGTGGCTCCTAGCTATACCTCTTATGAGTTAAATGGTCATGGGCAAGTGGTATCAGTTCCTTTCATGTTTTACCTAGAGCAGAGCTTCCAACTGGTATGGAAAGCATATAGAAAGGCTTAAATTGAATCTCTTAGCTGGAAATCTCAGAAAGGCTATGCAAGCAGCCTCCTCCATCTACCTTGATGTAGCACCATGCAAAAGATGTTAGGAAGCACTGCCCAGAAGCGGCTTCTAAAATCTGAAATCTATGCACTACCTACCTGAACCTGTCAGCAAAATTGCGTGCATAAGCGCATTTTTTTTCTCTCTGAAGATATAAATAGCTTTTATTTAATTCTCAGGAAGAATATGACACTCCCTAAAAGGTTAAAACTATTGCCCTGGAGTACACCTGAAACTAATTACATAAGGTATATCAACCACAATTAAAAATAAATTTAAAAAAAGAGGGAAATGTAAAAAAGCAAAAATTAAAAATCTATCACAGAAAAAAAGTATTGCCCTGGAACAATGTATCCATCCCTTCCCCAGCTCCCTTTTTATTCAATAGTCCAGATATAGCTACTGAAGAGCTTAGTATATATCTAAGCTGATAAAATGTAGGCTTCACTAAAATGTCACTGGTATTGGCACCATTCTCTGATCAAGGAAATCAAAAAAGCTTTTATTCAATTTTTTTTCTAAATACTGAAAATGCATTTATTTCTTAAAAAGCAAATGTCTAGAAGACTCCTTAAAAACTTATAGAGGCCTGACAATTACTTTCCAAAGTTTCTCAAAATGCTGTGGATTAAAACTATCATAAAAATAAAAACTTGTATTACTGATTCTATACTTCTCAGCCTACTAATATACCAAAAATGTTCCTTTTAATGGTAGGTGGGAGAGAATGAAAATAATATGGACTAAGTAAGTCAATATTTAAAGACTGGAAACAAATATGGACTATTCTAAATAGGTATACACTGTACTACTTAAACAAAGTATCTTACATACCATGGTCACGTTACTATCCAACTGTTGTGATTTCCAGTGACTTCTATGTCTGTTGACACTCTAAAGGAAGAAGAGTTAGACATCGATCTTCAGAGAATGGATAATTGAACTAAGAAATCAACTGCTGCATAACATTCTAACAATCCTAAAACTGGGAAAATGTTTCAAACTGTATTATGTCTAATGATTATAATAATTTTGTAATTGCTTCATACATATTCTTTTCTTTATTCTTCAGAATCATGAATGTTATTTTGCAATTACTGTTTAAGAACAGAGATAAATCTGAGAGAGGGAAGAAAATTAATATGATTAACTGATTAAAGTATACTTACCTGTCGAACAACTGAAAACTGTGCCACTTGCTGCTGTTGCCACTGAAGTGTGGGGGAATACCCTTCAGGAGCAGGTTGGCACCCTGAAAGCTAAAATCAGTTCATAATTGTTAGAATCAATGATAGTGTTATAACTAGAATCTCATGCCTCTGCAAAGTAGAAGTAAAATCAACATGAACACTGAATAATAAAGTAAATGAGTAAGACTATACAAGAAAAATAAAATACTTTTTGGTGATGCAGAAAAGGCATTTCATTTTACTATTTATTTCTGAGTTTAAAATGTTAGGAAAAGATCCTTATATACTCACTTTAATAAGAACACTATGGAATGGTTTATAGTCGCAGTTTCTAAGAGATCTAAATGATATGAGCCCTGAAAAAATAATCTAGTACTATCTTTCTATAAAGCAAAACAGTTTGAAACAAAAAGATATATATCAAATAAAGAATTTTGGTGAAGTAGAATGTCCTCAAATAATATGACATTTTACTTTAAAAGGTCTAAATGTGTTTCCTAAAACAGCACATAGTTTACAAATAATCCCGTATTGTCCTGAAATAAAACTTTGCGAGGTCACTTTTTAAAGCCAGGTAATATAACACATCATCTTCCATCAACTAAAAATTTCTGAAAAGAAATATGAAACAGAGTAAATGTATTAAAATTTCCTAGTTATAAACATCAGATAAATAAATTACTTAGAATATAAAAAGAAAATGACTTAATCACAATTTAAAATTGCTCTCTCCTCTGACCTTAAATAAACCACCTCAGAGAGACCTTCTGTGACTAAAGTAGCTCTCTCTGAAAAAATATAGTTCTCCGCATCCTTTGTCATTGTTAATTTTCTTCATAGCAATTGTCATAATATGTAATCATTTAATTTGCTTGTTTACCCTATGTCTTCCTCAGGAGAATGTAAACTCTACAAGGGTAAGGACTACCCTCTTGTTGTCTTTCCAGTGTTGGCACAACCTAGCTGCTTAGTAAAAAATGTGCGATATTTGGGTTTATAAGTCTTAAAAATAAAAACCCAGTAGAAAGCAGAACTGCACTAATACAAATTACAGTAAGATTAAACAGTCCAATAATAATTAAGACAACTAGAAAAAGGTTACTACAAAATAAAGAATAGCATAAGTGGCCTACTTAAAAAATTCTTTAGGATTGGATCACGTCCCTAAAATATGAAGAGCAAATCTCCATGAGTGCCAGGGTTACTGAAAGCCTCTTTGGGGGCAGTAAATCACAATTATCCTATTGGGGAAAAAAAGCAAATGTCTAACTTCGTAGGGAGCAGTCAAATCTTACCTACATCAAAATTGATACTGCTGGATAAGAACAGCCTTGGTCTTTTAATTTATGGGGGTAAAAAAAGTACCCTGACGGGTAATAAAACTCACGGAAACATTCACACTTTGCTTCCTTTTCAACTTCTTTGGGTCAATTTGCGCTACCACAACATCTGGACATTGAGCTGCTTCGATCCTACAAATAAGTAATAAATGCAAGAAATGTGAAGACTATTGTGCTTTGTTCATGCGTAGTAAAACGAGCTATTTCATTATGAAATCAGAAACAAAGTTCAGAAGTGCAACTGAGGTCTTGATAAATGTTTCTGAAATTATCTGCATTAAAAGCAAGGAAATCTAAGAGCACACATCTTGGCATGGGCAATCAAAATTAATATAATTAAGTTCATAGGAACTCTTCCCACGTAAAGATGTAATCGAGTGATCTTAATCGGACCCGAACTCGCGTGAGATTGGGGACGGAAACCGAGGAGGGGCTTTATCACACCTGGGGATCGAACGAGGCACCTATGTTGTGCCCAGGGGGCAGGAAGACGACCAGCCCACCCGCACAGGCCAAATCACTCACTGGACCCGCCTCAAGTATTCCTGAGGTGTCCTCGGAGGTACGGAGGGATCGAAACCCTCTGCCAAATCGCATGGCTCCACTGGCAACAGCCGAGGCATCAACTCCTCCACTGCGGACTCCGCTGGTACCCACGCCATGGTTTCCAGTTCAGGCAGTTCCACGTCTAGGTCGCGGCGCAGGCGCACAAGTAGGCATCTTTGGCGCCGAGTTGAACAAGCGGCAGGGTTTACGGGGCGTGATTGCGCATGAGCGACCGTGCTGATTGTCCAAGATTAAGGCTCCGGTGGTATAATGAAGACTGCGACGTTAGTTCCTTGCAGGAATGGTTCTGAAGTGTTTCTGCGTGTTCTCTCTTCCACCCTCTGTTCTTGCTTCTTCTAAAGGTAGGGTGATAACTGAGGGCTGTTAACCTTTATGAAATCCTAGTGGTGAGGGATTCTTTAATGTATTTTCAATTAATGAGCAATATTACTGTAATGATCATTTATTGACCTCTAAATTTTAGAACCCTGGCGGACAGGTCACATATATTTTCTCATTTAACTTTTACAGCTTTTGAAATAGGTAGTGTTATCCCAGTTTTGTAAGGGAGGAAATCGACCGAAAGAGGGGTTAAGTATTACAATTGTGACATTGACCCAAAGGAAAGAACCAATTCCCCAGATTTATCTGACGCCAAATGAACGAAAAGTTAATTTTCCAGAAGAAAATCTGGTGCTTGGCTACTTTAAATATCACTTTATATTTATCTGAAACAAATTTCTCTTAGTCATCGCTTTTTTTTTTTTAATGAGAAAACTCTCTTTCTTTAAATATAAGTATTGCAAAGGATTAAGCTAATGGCAACACCCAGAAGTCACCATATTAATCTTAGGGTGAGTACTATTATCTCCATTTACAGATGCGCAAACAAGGCAGAAATGGTTTAAGTAACTTTTTCTGGGTCAAAAATTGCAAGACACAATGAAAGTATTGTATCAATCTCTAAACAAGCTCTGAGTGAATATAGTTGTCATATTTCTTATGGTTATCTTTAAGGCTATTTTTTTTTTAAGCACTGCCTCTAGCCATTGATTTAGAAACCAGAATGTAACTTACTTGATTGAAGATAAAATGAGGACAGTCTTTACGTTAAGAACTTAAGAATAAGTGTGTTTGAATGGTGACTAAACAGTTGGGAGCTTTGAAAGACTGCCTTGCTACCATCAAAATAGAAGTTATTTGGTTGAAAAATGTCACTGATTTTGGAAGAAACAGACTTAAAGAGAGGAGTATGGAGAAATTCTCCCATCCTCAAACGTTTTGATAATAACATTTTAAAAAGTAAGCAGTAACTTTATTTTTGGATTTTCTTTTATTTTCTTTGGGGGAAACTAACTTATTAGCAATTTATCCCTTTTTTTTTGGAAAAAAAGAACTGGTATTTACCAACAACCAATGGAACAATGCTTACCACTGGAGTCTGTATAAATATATGGCATAACTACACATGAATGAAGAAAGGAGAGGAATAGCAGGATGAACAAAGGTTGTTCTGGGAAATAAATTATTTTCCAAAAGAAGAAGTGAATAATAAAGTGAGTAATAAAGTGGAAATAAATTATTTTCCAAAAGAAGAAGTGAGTAATAAAGTGAGTACATGAATGTTTATGAAATAGTTCTAAAATTTTTAAATACACAGACATGAATTTTTTCAGGAGAGAAGAAAGTAAAAAAATTTATAAGAGTTGCTTTCCGCTGCTTCAAAACTAATCTGAATTAGAAATTACTAATGAGTTTTGGAACATTTCAATATGGTTATGCATTGGAAATTGCACTAAATATTTTTGATAGTTTCAATAAGATATGAAAAGTAGCTACATTTAGTTGATGAAGTTACTCCGAAAAAAAAAGCTTAATTTTTGGAAAGTTGAACTTCTAACACAGTAATAACTATTTCATTAACCTCTCCCTGGAAAGAACCTTTCCTAAGATTCTGAGCTACTTCTCATGCCCCATTTTCAAAGATTTCCAGTTACTTCTCAGTTTACAATGGAAATATTTTTGTATTTCAATATTTCTTACATTGGTGATTGGTTATAGGAGTTACATGAGTGTTGTGAGAACAGAACAATCAGTAGTTTATTGATGATGATGGCATCTGTTAAGTCATCCTTGCAGAGCTAAATGCAAAATTTGTCTCTGTGTTTTATATGCCCTTTAAGCAGCTCAGTTATTCTCAAATGTTAGTGTGTATAAGAATTATCTGGAAGAAATTATTTAAAATCAGACTCTTGGTCCTATAACTCTTCCAGAGAGGTTTGAATCTGTTGATTGGTTATGGGGCTCTAAAATTGACATTTTAAGAAGCATTCTAAGAGAAAAACATAGCTTAGTCCATTCATTTTATTCTTTCCCTCCTTGTTTTTTAAGACCTAATACCCTAGAATTTCTTCTGTCTTATTTTACTTTTTCTCAGTTCCTTTTCTTTGGCCACAATATAACATTTCACTTGCCTCTTTGTGCTATTAAACTTTAATTAATTCAGCTATCCAGTTAATATATATCAGTTTTCTATTATGTGCCAGGCACTATGGTAGGCATTGGGAATTACAATGGTGAGCAGCTTCTCTCATGGTGCTTACAGCTTGGTGGACAGAGATATGTTAAGCAAACAGTGATATAAATGTATTTTAAGTGTTAACTGTGATAAGTGCTGTTAGGGGAATTGGGATGGAGAGGAGCCTATCAGTGTGGAAATAAATGAAGACCCAAGAATGAAAACAAGCAATGCTATTTATTCAGAGGTTTCTATAAGAAAGGAATCAGCCAATGCTACTTGAATTTTGGCAAAGACTCAAAGGAGAAATAGGAAAGCTTTATACTGGGAAAAAAAAAAAAAAAAGGAAAGGCTTCAGGTATGCCCTTGTTAGAGGCTCTTGGCATGGGGATGCTGTAGGAGAACTACTGTAGAAGTAAAATTACTTCTCTACCCTCTTAGGGTCTCTGGCTGGGCCTAAGAATTAAAGTGACATAAGACAGATTAACAGGAGAAAAGCATACACATTTAGTAATTTTTACATGTACATAGGGAGAAAAGCATACACATTTAGTAATTTTTACATGTACATAGGGGGTTCAAAAGAAAAATCAAGACCTAAGGAAGTTAAGGCCCAAAACTTATATACTAAGTAGGATGAAGAATAATGAATTGTAAAAATGTAACAAGACAAAGGGATTTGGATTAGGGCAGTTAATTGTGGAAAAGTAGCTAGGAAGATAAGGGTTAATTTAATAATGTTTGTATACATTTATCTTGGCCTTGATTCCACATTTCTGGTGGTAAGAATGTCTTCTTTCCAGGTATAGGAAGGTGCACCTTTCACATATGAGTTTTATCTCCAGCTTTCGGGAAGAAAGGAAGAGTAGAGTGCCCTTCTCGTATCTTCTATTTTTCAAGTGCCTTTAACTCAAAATAATTAATATGCCAAAGTGGTATATTTTCGGGAAACATGCTCAGAAACCCTATTCTACCTAGAAGTGGGACATCCTATGAAATTGGTCAGAGGTGCATATTTTTATCTTCTTTGGTCCTAAATTGGAAGCAGGGGAAAAATTAGGAAATGTGTCAATTATTAATCAAGTCCTGGCTATTTTGAGAGAATTATTACAGGAGTTCTTGTTTGGCTTTTTACATTGTTGCTAGTAATAGCAATTCGACTTCCTACAAGTTTGACTTATAGGCAGCTGGCTTCCCAGGCCGGTCACTATAGAATAATAGATTGATTTCTTGGGATGGTTGCTGCAGATTATAGGTCAGAGTCCTATTTTAATATTTATTGTCCGGCCATTGTTCATTTGTATATTAAGTCTTAGCAGGTAGAAGAAAGAGTTTGTTTATTGCTGCAGGAAGTAGGTCATGTTGGAAAAATTGGAAAAACTTCAGCATGGTTGACGCATAAAAGTAGGGGACGAATGGTGCTACACAGGTGTTGTGAGAATTGTAGTTGTATATAGTTAACATTTATGGAGCATCCTCTAACCACCAGTCATATAATTACTGAAACTTAGGATTTCTCAATGAGAGGATGTTAGATTAAATTATTTACTATAGGATTTGAGCTTTTAGATGATTTGGGGACAGTAGAGCTTTGCTGTCAGGAAATGGGGATAATTCTGAGGAGTAAGTCTCCTGGTTTTAGACCTATGTGTGATTTTTTTCAGGCTTGACTAAAAGCAATTACAAAGGCTTTACCTGGAAGGCTTCACAAGGGAAAACTGCCCTCCCACACCAGACTTAGTGCACTCAGCCAATGCATGGTAGTTTCTGAAGGGAGTTGCAGCCAAAGACTAAGGCCCCCTGACCAGCCATGTTCTTATGCATAGCTGCATTCCTAGCCCAGCTGTCTCCCTTCGGAGGTCTTTTTATCCGGAAACTTGCCCACTCTGACTCAGTACCCAGTATTTTTTCACTCTTAGCACCTCCCCACCCCTGTTTTGTAAATCTACAGGAGCCATTTGTTTAAGGCTCCTGCAGCTGTGGGAGACCTCTAGACCTCCACCTTTGTGCCAGTCCACCCGACCCTCAAGCAGTGCGTCATTCCATGAGGGTAATGGAACAGGGAGAGGGAGTTGGTGCTCTCACCAGGTTTAGTTAGCCTCTTGCCTATGCAGTCTCAGTAAGTGATTAGGGGCTTCGTTGGTACTTCCATTTTGGCTCTTTGTTGTTTTAATTGCCTTACCTGATATCTGGTAGCCCAGCTTTCTCTTCAGTTCATCTGAGCACTTGACAAATTCTATAATTCGGTGTCTTAACTAGTTTTATATAGAAGATATAGGGAAGAAGGGATGCTAATTGGTATTAATTGGTAAAGAAGCAGCAGTCACTCAAATGAGCCAGGTTAGAAAGATATGTGCTCATTTTGTGGTTTGGACACTCTTCCTGATTTTTGTCTGAGTTCAGACATGATTATAGATTGGTCTTGTTTTTTGTCTTTATCCTTCATGGTCAGAGTGGCCTTGTCTGATGTTGGTGTACTGTGAAATGGTTTGTATTCAATATAAGAATGTGGCCTGGCTCTGAGTACCATGGCAACTCCTAACAACAATTAGGCCCAGTTGATAGAGCCAGGCCAATTTTAGGCTCTCTGAGGCTCTTTTTCTTTTTCTCACGACTAAATATTTTATACTAATTTCTCATTTAATCATCACAATATATTGTTATCCTAAGTGGTAGGTACTATTGTTATCTTTATTTTCAGTTGAAGAAAATGTGGCTCAGAAAAGAATATATGACATGCTGAGGTCACACATGGGAGGTGGATGGAATTGAGATTCTATTGTGAGTGGTTAGACTTTCAAGCCATTGCTCTAAATCACTATGCTCCACAAGATACAGTTCAGTAAAAATAAGTACAGGAAGTCCTCACTTAACGTCATCAATAGATTATTGGAAACTGGGATGTGAAGCGAAACCATGTACAATGAAATGAGATTTACTAGAGGCTAATTGTTATAAACAAGACTTAAGTTCCTATGGCATATTTCTGGTCACAAAAACACCACCAAACTTCTAAATAAAGACCCCAAACACTTCTAATATTAAATATTAAAAAGATGTGAGCTATACATACATTTAAGAAAGATTAATAAGAACAAGGGAGACAATTCTTTTCTAACCTGCTTATTCTAGTTCAGAGGCAGGGGTGGCTGGAGCCTGTCCTCGCAGCTCAGGACAGAAGATAGGACCCCTTCCATTGCAGGGCTACATACACACATTCATATTTACTCAGACTGGGACAATGTAGACATGCCCGTTTACCTCATGTGCACATCTTTGGGTTGTGAGAGGACACTGGAGTCCTTGGAGAAAACCCACGCAGACATGCAGAGAACTTGCAAACCACACAGACAGTGGCCCTGGCCAGGAATTGATTTTTGTTCTTTATCAACGTTATTAATGAAACAACATTGAATGAAGTGACATTATCAGAGGACCTGCTCTACTTAAGAACCTTTATGGTCATAGATTAGAGAGAGGTAATTAAGATAGGTGTAAGATTCTAGTCTTAGTATAGGTTCTCTGGGCACAAGCAGTCTCTTTTCTCTCTCTAAGAACACTGTTTTCAAGCTTTGGGGTTGAGATTCACAGAGAGGACTAGAAAGACATAATACCAGAAAGTCAAGGCAAGGTCTAATTCAGTTATAGAACACAGAACAATACCAAAACATTACTTTTTTAACGTAAAAATACAAATCTGGCTCCTTCCTTTTAAAGTAGGAATTCCCTTCCTTGCTACGTGGGTTTTAGTAATTCTTACGTTCTTTATAAATCAAATACACATTTGATAGAAAAGGGAAAAGCTGTCAGTAAATAACCTGTTTTATTTCTTTGAGCCACTATAAATGGTTTAAGAGCAGATCAAAGAATTTCATTTGTATAGTTTGATTAAATGAACTCTAATAATTCTGGAGTTGGTCAGAATTGCAGAATGAAGTGGTATTGGAGCATACTACTATTGGGGCACTCTGGGGAATAGAAACAATTGCTGTTGAAATAAGAACTACAAATTTTAATGCCAAGTCTTGTTAGCATTCAAAAGGGAGAGAAGACAAGCATGAAATGAAAATTCAGTGTTGTGGGTTTTAAATGGGCATTAACACCATGACTTTTGATATGCTATGTCAACTCTTCTATTCTCACATTCGTTATATATAAGGATTGGACTACATGATCACTAAGGTCTATTTGAGTTTAGAATTCTGTAACTCTCATGTGTGATTTATAAATTAGCCTTATGTATTATTATTATATCTATTATGATTGTAGTCATTGTGTGTGCAGACTAGAACACCAGACTGTATTATTCTATGTATATGGACTTAATACACTACTGATGATGAAAATTCGAAATTAGAAGAATCTGAGTACTGCTTTTTCTGGTGACTACTCCAGAAAGAGTTGGCTAGTGCCTTATAATTTCTGAATTATAAAAAGGAAGGGGACCCATGTTAGAAAAAACTACAAGTGGTTCATTTATACTAGAAAACGAATTAAGCCAAAATAAAAAAAAAAGAAGTAGAGGCGAAAGCTCTTTCTGGTGGTGACCATATAAAATTTTAAGAAATTTACATTATTATATTTCACCTGAATGTGTAGTACTGGAATCTCCAGTTTAGAAACATCTGTGCGTTCAGAAGTAGGAAGAGAATACTGGCTGCTACACTAACTAGTATTTAAGATAATTAATGATTGAAGATAAAGTCATAGGGTGTTTAGAATACTTGCCCCCAGATAGTCCCTGAAAAAAAAAAGTTCTAAGATCAAATACCTTGGGGAAATGTACTTAAATACCACTGTTAAAGATCCACAATTGAATATTAGCATATTAAAACCCCTGACAAGTCAAGAGACCTATTTTACATGATTTAACAGATGTCTTCCTGAATTTGACCATAGTACCTCCCTTTCTTTAATATTCTCTGGCAATTTGAAAAATGCCATTTTGAGGAAGTACTGCTTTTAGGAATTTTGCTTTTAAAAAGGATTTTTTTGGGGGGGGTTATGTCAGATTTTACATTTTTACAGTCAATCTCAATATGTGAAAATGATGATGATGATATTTTTTGTAATTGTTTAGATTTTCACGTTAAGATTTTCGTATTTGAGGAACAATCATTTTGTGCCAAGACCTCTACAAGGTGGTGTGACTTAAATAATTATAACCAGTTGCATGTTGGTAAATGTTTAACAAACATCCTCAGAACACAGATGGATCTCAAATGCCTTGGTCCAGGGATATATACATTAAGTTAGACAGCAAGAGAAGGCTGTCTTTCTCCAATTCCTAGTTTGACATTCCTCATTCAGGATCCCAAAACTTTTTCATTCTCTTTCTACTCCTCAGATAAAAACCTCTTAACTTTTAGTATACTAGAAAAAATAGTCTTTATGGTGAACATTTACCATCTGAGTCCAATGGACCCTTTAAAATTTTTGTATCTTTTAGTCATTTCATAAATTTATATAAATTTAAGGGATAATGAAAAACAACTTTATTGGAAATTTAAGTATTTAAACATAGCAAACCCCAATTTTTATTCTATATTTTCCTGGTTTTGAAGATATATCCAAATGGGCAGTGGCCTTCAAAGTGCAACTATCTGCTCATTACCTGTGAGGCATGAATCTGGAACATACTCAACCTGTAAATAGTGATTGCAGATTTCAGTGCATCACCATTACATCCTAGCTTATTGTTACTTCTGGTTCTTCTTGTACTTGCATCATCAAAACCTCTAAGACTTGAAGGATTTTTTTGAAAACTTTAAAGACTTATAATTTTGTTGAAGTGAGGACAGCTATCTTCTTTGCTTCCTAATTGCAGAACATTTCTTTTGTTTTATAAATGATCAATCCAAATAATTTTTAATTTCTAGATATCTGTTTCCTTCCTATCATCTTTGTATACACAACTACCATTAGCATTTTTCCGCTTCAGAATCAGATCAAGTAAAATTATCCATATAAACATAAAGGATGAAATACTGTAATAGGTACTCTTAGCAAAATGAGATTGTCCAGATTCTTGTAGCAAAATATTGTATAATGAAGTTATTCTCTTTGAATGACTGGATGAGAATACCATATATTTCCTTTTTGTCATTAGAAATATATTGTTAACTCATTGATTCTTGAGTTTGAGAAATTCATCTAGAAGATGATCATCTAAAGATTCATAATCTAAGATTTTGCTATCATCATAGGGTCTAAAATGTCATTCTGTTTCTGCACATTCATCTTGAATTTTGAATTCTTAACTAATCTATATTCAGTGAAAGCTAAAAGCATAGTACAAAGATCTTGAAAGATGCTACCACACTTTAAGCATTGCAAAAAGAAAACTCAAGGATGATGCAATAGTGACATTTCACTATTGTATCATCTTAAGTAATTCCATCATTCTTCCATTTTCTTATTGTTTTAGTCTTTTTAAAGCATAGTTTGGAATAATTTTGATGAATAATGATGAAATAACTCCATGAATGATAAAGAAGCAGAATGTTTCAAGATACAAGAAAAATAAGATCACTAAGATTCTGTGATGTATCTTAAATTTATAGGAGTCCAGTGGACCCATATGTTAATCGCAAATAGAATAAGCTATACTTTATTTTGTTTTTGTTCTTTGGAAGACATCTAGGAAAGAGGTCATGGAATATCAATTCTTACAAGTAGAACTCCGAAAAGAGAAAACCCCAGAAAACTAAATGTAGGTCAACTCTTAAACTCATCCACTTTAAAGTATATAAAGACAGATGTAAATGAATTTGTTATTCATCCTAATGTCTATTTCATTGTAATAGGGAACCAAAGTCTTTGTCCAGCTGAAAACAAAGGAATTATGACTTCTTAGACTTCTCTGAGCTAGATAGAAAAGATGCCTTCCTGGGGACTATGAAATGACTAAAATTTCTGAAAGGCTATACTTTGGTTTATCCTCACTGAAGTACAGAATCCTTCAGGATTTTCTCAACTATGTCCATTTACCCTATTCCTTCTTGGATTTTGTTTGTTTGTGAACGTCCTTATTCCACCTTCATACCATTGTCCACAGCTATTTATTTGCGGTGCTTTCAGTCAAGAATTCTCATTAAGGTAGCACCCTGAGCCCACTTTCTTTGCAGGTCTACACTGAATTTTGGCTTTTGATTCCCATTTCTTTTTCAGAATTTTATCAAAAATTTGACAAGCAGAGAGGGAGGAAAAAAATTGGCATAGATGATAGAGGTTCTGTTCATCCCTCTGGCGATGAAATCAAAGTTGTGATGGTAATAAGGAGCAGCAGCAAGGAAAAATTGCCAGGGATCTAGATGAACAAGCCATACATCTAGGGATAAGTCCAGGAAATCACCCTGCAACAGCTTAGTACTTAGTACTTAGTACATAGGATGGGGCGAGGACACAGGGCTGCTGGGTCTCCAGCGGCTAAGTGAGAAGGAGTCTGCAGCAGTGGCAGCAGCAGAAGCCTCTTAAAGGGGCCGCCTCCGCGAGCACATTTTCATGGTGATGGACCTACTTGCTCTGAGCACCAGTGCCGATTTGGCAGCATGCATAGGCCACCAGGGACTTAACAGGGAGACATTGTTGGAGTGAGGGCCAAGATGAGACTTGCTCTGTATAGAAGTGCCAGCGGTATCCATTGTTTCCTGTTGAGCCCTCCCTGTTCCCAGTGCACTGAATACAGCACCACCATAGCTGTGACGTCATCAAACTGGATAACAGGGATCGCTGTGCCCATAGGATTCCCTGAAACTTTGCCTCCCCCAACTCATGGCTCCACCCAAGCCACATATAGGTATATCCTTAGTGAGTCAGGTGCTGCTTGCTGAGCAGTACCTAGCCTCACACTGGAGGCAGCTGGCTTAGGTTTCTGGTGTGACCCTTTGAGGCAACTATAAGCACAGCTGAATTTTAACAGCTGAATCTTAACAGGTGACCCCAGAGGGGCAGAGGCTTGGGCTTAATTTAGCCTGCAGCGGAACCCCTCTCAGGACTGTGCCACTGGACACGTACTTCACAAATCCACACTGGTAAGACTTGGATACCTAGGAGCTTTGCTTAGTACATAGAAACAGACACAGAAAGACAGCCAAAATGGGAAGACAAAGAAGCAGAAGCCATATGAAAGAAGATAACAGAGATCCAGATATAATGGAGTCAAATGTCTAACAGATGTAGAGTTCAAAACACTGTTTATAAAGATGCTCAATGAACTTTTGGGAAGTGTAGATGAATTCTGTGAGAACTTTATCGAAGAGATAAAAAACATAAAAATGGAAACAGAAATTATAAAAAGCAACCAATCTGAAATGAAGACATCTGAGATGAGAAGTACATTAAATGGAATAAACAAAGTGAATAAAGAAGAGAATCAAATGTTCTATCAAGAGGACAAGAAAGCCAAGGACATTCAATTAGAATGGCAAGAAAAAAGATGCCAAGACTATAAAAATAATTTAAGGAGGATATGAGATGCTATTAAGGCTCCAAATATCCATCTGATCAGTGTAACTGAAGAAAATGAAGCTGTTGAATAGCTGTTTGAAGAAATAATGATGGGGAAAACTTCCCTAATCTGGTGAAGGAAATGGACATAAAACCCCAGGAAGCAGAGAGAATTCTAAAAATCAGGGATCCAAAGAGGCTCACACCAAGACACATCATAATTAAAATGCCAAAGGTTAAATACAAAGAAAGAATATTAAAAGCAGCAAGAGAAAAACAAATAATTACATATAAGGGAACACCCATAAGACTGGCAGCTGATTTCTCAAAAGAAACTATGTAGGACAGAAGGGCTTGGCAAGAAATATTTGACAGAACGAAGACCCAGGATATACAAGCAAGAATAATTTATTCAGTAAAGCTATCATTTAGAGTTGAAGGACAGGTAAAGAGCTTCTCAGACAACAATAAGCTAAAGGAATTCATCACCACTAAGCCAGTATTACAGAAAATGTTGGAGGGATTTCTTTAATAAGAAAAAACATGGATCAAAAACAGGAATAAAGAATGGTAATAACTACATTTCTATTAATCAGTACCTTAAATGGAAAAAAATTAAGTGCTCCAACCAAAAGATTAGAGTGGCTGAAAGTATAAGAAAACAGGACCCCTATATGTGAAAAGGAAGGGAATGGAAAAAGATATTGCTTTGATGGACCTAGAAGGTATTTGTCAGAGAAAGATAAACACTATATGATTTCATTTATATGTGAAATCTAAGGAATAAAAAGAACAAACTAAAAACAGACTCACAAATATAGTGATGTCGTACATAAAGGGGCGTTTTAGGGGCTGGGAGAATTAGGTGAAGGGTTAACGAAGTACAAATTAGTAGCTGATGGATGGTCAAAGGGGTGAGGAGCATGGCATAGGGAATGCAGTTAGCATTAAATACATTGGCTAGGTGGAAGGTCAGGGGAGAGGGTGCAATTGAGATGATCGTTTTATGAACTATAATGTCTAATCCATGTACTGTATACTTGAAACTAAATAAGAAAAAGGACAGAGGAAAAAAATTTGACAAGCAAACTAAACCTCTTCTACCTTACAAAACGTTTGCGTAAACATTATAGAAAGAAAAATACTTGGTGCGTGTCTTATTTCTCATGAAGATAAAGTTTAAAGCACAGGATTTGATCATTTCTCCTGTTCCATAAAATGATTATAGAGCTAAGCTTTTCAGGATTTTCATTGTCGTCACGTTGGGGATTAATTCTCTGAACAACCCCTAACTGAAGGATGGGGTTGGTTTGAGATCACCAAGCTCTAACGTGTTTGGTTTGTCAGTTCCATTTTGCACAGCGCTTTTTTTGGAAAGAAGCAGAAAACGCATCAAGATTAATCAGCCAAAGATTGGGGGCAGTGGGGGACGAGAGAGAGCGAGAGCGAGAGATTGAGAGAGGTGGGTAGCAAAGGTAAAAGGAAAGTAAACTAGGAATACATAAATACCATGTAAATTATTCCAGGCAAGGAATTTGGCCTTTCTTTTTTTTTTTTGGTCATATCACCAGCATTGCAACTGTGTCCGGCACACAGTAGCTTGTTTAGTAAATATTTGTTGCACCAAGTGAGAGAACGAACTTCTCACTTTTTAAAAGAGGAAATGTGGTTTGCGGTCTAGGAATCAACTAAGGCCCTAGAAGGGAGAATGTCCTAGAGGACGTCTCCATTTCTTCTGGCGAGCAGAGGCGTCTGAGTGGCGACGGAAGAAATTCCCACTCTCCCAGGGGTCCTCAAAGAGTGGGATCCGCCGTGGCTCCCAGCGGAAGGGAAAGGCGCTCCACGGCGATTCCCCACTTTCCAATAACAACTCCGCCCGGGACCCATGCCCTACCCACGTTCCACGGTCAGGTTTGTCTCGGTCGCTCCGCCCCTTCGGCTCCGTCCTTACCCCTTTTCCGTCTTCTCCCTCTTTTTAGTCTCACGACTTTCCCTTTAGTTCCCAAGGCCCAGTCGCTCGGCACCTCCCGCCTCTAGTCGCCTCTCGTCTCGTCCCCTCCCCAGGGTCGATTCCGCGAGCGACCACAGCCTCCCCTTCCTTCTGTTTCCTGCCGGTCGCTCCGCCCATCCTTTTCACGCCCCGCCTCTTCACGCCCCGCCCCGCCCCTTCACGCCCCGCCCTTCCCTTTGACGTGGCAGAGGCGGCACCAGCCATGTTGGCCCAGCAGAGTTCTGCGCGGAGATCGGGGGCGGAGTGGCGCCGGCCCTGATTGCACTGCCACGGCTGCTTCGGCTGTGCGTATAGGACTGATTCTGCAAGGCCGAGGCTGCGACAGACGTGGGTCTCGTAGCGGGGGACATTGTGGTAAGGCCCAACTTCAGGGATGCCTTCTCCGGGCTTCTTGGGCGGCCGCGGGCGCTCAGTGGCTAGCGGTGGAGGGGTCCCTGGGCGGCGGCTGGCTGGCTCGACGGCTGGGGTCTCTAGGGTGGTGTGGGCTCTTTTCCCTTGGTGCGTTGGGGCAGGTGGGGCGCTCCGGGGCTCTGTGGGGCAGCCTTGAGCCCTGAACCTGTCACCCTGTCCTCCCCCCACCCTCTGCTTCGTTCCTTTGTGGTCCGGGGCCCCAGCTCCCTCAACTCAGTTACCCTGGATCAGGTGTTGGGAGTCAGGTGAAAAACGGCAGTTTGAGCATCTCGCCCAACACTTCACCGTCTTCCTCACCACAACCCATCACCTCTTCTAGCCTCTTGGGCTTATTCGTTCATTCTTGCCAGATCAGAAGTACCATAGACTTTGAACCGATGTGACTTCGTCATCCGTATTTCGGCCTTGGGAGTTAAAGTAGAAAGGAGAAAAATCAGGTAAAGCTTATGCCTTGGGCCTTGATTACAAATAGAGTTCAGTTTCAGATAGGACCAATCTTACCTGTTGTGCTTCCATTTGGCCCTAATGTTTTATCGTTTTGGTGGCAAAGAAAAAGTATTAGTAAACCTACATATAGCCACCGGAGTGTTTGTTGAATAACGTTTCCACTTGAACTTATTGAACCTCCACCCCTCAAAGCCGGCGGTAACTAACCAAATTAGCTGGGTTAAAAAACAGTTTTAGATTTAGATATAAATATATGTTAAATTTCCTTATCATCATTCTCTGGTAGCCTAATAGTCAATTTGGAAGTCTAATTAGTTTTAATTGATTCATAGAATTTTAGAGTTAGAAAGGGCCTTGTCGTTTTCTAGCCCAAACCCCTCTTTTTGATGAGGAATTGAGGATCCGAGAGGTAAAATTATTTGTCTAATATAAAACTAAGTTTTCCAAAATAGTTGAAGACACTTCATTGAGGATATTACAACTGAAAAGGAGGCACAATTATTATTTTTTTAAATGTACAATGACTAGAATATTAAGTCTGCATGATAATATAGTGTCTGAGTCATAGTCATTTGGGTTTATGTTTTTATGCATGCATAATGTTAGAAGAGAGAGTGCCTATCAAATAATGCCATTTTGTAAAAAGCTTGTTTGTAGAAAAGACTTTAGGTATGCCATTGTTGGATATGGGACCAACGCTGGCACAATTTGTACTAGAATTAATGATTTTAAAATTGAACAATTGAATGACTGTGTGATTGGCCCAGTTAAGAAGAAACAGATGAGAGTTTTTTTAAAATACTGCCAGAAAGTGAGAATGTAGGAAATAAAATAGATGTTATTTAGTGAGCAATTGTGATCTTAGAGCAAAGATAGTGAGAAAGAGGAGGGGAATTGTGCTCAAATATCACTCAGGTTGATATCTAGTATGTCTTAATGAAAAGTAAGGAATAGAATTACAATCCAGCTTTGTTACTTGTTGTAGGAACTTAAACCTGGGAGCCTGTTTGTAAATGTCTTCGTGCTAAGTTTCTTAGATCCTTTTTCTATTAGGCTTCCTGATTGAATTTAGCCCTAGTGTCTCAAGGGTAGTGGTTCTCAAGACCTCTTTACTCTTAAACATTATTGAAGATAAAAAAAAAATCCCCAAAATTTTGATTAATGGAAGACAGCTGGATTTTTATTTTTTATATCTACTTCTACATTCATTCACTTGTGATAGGTTGTTTTGGTTGAATTATATGAAGGAAATCAGGCTTACATAATTATGTAGCTGGAAAAAAGAGGAATAAATAAAACTGAACAGTTTTATTTAAGAAATTGAGTTAACTGTAGTTAAGAAATTGAGTTTACTGTATTTAAGAAATTGGGTTAACCGGAATCTGAAACCTTAGAATTGAATCCTTTGTACTCTGTTGCATTAAAACCTGTTGGTGTATCCTGCATTTGAATGGGTCATTTACCCATTCATGATTTTGTAACATTGATCATTTGGGAGATACTCCTTCACTGAATATTATGTATCTTCCAAATGTTGACATGTTTTGTTATACAGTATTAAAAAATTAAATTGATATCACCACTGATCAACAGAAAAATCATTACATATTAAAGCTATGAAGTTCACTGTAGTGGATACAAGTTTTTAAAATTTTAGTATTTGCTTGAAAGCTCAAATTTTATCACCAGCAACAAATGTTATCAATTGTTTTTCAGGTGACAGGTTCAGTTCTATCTATTTTTGAGAAAATGTGTGACAGATAACTAATATGTTTGAGAAATTCAGAAACTTTCTTGGAGAATTGAGAAAATAGTCACTCAAAACATTTTTTGTGTTTTGTAGTTCAGATGACCAAACCTGATAGGTTTAGAATATTTTAATGAGTATTTTAATGTTTTTTGATAATATAGCTTAGCTGCATCTTAGATTAAAAATGCAACTAAGTAACAGAAAACTTCATTTGCTTTATTCATGGGAGGTATTTCATAGTCTTTAAGTTTATATTTTTCATAGTCTTCAAGTTTATATTTGCATCTGTAGCATGGAAGCTCTTGCTAAAAACTGATATCTCTCGCAAAGGAGGTTGTTTCTCCTCTTACTGACCATTACCTGTGTTATAACTGAGGGTGGCATCTTCTAATCCCTTCTCTGACTATCTTACGTCTTTGTTTTATCATTATCTTTCAACAGCCATTTTTTCTTGAAAACTCATACCATCCTTCTCAAAGCTGTCTCTGATATCTACCTTCAAGATAATATTTTCTAAACAAATTTAGTTATTTTAGGATTTCCTTTTATTATTCATCAGCCTTTGGAAAATCTGTGGTGGCTGTTGATTATCATGATTCTCTACTTGTCTCTCAGATTCTGATAGGAGGAAATAGAGTTTAATTTTTATTTTATTTTTAATTGAGACATATTATTTCTCTTAAAGAAGAAAAAGTTCTTAGCTTCTTAAGATATTGGGATTTGTTAAGCTTTTATGTAATTTATATTATCAAAATTTATTTGAAAAATTTTCTAAAATTAAAACTATTATTATAAACTTTTTCTTCCTTATATTTGAGCATCATTTCCTCATCCCATTATTGTTCTTAGTAACTTTTGGCACTCTGCCTTCATAATTCTCAGTTCTTAATGTTCTTCATCTCTCCCACAAATCTTTTGGCATTTAATTTTTATGCTTTCTTTCCATCACTGTTGCAGTTTGAGAGCATGAGCTAGAATTGTTGCCTAGGTAGGAAAGTTGGCATCCTAGATAGGCAGTTAGAGAGTAACAAGATGGAGACATTGCTTGATACTAGCCCCTAGCCAGAGTAGTAAATTTACTATTTCTTATTGGGCCTAATGGACATTGGGTTCAATAGAGTTACTGTTTTTTTTTTTAAGTGGCGTTATTGTTGCTTGCTAATTTTTTTCTGAGATAGTAATTTCATTTGGTAATGATTTGTAATGGATTCATATTGCTGAAAATTCTTATTTAGAATTTTTTGAAGATAATTTGAAAATATTTTTTAATTTTGTTATAGAAATAAAAGTCAAGCTCTACAATGACAACCTATTTGGAATTCATCCAGCAAAATGAAGAACGAGATGGAGTTCGATTTAGTTGGAATGTTTGGCCATCAAGTCGTCTAGAAGCTACAAGAATGGTTGTTCCAGTAGCAGCCCTGTTTACACCACTGAAAGAGAGGCCTGATTTACCACCTATTCAATATGAACCTGTTTTGTGTAGTAGGACTACTTGCCGTGCAGTTTTGAATCCTTTATGGTAATTAAAACACAGAAAAAAATGTGACAGTATGACTTCAAAATGTAGATTCTTTCTTGCTCATTTATATAAAAATATCTTTATTGTTGATATTTATTTTTTCAAATTAGGATAGTCCAATCCAAAGAGCAATAATATTTTAGGAGTAGTGAGGTGATAAGGGACCAAATGTAAAATTACCACCATATAAACCATTAGATTCTATCAGTATCCTCTAGATACTGGTGTTGGCTGTGTATCAACCCATCTCATGTCATTAGAAGTGTCATAATTGAGTAGCATGGTATTTAAAAAATGTTTTGATTTCTTATTGCATAAGCAGAATCTCAAGAATTATCTTTTATTCCTCATTCTATTTCCTTTTACTCTATCCAGTCCACTGGCAAGTCTGGTTGATTCTGTTTTGTTTTCTTTAATCTTCATTTATCACTATCTAGAAGTATCTTCTTGACTATTGTCTGTCTTTTCTAGAACATAGGAGATAGCACACTCAGTGGTGCTGTCATCAGCACCTAGAATATAGCTGGTACATTTTAAGAATTTAATAAATGTATTTTTAAATTGAATAAATGTTTTCTAGATCTGAGTAGAAGTTAAGTCATTTAAAGACAAAATGTAGAATTATAACTTTAATTGATATTAACTATATATTAAAAGTTACAGTATATAGATATTGGCAACATTTAAAAATACATAGCTTTTAGAGATGACTGAATGCATTCATGTTTTAGAAAGAAAAATTTTCTTAAGTTTAGGATCACTAAAATTGTACTGAAACATGAGTTGTATTATATCTTTTCTTAAAACAGTCAAGTGGATTATCGAGCAAAACTCTGGGCTTGCAACTTTTGTTATCAAAGGAATCAGGTAAGAAAACCCCCATTGTAGGTGTTAATGCTGTAATATTGGTCTAAATATGTATTTTATAAAGAAAGATGAAATCACTTTTATGTGATGAAAGTATCTTTAATAATTAAATAATCAGGACATATTTATTTTTGGTTTAAAATTTTATTACTCTTTCTGGCAAATAATTTGTTAATTTTTTTTTTCTCTCTCTGTAGTTTCCACCTACTTATGCTGGTATATCTGAACTGAATCAGCCTGCTGAACTTTTACCTCAGTTTTCTAGCATTGAATATGTAGTTCTGGTAAGAACTTAAGAGTGAATCTTTAAGGAAGTTTTAAATACCTGGTAATTTACTTTATATCAAAATAATTGTTCACTTGAGATGACTTAAAAGACATCATTCTTGGTTTTCACCTTGAATTGATGGAACATTTCTAAGGTAAGACCTCACAAGGTCATTTTAAACAAGGTAATATCTCTGTTGTAGTTATTGAATGGGTGGCCAGTATATTGGATAGGCTGGTATGATTTGCTATACTGAGTAGACACTAAAGCATTAATCTTGCTTTGTAGTTGGAAGGTCAGTTTATAGATAGTCAATGTGGTGCTGGAGCCTGATGATCAATCCCCAAGTCTAGTTAATGAAATTATTCTTGTTTTGATCCTTGATAGGAAAATCATTTTTCTTCCCTTTCTGAACAACTTTACATAGTTGTTTCTACATTTAAGAGCAAAAATAATATCCTTTATGAATGTTGTAGGAAAAACAGAATATGGTTTACTTGAGCCAGTCAGTAATTTTGTAACCTGGCTAGTTTTTAGTCTCTTACAATCTAATTCAGGTTTAGACAGTTATTTTATAAATTCATCATATGTTTTTACCTTTGTAGTTACTATTTTCTTATTTTAAAAAGAAATACTCATTATAAGAAATGAAACCTCATGCAGTTAAATAAATTAAAAGTGATTTGTCTTCTACATGTAATTGTAAATGTTTTTAAACTTAATTTTTCACTTGATATATCTTGGATATCTCTCTGTGCATAGGTAACCTATTTCATTTCAGAAATGTGTTTGTTAGGATTTCATTGTATGGATGTACTATAAATTATTTAATTAGTCCTTTATTGATTATCCTTCTATATTGTGCTGAAGTATTAAATACTTTTTTTTTCTTATGGCAACATCTTTTATCAGCGTGGTCCTCAGATGCCTTTGATATTCCTCTATGTGGTTGATACTTGCATGGAAGATGAAGATTTACAAGCCCTGAAAGAATCTATGCAGATGTCATTAAGTCTTTTACCACCTACAGCTTTGGTTGGACTTATTACTTTTGGAAGAATGGTGCAGGTTCATGAACTTGGATGTGAAGGCATTTCAAAAAGCTATGTCTTCAGAGGAACAAAAGATCTGTCTGCCAAACAATTGCAGGTAAACAACAGGAATGGTAGTGTCACCCTATCTATGAGCATCATTCTGTATATTTCTATAAAACCTGGATATAAGTTGCTAGAAAATATTTTTATTATAATTGACTAATATAATTGTAACTAAGGCTTTACATTTAGCATCAGTTTTTTTCACTTGCCTTAAATTGTTACCATACAGATTGATCTTTCACTTTTAACAGTATCTGAAATTTAGAGTGAAACTGAAAATGTTTTATTAGAGATTTAAGAACCTATAGAAGAGCCGTGCTGAAGACTGAGAGAAAGCAACTGCGGAATATTATTTTTTTCTTGACATCATAGGAACTAAACACTTTTATTATGTTTGGCAAAGGAAGATTTTTAAGGCTTCAGAGTTTTTAATATAAGAACTACAAGTATATATGTTTTCATTCCCTAGGACAACATTTTTATCTTTGGGGCAAATTGAAGCTTTATCTTTAAAACAGGAGTTATGTGTAGCATACTAGGATCATCTGGGAATATTTTTCAAAATCTTTTTCTGCCCAGAGATTTCAAGTGAGTGAGTGAGTGAATATGTGTGTGTTGGGAGGTGGTTGGGAGGGTAGGATTGCTCATGTAAGTATTTTGAAAAACTTCCTAAAAGTTTCTCATACAACCCCCAGGGGAGAACAGTTATCCTGGAAGATGATAGATAAACCTGGTGTAGAATAGACCTGAAATCAGACTTTGGAGGCATCCAGGTAGCCCAAAATGAAAAAGAGATTTTGAGGATGAGTAATTTGGAGGTTGGCAGACTGGGGTGATGGTGCTGCAGTTAACTGAGATAGAAAATACGAGAGGAATTTGCAGGCTTGGATGGGGAGACTAGTGAACAGTAAATAAGATAGTGAGTGAGTAATGAATAAGATTTGAGGAAGTGGAGACAATAGAGTGTTATTTTCAGAGGTTGGTTGTTGAAAGTCAGGAAGGCAATAGTGTGGGGGTTTGAGAAAGACTTAGTTTAGGAGGGACCCTTGAATGTGTTTATACACAGAAGGGAAAGAGACTAAAGAGGGTGAGTGAAAGCAAGATTGAGATGAGGACAGAGGTTTCAAAAGGCATGATGGGAGTCCTTCTGAAGCATAGAAAGCAGAGTAGCTTGGAGAAGAGGATCATCTATTTCCATGAGACAGAGAAAGTAGGTGAATTGTAACCTCTCTGTGCCTTAGTTTTTTCATCTATGAAGGGAGATAAATAAGAATAGTAATTACCTTAATAGGGTGCTCATGAGAATTAAATGGATTGTGCCTTTAAGTGTTTACTGTTATTGTTAAATAGTAAATTTAAAGTGGTTTAATGTTCTGATTATAGAGTACATTTTACTTAAATTATATAATACATGTATAACACATAAAACATCTGCCTTTTTTGCAACAGGCAATGAATGCCTGCAGACTAAAGTTTTTTCTCCATTAAGATGTTTTTATCTTCCATATCTAACCATCTGGTTGAAAAGAGTCTGATCTTTGCTCCCCAAATAGTCCTGATGTAAATTTTAATCGAGTTGTGTGATCTTGGGTTGACCTCTTTGCTTATTTCCCATCCTCTATGGAAAAGGATAAACAATACCTACTGTGCAAGGTTATTATTAGTACTAAATAAAACGTTGTGAGACCACTCACTATAGTGTAAACTATTCTAGGGTTTTTTTTAGCAAAACCTGGGTTAATGTCTTTGCTTTTCACTTACTAGTTTGTGAAGCTTTAGGCAAGTTTCTTAGACTTTCTGAGTGTCAGTTTTCATTTGTAAATCAGGGACTAAGAAATATACTTCATTATTTTTTTTGTAAAGAAGTATATATAGAGTTTAGAGCATACTACGTCTGTATTACAAAGTTGCTCTTTCTGCTAGCATTGTGGAAATACTGCAGGATTACTTCAATAATTTTTCCCTTGCACATCTTTAGACATTCTGATTTTCTGTTATATACTTTTAGTGTCTTCGTGACTAAGCATCTCTAGATTTAAGACAACTTTAATAAAATAACGTTATTTTCATATGTCTAGAGAGGAATTGTGTACACTTCTAAAATTCCAAACAAAACTGGCAGTTAGGCATTAAGTCAGAAAATTAAGAAATATGGATATACAAAGTATGTATACCTTCTATATTTACCTTCTCTATGTATACCCCTTTTAATATGATGCCATGTACCCTTCTTGCATAACACTTATTACAGTTGCAGTTTTACATTTAATGATTTGATTATCTCTTGTCTCTTACCAGATTTTAATTTCCATAAGGTCAGGAACTATATTTTTTCACCATTAGATGCCTGGCACATACAGATACTTGTGATATAGTTGCTGAAAGGGATTAATGAATACAAGTTTAGAAGTATAGGCATTCAAGTTACACAGTAATTTAATTTGACAATTAATTAGAGAAATATTTTTGAGCTGGTATCTTTTTTCTTTGCTCTTATAGCACTTTGTACTTTGCTTTCTTTTAATGTTTATTTCACATATTGTTATCATTACCTGTCAGTGTCTCCTCAGCTGGACCTATTGCTTTCTGAGGAAAGAGACCTTGTGTTTTATTTCTGTGTTACTAATGCCTAGCCTAGCACCTTGCACATGGTAAATAGTTGATACATCTTTGTAGGAGTAATGAAATGGATATCATAAGTAATCTCTTTACAGGAAATGCTGGGGCTCTCTAAAGTACCTGTTACTCAAGCAACACGTGGTCCTCAGGTGCACCAGCCACCTCCTTCCAATAGGTAATTGAATATGGCAGAGAATTTGACAATTCATGGAACCATTTTAAGCATCATGTACCTTTAACTTGAACATAGACATTAATGATACTGTATTGTTAAATATTTTTAGGAATATAAATAGATTGTATTAGTATACTTTTTAAAGAGTTGAGGAAGAATCGTGTCACTGAAATGTTGGTTTTTCATCATTATAATATAAGGAGTTACTTTAGTTTTGATATATTCCTGATTTTCTGTTTTTAAGTTCAGAAAAACTTAATGTTTATTGTTGTGGGCAGCCAAACAAAGAAGGGCCTCAGAAACTTTTCATTTTGCCTACTTAGCCTTAGAGGTAGTTCACCTTCCCCCCACTCCAACTCTCTAATCAGATATATGTTACTAAAATTGAGTTGATGTATCTTCTCATAATTATTTCAATAACCTTAACACTTATTAGATGGTTAAATGAAAGATGCAGTACTAAAGTAATACTTAGTTTGACTGTTCATTTATAGCAGTTTTAGTCAAAGTGTGATTCCTGGACCATTAATGTAAGCATCATCTGGGAGCTTGTTTGAAATGTGGATTCCTGGGCTCCACCCCAGACCTTTTGAATGACACTCTGGAACCAGCAATCTATGTTAAAACAAGCCTTCCTACTGATTCTGATATTCACAATAGTTTTGAAAATCATTGATCTGTGTGTTCAAATTATTTTCCTATTTTTAAGAAAGTGGAAAGTTTATTTCTTAAATCCTCACCCACAAATAAATGGCTTTTTATTTAATTTTGTTTTGCAGATTCTTGCAGCCAGTACAGAAAATAGATATGAATCTCACAGATCTTTTGGGAGAACTGCAGCGAGACCCTTGGCCTGTGCCACAGGGAAAGAGACCTTTGCGTTCCTCTGGGGTGGCACTTTCCATAGCCGTAGGGCTACTTGAGGTAATGACAGCTTTGTTTTGGAATGTAGAGGTGTTATGTGTTTGTATGGAAGGTAATGTTATGTGAAAAAAATCAGGTTATAGGAGAGTGAGTACATGATTTTATTTATTTAAAGTTTGATTTTTAGTATGTCCTTTTGTGTATAGAGAGGCTTCTGGAAGGATGCTCACTCAAATGTTAACAGTGGTAGTATAAGGGGAATTTTACTTTAAAATAGAATTTGAAAAATTCACACACACATATTTTAGCTTTATAATTAGAGAGTTTTTTTTTTAATTGAAATGCTATCAAATTTACAGAAGAGTTGCAAAGAGCTCCCCCCCACCACCATTATCTGAGATTAAGTTGCTGCTGACATGTTATTCTCGATCCTTTGAATACTTTGGTTGTATTTCTTATAAACCAGGACATTCTCCTATATAACCATAATACAACTATTAAAATCTAAATGTTAACCCTGATACATTACTACCTTGTAATTCTTGGATCTCATTCAAGCTTTGCTGATTATTTTAATATTTCTTTTACCTAAAGGATTTACTTCAGAGGCATACACTTAGTGGTTATGTCTATTTAGTCTCCTTCAGTCTGGAATAGTTGCTTAGCCTTTTCTTGACTTCATGACCTTGGCGCTCTGGAAGTTTCAGGCTATAGAATATCTCTCAATTTAGGTTTGTCTTGATGTATCCTCACAATTAAATTCAGGTCTCTGCATATATCACAGAAGTAATGCTGTGTTCTTATTGTATCCTATCAGGTGGGATATGATTTTCATTTGCTCTGTTACTGATGATGATCACTTTGATCACTTATTAAGGTTTTTTATCTATTAGATTTCTCCGCTGTAAAATTATTCTCATTTCCCCTCCTTTTGTAATTAATAAACATTAGATGTGAGGATCTTTGAAACCATGCACATATTTCATACTCATCAAACTTTCAGTTTATTAATATCAACATGGACTCATGGTTTCCTGTTTTATACGGTGTGTTATTTATACTTACTAACATTTATTCTTTTAACTTTATAAACTTTGACATAAATCCAGGTATAAGGAAAAGTTATGAGAAGGGGGTCAAAGATTAATTGAACTTTTACCCAGATTTCTCAAGCATGTATTACGTTTATTATATTTGCTTTATCCTTCTCTCTCTAAACTTACATAGATCTCTATATGTCTATATATCAAACACATATAAATTTTATTTAATTTTTTTTGTGAATTTTTATGAGCTTATTTGAGCCCAAACTGACAATTTGCTGAGAATCAAGATATCACATATTTTCTTTTACACATATAAATTTAAAAAAAAACATTTGAAAGTCAGTTACAAGCACGATGTCTCTTCTAAATATTTCAGGTGTATTTTTTAATTATAGGAAACCTCTTTTGTATAACTGCAGTTCAGTTAACAATCTGGAAATTAACATTGACGTAATACAATTTTCTGATCTGTAAACTGTATTCAGATTTCACCAGTTATCCCAATAATACCCTTTAGAGCAAAAGAATATTCTAGAATATGCATTACATTCAGTTGTCTAGTGTCTTTAGTGTCCTTAAATCTAGAATTCTTTTCTTGTGTTTCATGATATTTTTTAATAGTATAGGCTAGTCGTTTGGTAGAACAACTCAAAATTTAGGTTTACCTGGTCTTTTCTCCTGAGTAGATTTAGGTTACGCACTTTTCTAGGAATGTTACAGAATTGATTTGTATTCTGCGTAGTGTAAACATCAGGAATTCCTGGATGTTGATTTGTTTTGTTATTGCTAATGTTAGTTAGCTTTGATCACTTGGTTAAGGTGGTTTCTGCCAGGTTTTATTTTAAAGTTTGGAAGGCACTATTATTTAGAAGAGACTTTTAAAAGAAAGTTGTTTAGGCAAATTTCATTTTAAACACTTTATTATTTTATTTTTTGGAAAACGTATGATTTCCTGCTTTCTAGAAAGTATATATCAAAATTTATCATCAGAAATGTACATATTTTTTCCTTTAAACTCTTTTGACAAGTTACTTTTTTCTGATAGTGTACTTTTCCCAACACTGGTGCTCGTATCATGATGTTCATTGGCGGTCCAGCCACTCAAGGGCCTGGAATGGTGGTCGGAGATGAATTGAAGACACCTATAAGATCATGGCACGACATTGAAAAAGACAATGCCAAATATGTTAAAAAGGGAACTAAGGTAATTTTGATTCTTAAGTCTTTTTTCCTTATTAGAAAAATTCATTTGGTAGAAGAAGAAGAGTATAAATATTTTATGGTATGAAATCTGATATTGTGAAGTCATACTTTATAACTGCTCTTCAGAATTAAAGAACTAACCTTTTTTTCTTTCTTGATAATTTGTTTTAATATTTCTTGATAATAAAATGTTTAAAAACTTAATAGTAGACACTAGTAGGTATCTCTAAAGGTTATTCCTGAGAAAAACTTCATGTACCTTCTTTAATATTCATGTTAAAGAATGTCTTTCCCTTGCGTTTTCTAATTTTTCATTTTCAAGAGGCTATACTTTAGATATGTATATTTTTCATAGCTTGAATACTCTATCATTTTTTGAGTTGTTTCATGTAACTTTGTGTTTGTGCCAGTACATTTTTTTACTAATGTTGATTTTTGTATTCGTTTTTTATTAATGTTGACTTCCTTGTATTGGTTTTGCTTGTTAATGTTCCCTATCCTTTTAAAAAATTCTTCACAATTCATAATTTTAATTTAGTTGTGCTATATATTTTCTCATATTTCTCTTTGGTAGTCATTTATTATATTTTTAAAGTATAATTAATAACATAATTTTTCTATTAATAGATGCTTTTCCCCCTTCCACCTAATTTCTCTTTTGAGCTTGGAATTTTTCTTAGCGTTTCAAAAAATATTTTATGTTTATTTATCTTGTTTCTTTTGTTATTGTCTATTTTTGATGTTTTTGATACTTGGTTTTGGATTTATCCAGGAAAAAGAGTTCTGTGTCGTTCTACCAAATTTATGTATGAAGAGCAAGATGTTCAGTATGCCTTTCTTCAAGCTTAGCATAATTTAATTTACAGTATCCCATGGATAAGGGGAACTCCTATATTCAGAAAGAATGGCTTTTAAAAAAATACTAGACTTACAGAAATTATTGTATCATTTTATGAGACATGGCAAATTAAATGATAATGTCACATTTAAATTATGGATTATTTTAATATGTCTTAGATTATTTTGATCTGTTAATGGGAAAATTTATAGGATGATTAAGTTTATACTTTGATTTTATTTGATTAAAAAAATCTTTTGTAGCATTTTGAAGCATTGGCTAATCGAGCTGCAACGACTGGTCATGTTATTGATATCTATGCATGCGCATTAGATCAGACAGGTCTCTTGGAGATGAAATGCTGTCCCAACCTTACTGGGTATGTATTTAAATTTTCAATTTTTGCATTTGTAAACTAATAATGACAGTTTAGAAATATAAACTCTCATTACAAATATAATGATATTTTAGAAAAGAAAATACCATCATCATCATTTTCCCACTCTAGGGCAATACTTTTTGATACTCTTTTCAGTAAAGCTCACTTTAATTTCTTTTCCAAAATACAGTTTTAAAGGCACAGTTCTGTTTGAAAAGCTTATCTTGATATCCTGCAGTCATTGAATTATTTTGGAGCTTTTTTGAGATATAATTCACATACTATAAAATTTATCCATTTAAGTGTACAGTTAAAATTTTTTTTAGTATATTGACAGGTTGAGCAACCATCACCATAATTTAATTTTAGACATTTACATTATTCTAGGAAGATCTTAGGGAGAAACCATTTCATCTTTCACCATCAGGTATTATGTTAGCTGTGGGTTTTTATAAATGCCTTTATCAGGTTAAAGAATTTCCTATCCCTAATTTGTTGAGTTTTTCGTGAAAGAGTATTTGATTTTGTTACATGCTATTCCTGTATCTTTTGAGATGATCACATGATTTTTGTTCTTTATTCTTTTAATATGGTTTGTTACAGTGATTTTTTTTTTTTTGTTTAAGCCAACCTGGCATTCCTGGGATGACTCTAACTTTTGAATCTTTTTTATCTATTGCTGGATTTGATTTGCTAGTATGTCAACTCATTGACAGGTTTATGTATTTAATTCATTTATCTAATAAATATTAATGGACACCCACCGAGTATCAAACTGTTCAAAGTACTAGAGATAAAATAATGGACCAAACATAAAAATTTTCCCTCATGGAACTTATCTTCTAGTTCAGGACTATTTATGTAATTTTTTATTGGACATATTCTTTGCATTGTGCCATTGAAATGTTGTGAGAGTGACTGAGGAATTGAGTTTTGAATTTTGTTTAATTTAAATTTAAATAGCCACATGTTAGATGTACAGTTCCAGTGAGAAAAAATGAGACAAGTAAAGTAGATAGTAAGTCAGATGTTGATAATTATTAGGCAGAAAAATAAGTCAGGAATTAGAAGAGAGATTTGCAGTTCTAAATAAGGTAAGAGGGGGAAAGCCTCATTGAAGGTGACATTTTAGCAAAGACTTAAAGTGCAAGAGTGAGCCATGTGCATATATGAAGGAAGAGTATTCTAAGCTGAGGGAATAAGAAGTGCAAAGTTGAGAACATAACGTGGGATGTTAGAGAAGTAGCAAGGAGGCCAAAGCAGCTGGAGTGGGGTAAGTAATGGGGACAGACTGAGAGTGTCTTTTGACTATTTTTAGATTTTCAGATTTTACTTTGAGTAAGATGAGAAGTCATTGGAAAGTTTTCAGCAGAAGTGATATGATCTGACTTAAAGTTTTAAAAAGATTGTCTGGGGAGTGGCTCCATAACGTAGTGGTTAGCACGTCTGCTTTACATGCAGAAGGTCCTGGGTTGTACCCTGGGTGGAGCCACGGACTGTGTCCTCAGTGCACCAGGCCTGGGGTGAGTGTCAGCACATGGGAGAAGATGCCCCGGCTTCAGAGATCCAGTTCTAAAGGGGAGACACCAACATCCATAGGTCAGGGGTGGAAGTCGGGGAGGGAATTAAAGAGGGGGAAGAAAAGGATCATTTAACTTTAGTTGTCTTCAGTAGAGTACAGCAGGTCTTCCAATACATTTTTCTTTCAATGTTTCCTGTTATAATATAGATGAGGGATAAAAAAGACTCCTGGTCAGGGCCACTGTAGAGTTTCCATGTTCTCCCATGTCAACATGGGTTTTCTCCAGGGACTTCAATTTCTTCCCACATCCCAAAGATGTGCAGTTAGGTGAATTAGTGTCTCTAAAGTGTCCCAGCCTGAGTGCATGCATGTGTGCCTAGCCCAGCAGTGGAAGGGTATCCTGTCCATGGTTGTTTCCCTTCTGCCTTGCACCCTGAGCTGTTGAGATAGATTCTAGCTCCCCATGACCCTGAACTGGAATAAGCGGGCCAGAATATAATTATCTTACTTGTTTTTACTAACCTTTCTTAAATGTATGTATAGCTCACATTTATTTTAGTGTTTAACATTAGAAGTGTTATGGGTATTTATTTAGAAGTTTGGTGATGTTTTTGTGACCAGAAATATTCCCTAAGAACTTAACTATTGTCTATATCAATTAGTCTATGGTAAAATTGGTTTTGTTATAGTCATTTGCTTAAAGTCACAGTTTCTAAGAACCTATCAATGACGTTAAGTGAGGCTTTACCATATAGGCATACAGGAATACCAAGTGGTAGGATTACAGGTAGTGAGAAGTGGTTGGATTTTGGATTCATTAAGAAGGTAGAGGATTTGCTGATAGATTGGATCTGGGGTTTGAGAAAACCAAAGGAGTCTACTAGAAGGATTGAGTTGCCCTTTATTGAAATGCGTAAGACTGTAGGAGAAAGAGTATTTTGGAAAAGGTTCAGTTTTGAACATGTTTGGTTTAAAATGCCAGTAGACATCCATGAGGAGATATCGAGTAGGCAGTTGGATATATTACAGCCTTGCATGTGGGTATATTATAACCTTGCATGCAGGAGATAGGTCTGGCTTGGAGATATAAATTTGGGAGTTATCAGAGCATTATTGGTTTTTTAAAGCAATAAAAATAGTTGATATTGTAAGTAAGATTATGTATTATGACACTGCAGGTCATCAGTGACCTTCCTAAGAGCAATGAAAGTCGACTTAGAGTGAATTAGAGAGAGGACAAGTGGAGGGAATTGGAAGCAGTTGACACAGACCAGAGCTGCTTAAACTTTCACATGTACAGATCAACTGGGTATATTGTTGAAACACAGATTCTGGATTTAGTATGCATAGAATGGGACTTGAAATTCTCCTTTTCAAACAACATCCTTAGTGATGCTAATATTGCTGGACCAAGGGCCACACCGAGTAATGTGGATATAGAGAGCACTTTCATAGAGGTTTGCTATAAAAGGAGGCAGATAAATGGGGTGTTGTAAGTTGTTATTAGCCTAGGATGCATTATCAGGTTTAGTAATAGCACAGATCATCACAGATGACATGTTCATAAAAGAAAACCTGAAAGGATCTAAATACAAAGTACAAACTTAGAATTAATATATTCAGTTGTCAAGACTTCTGTATATTCAGGTCAAGGTCAATGTACAAAATTCAACTATGTTTTTGTATACCAGTAACAAATAAATAGAATATAAAATTTAAAAAGGTTACAATCTGTAATAGCATCAGAGATCATATAAATCATGACTTTAACATTATCTAAAATAAAATTACCATTAATTTAATTATAAGACATCAGTTTTAGTTTTGCCTATTTTAATTTTCAAATGTACTGTATTATTTAAAAACTACTTGAAATGTTTTAAAATATGAGAAAATGTGTACAAATACTTATATGCATGTATGTTATGGGTGTGAATATCCCCCTTTTTATATAAATATCAGAAAATTTCACATACTTTTACCCACTTTCTGTTTTTTATTATATCCTGGAAATCAGTCTATAGCAATGTATGACTCCATTGTGTGAGTGTACCATATTTTATTCAGCTAGTCTCTTAATAGATAGTTCCAATCTTATTATTATTATAATGATTCATTGAATAACTTTATACATATATTTTGCTATTTGTTATTGTTTTGCCAGAATATCTGTGGGATAGATTCCCAATAGTGGGTTGGTTAAAGAGAAAATATGTATGTAATTTTGTTAGATATTGTCAAGTTCCCCTGCCTTGGGATTGTACCATTTTGCATTATCATCAGCAGTAAATGAGAGTACATATTTTTCCACAGCCTTACAAACAGGATTTGTTGTTAAACTGTGATTTTTGCTGATCTGTTAGAGACGAAATAATAGAATAGTTTTTGACAGCTTATATATTTTTTAAACTTTTTAAAAAAATTAAGTGCTTATTGACAAAACATTAAATAGTACATTAGTACAAAAAGTGAAAATGCTCCCTTAATAGCCCTCTATTCTCATTCATTGGGTGTAACACTAAGTGATATAACACATAGACAATATATACATATATAGAATACAAATATATGTATTTGTTTTTAAGAATGAGAATGCATTCTGTAAGCTGTCAGTTATCTTCACCAGTATGAAGAACTGGGTGCCTGCGGTAGGAGAGACACATTTCTTACCGTGTATCCTTTTGCCTTTTGAATTTTGTAACGTGTAGATGTATTACCTGTCTAAGAAGATTTTTAAAATTACTGAGGATAAATGCCAAGTGTTCGGGGCACTCATATTCTCAGGATTGAGATTATTTGTGTGGTAGGGATATTTTCACATACATGAGTTTTAAAAATTAGTGGTAATGTAGCACATTTTGGGAAATATCTTTAAAATCTGTTAGTAGTACTGAAAGGTAATTTACTCTTTTAGTTTTAACACATAGACTCACTACTTGTATCATGAATTTTTGTTCTTTCCATTGCAGAGGATACATGGTAATGGGTGACTCTTTCAACACTTCCTTATTCAAGCAAACTTTTCAAAGAGTCTTTACCAAGGATATGCATGGACAGTTTAAAATGGGCTTTGGTGGTACATTAGAAATAAAGGTAAGAACCAAAACTTGACATGTGTATGTTATCAAGAGCAGTTTGTAGCTTCGATCATAATTTTAAAATACCAGTAATCAATTTCAATATATGCTTTAAAAATAGTGGTTATTTTATATTGAAACCTAGAGTTAAAGATTTTGTTCATTAGAAAAATGTGTCATTTTTAAATGTGCTATTAAATTTACTTGAACATTTCTGAATAATTGTTAGAAAAGATACATAGGTAAATTTTACTTTAACTACTTGTTTATTTAAGGTTTAACTTTTAAATGTATTTGATCTTTTTAAATGCTAAATTTGTTATGCTAGCGCTAGTTTTTTTTTAATTGCAAGAATTGGTATCTAACTTAAGAGAAACATGTTCTCTTCTATTTGGATGGTTAGTAGGTTGTTATATTATTCAGCCCTATCATTCATTTCAAATTTGAATTTTAAAAACCCAAAAGCTTAGTATTAGTTACAAGTATATTGATTAATCTTGTTATTTTATTGAATGCTTGTTAATCTTGTTAGTCTTGTTATTTTATTGAATGCTTGCTATATGTCCAGCATTACACTAAAAAACTGTAGAGATGTCAAGGGATATCCAAGGCACTGGTCTTCTTACAAAGAAAGTTAGTCTTAATAGAAAGACAAGGTTAGCACATGTGCTAGAATGAAATAACATTAGATAACATTATAAAAGTGCTATGAAGGTTTAGGGAGGAAAAAATGAATGTATGCAAAATAATTTATCCTAGAAGATAAATGATTTTACAGTGACTTACACTGGTTTTTGAAAGATGGCAGAATTTAAGCTGGTTGAAGAGAGTGCATTTTAGCCAGAAGCCCAGTGTTAGGAGAAGCACAGAGGTGAGAATCAGCATGGTGTGTTGGGGAAAAGAGACCTGTGAGAGTGGATTGTTTGCTTTGGAAGGAAGGTAAGGGAAGTGGTTTTAAGTCTTCATGTTGCTTGTAGTTTGGAGATATGTGTGTAGGCATAAGCAGCCATCATAGGTTAATGAAGAACAATGTTTTGTATAGAATTTTTTGAGAGTGGCATTCAGGATTTGTGAGGAAAAAGAATCTTAAGTAAGAAAACTGAGTTAGGCTTTCTAATTTTTTTCTATAGAAGGTAATGATAGCTTAAATTTTGATGTTAGTGAAGATTGACAAAAAACAGGTTTTCTCTGAGAGGAGAAATTGCAGATGGTGTCCAAGATTTTGGATTAGGACATAGGAATTTGGGGTATGGTGTGATTTAATTGGGTGTGAATTCCCAAATAGAGACAACCTCTGGGCAGCTGGAAATAGAGGATTAAAGTTAGATTAGGGCTAGATTTTTGTTTAATAGTTAAAATTTGGACGTTAACATAGACGTGCCACTGATTATTTTTAACATTAGTATATTTTCATTGACTTTGGAATTTTAAATGTAGAACAGCATCTTTCTTCTTATATACTTATAGTTGAATATTTGAACTTACCTTGAGCAAACCAAAGTGTACTATGTTCTTATTTTGCAGACCTCAAGGGAAATAAAGATTTCAGGAGCTATTGGACCCTGTGTGTCTCTCAATTCTAAAGGACCCTGTGTGTCTGAAAATGTAAGTCACCTTTATTCTAAAAAGAAAGTATAGTTTAATTCTCAGGGCAGAACGAACTGAGACCTTGAGTAGCAGCATGTAGCATTCCTTTTAAAATTATCATGTAGACTATTTTTCAGTAGAATGTGGTTCAGCGTTCATCGTTATATTTCTTTTTGTGGTTGCCCTTTCTGAATACACCTTCTCTTACTCTCCCCTAAATTAAAACTTATGTGCTGTCACCAGTCTTCTATTTTTTTTTTTTTTTTTTACTCATAAGTTATTCCTTGCCCCAGTGTGCCTAAAAAAAAGTTATGATTTGGCAATCTGGAGACTTCTGAAAATCAAAATGAATTCTGAAATTTTTTTGTTAGTAGAGTTTACAAGAAAGTAACAAAATTAGCAAGATTTAAGTTTCAATTTCTTTTTTTATTTTTTCATCTAGTGAATGTATATTACACTTAAAAATGGTAGAATTATGTACTGTAGCTGTAGAGAGGATGGTGGGACAAATAACACAAGTGATTAATCTTTATTTTTTATTTATTTTATTTCTAATTTTTTAATTTTAAAAATTAAAAAACTTAATTATGGTGACATTGGTTAATGAACTCTAGTAAATTCCAGGTGTACAATTCAACAGGTTAATCATCTTTAAAATGACAGAATTAAAAATTAATTTTAAGCAGTTTTGGGAATCAGACTGCTTAAATTATGCAGTGCTGATCTAAAAAACCTGTTTACATGTGCATTAGGTGTTGAACACAGATCAAATAGTTGTATAGAAGGATAATGTTGTAATTACTTCATTAAATGATACATTCTTTTAAAGTCTACGATATGAATAACTCTTACCAATATTTTTGTAATTTACTTAGAAAGAATTTGAATTATTTTATAATTTTGTGTAAAAATTACTATATTTTATGGTATATTTTATATGATCTTAAAAAATCTTAAGCTTTTAACAATCAATGAATTAGAAACCTGAAATAGATTTTTTCCTTACTGGAGGTCCCCCCACTTTTTCACTGTTGTATATATTATAGTAATAAATTGTATTGTCTAGCTTTTAAACTTATGTTTTATTTTTATAGGAGATAGGAACAGGTGGCACTTGTCAATGGAAGATATGTGGACTTAGTCCCACTACAACCTTAGCCATATATTTTGAGGTTGTTAACCAGGTATGACTTTTTATATTTGAATATTGAAACATTTTTGAACAAGTACTGAATTTAGGCCATGAATATTTCATAGTTTTTCTACTAATAGTAAATATGACCCAAAGCTTACTCTCCTTTGGAATTTTTATTTGTCATTTTCTATTTCTTAAACCTATACTTTTTAGTACTCCTTAGTGAGAGGACATACTGTAATAAAGATGCCAGGGAAACCTGCAACTGCCCAGCCATCAGCAATGCAACTTCTAGTCTCAGTTTTATTTTTTTTAAGTATGACATTGAATCATATATAAAATCTTAAATTTTGTTCTAGCTATGCATTTTTTGTAATTCAATATCTAGCTCTTCCTAATTGTCACAAGGTACATAAATGTAATGATATATGAGTCCTATAAGAAAGTTTATATATCAGAATCCATAAGAAAGATTGGAAGGTAAAGCTTCCAATGTTTGGAAAGGTTTTTTTCCTGCTACAGAAGGAAGCAGTATTAAAGAATGATAAAATATGTAAATTACTGACTTATATACCAATTTTATTAGGCATAAAATGAACCACAAACTATAAATAGTTAACCATCCTAAGACAAGTGCAGAAATTTTTTGTTTAATAGTTAAAATTTGTGAAAGAGGTAATGGCTCTTACCAAAAGAAAGAAAGAATATCTGTTGTCAAAGGGTATCAGTAAAGTTTCCTATTGACCACTTGCTATTTCTTTCTGAGAATCATTACTATATATTGGTCTCTTATCAAATAGTTTTCTATTGGTCATCTGTTCATCATGTTATTATCTTCCTAAAAGTTCTGTTTTCATCTTATATATAGGGGAGTAGGACTGAGCTCATTTTCTCCATTCGATTACTATTAGGCAAAATTACCTCCTTTAAACCTTTCTTTATCTCAAATTCTTTATACTTCTCTCCTCATTTTGTACTTTCATGTCCCTCTGAATTATATATTGAAATCGATTTCCTAGCTAGACTCCTCCTCTTATCCTTCATCATTTTTCCCCCTTTCGCAAATCCATTTATCTTTGATAAGGCAAATCACAACTGTTTTGTATGCACTATAAAAGACATCATGCTTATTGATATTAGAATGAATTTTGTTAATGCTAGGATATGCATCAATGACTGTATGACAACAAGATAATAGATTTTTCTTAGTTTTTACTCTTCTACTTTCGCACAGCATAATGCTCCAATTCCTCAGGGAGGACGTGGTGCAATCCAGTTTGTGACTCAGTATCAGCATTCAAGTGGGCAGAGACGCATCCGAGTTACCACCATTGCGAGGAAGTAAGTCTTGTTTGTTAGAAATTTAATTTATGTATCAAAACTATTCTGGGTTGTGCTCCCAAACTGTATTTCTATTTTGAGTGACATCCATGATTAGAAAATGAACATTTAGGACTAAGAGTATTTTATTTCTTTTTAGCCCATCTTATTTGTTAAATATTCATTGTTAGGAAATATAACGCCATTTAAAAACTATTTCTAAGACACATTCTTAAAAATATTCTTTTATTTACCTTATTCCCTTGAGAGGTGGAGAAAAACTAATTAAACATTATCTTGTAAAAGGCAATTATAATATATATATATGACCCATTATATATATATAAAAAATAGCACAATAATTAATAATGTTACTTTTAATTGATAATAAAGTTCTACTACTTTCACCATTGTATATTTTTTCAAGTGTTATTTGTCATTTAATTCATTTATGAAACATTTAGTATCTGCTTTGTAGACTGGGTGCTTTTGGGAAAGTGTGTGGAATATGAAAGACTTGAACATACTTGGTCTGCTAATGATGATGTGGGATAGATCAGTCTTCAACTCTCTGGTGAAAGGCCAGTTTTTTTCTCTCCCTAATTCTTTGGAGACTTGTACTTTTTATTAAATACAATAAAATGAATTACTAGGAAAACTAAAATTTAAAAAACTATTCAAAATACAAATCCCTATTTTTATTAGGTCCATCAGACTTAAAATTTAGGTAAATTGCTCAAAAGTTTCTAAACATTTACTCTCAGTTTTCTGTTCTTACCTTATGGCAAATTGGCATTGGTTTGCAAACCATACTTTGAGTAGCACTGGTTGAGACTACAAAAGGTAAAGTCTAACAGTTAAAATTATAGGGTAGTATTTTGTGTAACATAGTCACCTACTACATTTGTTGAGATAGTTTCTAAGAGGGAATAATTAGGCACAGACTTGAGATAATTCACAATTGTCAGTTATTTGGAAAATATTAAAAAGTTACTTGTCTATTTGAAAAAAATGAAAAATAGAGGAAGAAGAGAGAAGAATTTTGAACATGTTCCTGCCTGAATTCTCTTGAGATCACTTCTTACATCTTTGAGTCATGTAAAAGGTGCTCCAGCTTTTTAAGAAGTTATGGATAAGTGTTGACAAACTTTCTTAAAATGAGTTACTTTAGAACTAGGATAAGCTTAGCTATTACAGAACTTCTGTGAAGTATTAAACAGACAAACAAAAACTATTGCTGGGTCTACCAATGATCATTTTAATTGGATTGGATTTATAAAACATGTTAATTTAATAAATTATTATTATTTTATATATAATATCAAATTGATCCCTTAGACTAAAGTTTTCACTTTTAATTGATTTTAGGTATTAACATGGAGAAAAAGAATACATAGTAATTTTAAATTTAATTTTTATCGCTAATAATTAAAGACAAATGAGTGGATTTTGAAAATATCATGCTAAGTGAAATAAGAAAGAAATTTAGAACCATCTGATTTCACTCATACGTGGGATATAAAGCTGAAAACAATAAATGAACAAGACAAAAACTCAGAGACACAGGAAACAGTTTAGTGGTTACCAGAGGGAAAGGGGAGAGTAGAGAGGTAGAAAAGGGTAAAGGGGGTCAAATATACAGTGAGGGAAGGAGATCTGATTTTGGGTGGTGAACATACAATGCAACATACAGGTGACATATTGTCAAATTGTACACTTGAAACGTATATAATTTTATTAACCAATGTTACCTCAGTAAATTTAATTTTAAAAATTGATATAAAAAATAAACTAGCTCTTAATAGCCCATTGAAAAAACAACCAGTGAGAAAAAGAATTCTGATATTTTTTTTCCATTTCAGTAAATGAGAATTACTTAGACTGGGAGATAACCTTAATTTTATATTTCCATACTTCTGCTTTTACAGAATTTAATAAATGAATTTTTAAAGTTCGATATAGGTACTTGTGTATCTGTGTCCACATGCACATGCACAAACCTATGCTATGATTTTTACTTGTAAAAATCTTAATATTTTAAGGAATGTTTAGAGATCTGCCTTTATAGTTACATTTGATGATTTCATTAGGTTTGGGTATATTTTTCTGAAAAACAATGACTGCTGTACTGAAACTTGCTATTAGTGTTTTTTTAATGCTAATTTTTATAGGTAATATTGGAATTTTGAAATATTGGAGTAATTTACTGTACCTTTTAAATTTAAATCTGTGTGATAGCCAACTATGATATTGTGAATATAATAATTCAGCGGCATTTCTTTGCCTTTTCTTTTCTTTAGCTGGGCAGATGCTCAAACTCAAATCCAAAATATTGCCGCATCTTTTGACCAGGAGGCAGCTGCCATTCTTATGGCCAGGCTGGCAGTATATAGAGCAGAAACAGAGGAAGGGCCAGATGTGCTTAGATGGCTAGACAGACAGCTCATTCGACTGGTAAGAAGTGAACATTGTTGTTTACTAAATTTGTTTGCCTTTATTTGTAGTAAATATTTGTTGCTGATAATCGCTTTCAAAGTACTTAACAGTATAACTGACTGTATGAGGGACTCCTGTTCAAGTTGCTGAGAAAGGCATAATAATGAATAGTACAATTCTCTTAACCTCTTCCAGTAAACTAAAATCCCTTTTTTTCTGTAAAATGAAAGAGTGACATTTATGTAACTTATTCTTTTTGTTTTTGTTTTTTTTTGGCTGTTATTACTATAACTACTTTTACTGCTTTTTTGCATATTCTCAATGCTATGGTTTTAGTTTTCTATTTTTATTTTAATGGAAATTTTTAAATGAATTTGGGATATAAAAATTATAATTATAGAAAAATGAAGACAAGTCTTGATTATCTACATCTAGATTATCATAGTGTATGTTAGTAAAGTTATTGATAATGATGGGTTTTTAACATTTTCAGGAAGCTATTACTCATATTATGACCTAGAATGCTTAATTAAGTTCTTTTTCTAATGTTCCATTTTTATTAAAAAAACTATTGCTTATTATTTGCTTGAAAGTACTTCTTCAATTCTTTAGCTGAGGCTTCAGCTCAAACACCCTGTTGAGAATTCTTTCTGCAAAGCTATTGGTTTTCTATTTGTAGCAGGAGCCTTTTGTGCTGTTTGTCCGGATATTCATGTAGTTTTTAAAGCATTCTTGAGTGAACTAGTCTTTGCTCAGTAAAGTTAGCCAGTTTTATAGCATCATTCAGAGCTTTTTTCTCTTTCATTTTCAAGTGTGTTTTCACACTAGCATCCCTCTGAAGAAAGCAGTGTTGTTTGACATCAGCATGTCTTTATTTATTTTAAACAAGAGACATAAAACCTCTCATTGAGTAAACTATTGATCATATACCACTAGTATAAATACTAACAGTTTCTCAAACATAGACCAAGGTAGGAAGAAAAAACATTAAATATATTTTGACTTTTGCTTGTTTAGGGCAGTAGAGTTTTCTTGAATTTAACTACTATTTAACAATTTGGTGAAATCTGTTGACTCAACAACCTGAATAGAGAAGCTGTTAGTTTTCAACTAATTATGCAAAACTCAGCATCATGTGACATTCACTTATTATATTGTTTTCAGATATAATTTTTTCAGTTTCTCAGATTGCATCTTGTCCCAGCATTTTACTTAGTGTAATTTTATTGCATATTGGCATTATTAGGTTCTCCCCAACCGTGTGACTTTTCCTTTTCTGGGTAGGAAATTGTCCTAAGAAATTGCTTGCTTCTTGATCCTTTATTAGTGTGACTAACAAACACTTTATTGTTTTGATATTCTAAAAGCTGTTTGAAGAAATCAGCATCTTTATTTGTCAAACGGCCGTGATTGTAGTAAAGTGCTTTTTAAGTTTTGCTGGAGCTGTTACTGCTTTGTAGGTTATTGCACCTGACACAAAATTGAATAGTACAACTTGGGATATCAGGCCAGGTAAGAACCACTGATAAGTAGCTTTCATTGTGAAGATGGACTTTTCTGTGTCCCTTGTTGCATGAGTATAGGGAAGTGACTACAGAAGATTGTACTTCAGAATTCTCTGTAGGCTTATGTCTATTCTGTCTCACACTTCAAAAACTGACATGTTTGTAAAACAAACACTAATAAAATGTTAAATAGAATGGCCTTGTAAATAACTAAATGAGTTGCAAAAAGTACAAAATTACAAAAATCTCAGATAATAATTCACTTCTAATCTATACATTCTTCAGTTTATAACATTTACAACAGCAGGAGTGCTGTTGGGACTAGAGGACAGGTGAGTCATAACATAATGGAAATTTTACTCATCTTCTGTATAGTATAGCTTGTCCTCATAAGTAGGATGACAATCGCATCCAAGAGGAAATTGGACGGGGAGAGGCATTTTGGCGGGGAGAAGCTGATAGTGTCAGACTACTGCCCTGCTTCCTGGGCAAAACAGCTTTCACCAATTATCTATGGCCTCACTTGTGTCAAAAACTGAAAAAGAAGTTAATTCAAATGAACAGTTCTACTGCATACTGCACATGGGATTAAAGAAATTGCTATAGGGTAACATGGAAACTATGACTTTGGCTGGTATCTTATGGTATCCAAAGTTCAAAAACCAGTTAAAAAAATTATAGTCTCTTATAGAACTCCTAGTGGCTAAGAACCCCTCATCTATGGTAAAAGTGGTGAGAATGTGATCTTTCTTTTTAATTGATTAAATCAAAGTAGTGTACAAATGAAGTTTCAGGTGATGATAAGTGAACTTAGTTATACAAACTATTCTAAGTAGCTAATATAGTATAGTCTCATTTTTGTACTGATTCCATACCGTTGAATTTTAGCAACCTGATAGCAACACAAATAGAGAAAGGGTTAATGCCTTTAGGTAGTACTACACTTTTCTAAGTTTTATTCTTTTGGAAAAAAAATGAAATTATACTAACCAACCTTTTTGCCTTAATTTGGCATAGTGAATATAATTGTTTTATTTTTGTTTTCTAGAGGATTCAAAGTAATTTTAATTAAAAATAAACATCTATTTAAAAACCTTTTTAGATATTGGGGAATTATATGGCCATATTGGTGCTGGCACCACATTTGCTTCTGACACCTTAAAAATAAGCCCTTGCTCTGCTTGGTCAGCATCACTTAAGCTACTAGCATCAACAGTTCATTTGCTGCCTCCATCTGTCTCTTGTTTGGGTCACTTTTGTGTCCACCTTCATGAGTCTGTTCTTTACCCTTTTGACTCTTGACCTTTGCTATTGAATGATATTCTCTTACAACTTAAAAATTAGTATTTGATTCTTTTTCATCTTTGATCTTTGGTTTACCCACTAAGCACTAATTACATTCTTCCTTTAGCTGTGCTGCCAGCCCAGTGGACGAATACTTCATCTGATTAGAGTTGGCCCAGGAGATTTCTCTTGTTTCAGACTCTTGGGGCTTCCCTTGCAAAATTTTCTTGCTACACCAGTGGGACCAAGAACTTTTGTTACCCTGTTTTTGTTATTACCATTTTCTTATAGAGCTTAAGCTTTGACTTTTAGAGCTCTTTATATGACTGCCTTGATGCATAAATAATTATTTTCTGAATTAAAGACAGGACTAGCTTTCTTTCAAGTGTTATTTTCCTCAAGAAAACTTTGTTATTGTTGCTTTATCTGCCCAGTTGTATTCTTAATTCAAATGGTGGATCTTTGATAAATATCTTATATGTTTCAGTCTTTTTTCTCATTTGTATTAGTGTTTTGGGTAGGTTGTAAATAAGGACCACTTCTCATGATAAATTAATGCTAGAGCATTTGATAAGTGTTTAGAAATTTTTTAAAGAAGTAACCTAGAGATTAGAAATTTATGTTTGTGTATGTTAATGCAAATTTTATGCTGTTATCTATAGTAAAGTATAGACTATATTATTTGTTATATATATGATAGAATGTGAGAATTTTTATATGTAAGAGCTCTTACAAATCAGTAAGATTTGGGAAAAATTGAGCAAAGGTCATGAATCAGGAATTAGCAAAAGGAGGAATGCAAGTGACTGATAAACATATGAAAAAGTTGGCAGTCTTATAATGAAAGTCAACCAGCCAACAATTTTGTATTTGTCAAACCGGTAAGAATTAGAAAAATAGCATAATGCTTAGAATATTGGTTAATATTCAGGGTAACAGACATTTTCATAGCTTATAGGTTGGTGTACGAACCTGTACAACCTTTGTAAACATCTGTATAACCTAAGATATACAAGACAGTTGGTGACATATATCAAAAGCTTAAAAACTATCTTTTACTCAGAAATTCTACCTCTAAGAATTTATCCTAAAGATATAGGACAAATGTAAATGCTAATAGTGAGGGGATTGGTTAAGAGAGTTATGGTATGTATCTGAATATAGTGGAATGCTAATCAACCATTAAAAATGAGTAATAGAGTATATTTAATGACATAAAAAATATTCATAATAAAAGCAAAAATTTTGGACATACGTATCAGATACATGCCACTCTGGAAATTAACCTTTTGGACATCCCCTGTTACCCAGCCATAAAAGTCAGCAGTCTTTGTTGCCATCATTAACTATATTTATCAGATTTGTCCAACGCTTTAACAATCTTAGGCACAGTTTAAAATGTGTGTATTTAATATAATGTGATTAGTAGTTCTGAATAATGTATAACATTGTCTTTTTCACAAAATCTTTCCAGTGTATTTGCTATTCCAGATCTGCACTGTTCAGGAGAACTTTCGGTAGTGGTGGAAATATCTATAATCTGCACTGCCCATTATGGAACTACTATACACATATGGCTGTTGAGCGCTTGAAATATGTTTAGTTCAACTGAAGAATTGAATTTTTATTTAATTTTAACTACTATAAATTACTACATGTGTAGCTAGTGGCTATTATATTAGACAGTGAGGATTATTATCTTAATCTATAAATTTCGCCAGCAAAGTATAATTAAGGGACACTGAAGACTGCCATACTCTTACTCCCAGATACCAAGATCTATTTTCTGAGGATTAGCCCTGCAATTATAGCATTTCTATCTTTTGGATAACTCTGGTTCTGAAATGATTTTTCCTGGAAGCCAAAAACGTGATCAAGTCAATTATGCCTTTTTATGTGGTCTGTAAGACATAGATAAATACATAAATGATATAGTTCAACATTCCAGGCAGCAAAAATTCAGTATTACTTGCAGCAGTGAACCCTTTGTTGTCTTTTGTTTTTATTTTTGCCCTTAATCATATGCAACCATTATGATAAACATTGTCAGGAAATAGACCAGTTGCATAAGTACTGTAAAATATTTTCAGGACAGAGACTTTGCTCAAGAACAAGGAGAGGAAGGTAGTAACATTTATTGAGTACTTAGTGTCAGTTATTGTGCTAAAGTACTCTTTTATGTGGATTATCTCAGTTGTTCAGATGCCTTTGGCCACATTATCCTAGAGGACTTCTCTCTTGCCAGAGTATGTGTCTTTTTTACTTTATTTCCTTCTAATTTCTGCCTTTATGTTTCTTATTTGTTTATCTTATCTGTCTGTCAGTCTCTAATTTTCTTTTCCTCAGTCCTCCCCTTTATTTGGTATTTATTGTTTCTGATATGCCAAATTTTTTACCAGCAACTTGCTTTTGTAGCCACTATGATAGGTTGATAGTGCATTTTTCTGTCACTTGGCTGTTGTCTTTTTTTTCGGTAGAGTGTTAAGGAGCACATGTTGAGCTCTTTTGGTCATTATCTAAGAGCTGCCAGAGACAATGAGTTTAAAAAAAATCTAAACATATAAAGATAAGTTGTAACTGTATTGGAGCAGTGTATTTTTTACTTCTGAAATTCAAATGTATTTCTTTGATTGTAGTCAGTCTCATGGTAAGTCTATAAGTAATATTCTGATATTATCGTATATCAAATATTTGCCTGCTACAGGGTAATAACTTTTAAAAATAGAATATGTATATAGAAAACAGTTTTAATTCTATGACAAGAAGTAGATTACTAACATGTTTTATTTTATTTAGTGTCAGAAATTTGGAGAATATCACAAAGATGATCCAAGTTCCTTCAGATTTTCAGAGACTTTTTCTCTTTATCCACAGGTGAGTAGATAGCGGTCTGTGTTCTTTATGCTGATAATAGCATTGGGTCTCATTTTTCTTGTTACTTTGTTTTTTAGTACTCATCTTATGTAACCTATTGTATTGAGTTATTCCTTTGGTTAAGTAAGTCTTGGGATAGCTTAGAAATTAATATTGTGCTGCAAGTAGTATTTTTATATTGGCCTTGCAAATAGTCATTCGTGATGAATAGAAATTTCCACTAGAACCCTATTGTGGAATAGAATTAGTTTTAGGGAAGATTAGCTTTCCATCTGATATAAAGAATGTAATTATAGTGGCACCAAAAGAACTTCATCTGAAGTAATTTTACTAATCAGCTAGTCTTATAGCCTGATATCACTAAAGAACAGTTTTATGGAGACATAACAGATAAATAAAAAAAAGCTAATTTGATTTATCTTACAGATAAATCAACTTGGGCATCGGAATGTATCCCTCTATCTCTTAATTTAATAGCTATTTAAAAAAGTTTAGGTTGTTTATATGAATGACAGGTAAATTATTCAATTACTGTGTGCAAGGAACTTTAGGAGAATAGGATGACTGACATGGATCCCATTTTCAAGGAGCTTTCAGTCTGAAGAATGAGATCTGACATGTACATAAACAACACATAACAGAAAGTGAGAAATGCTGTGACAGAGATACAGACTTTAAAGGAAATCTAAAGGAATCCTTCCAAATGGATGATTTGATACATATTTATAGAAGAGCTGGCATTTTAACTTAGCCTTGAAGGATGATTAATGAGATGTGGAAATTCTATTTTTGATCATGAAAGCTTTGTTTAAATTTAGCCTCAGCTTTCTTTTCAGAGCTCCTCTTACATTTTTGGAAAATATTTTATTGATCTGTGACCTAGAACTCCATGTTTATAGAGGAAGACTTTCCTAAACTTCTAGTGAGGTTTTGGAGACCTAGGAAAAGTCAGAATCCACTTGTCTTAAGGCAGGCAAAAACCCTCTCTCTTTAGGGAACTATCAGGCCTTATCTTCTTAGTAGAAACTAATAGAAAAGGGAGTGAGGTCATTAACCTAAGTATTTTACTAAATGCTTTTTAGGCTTTTAGATTCTGAGAACTATGGGCATCTCTCATCTTTTCCCCTCTATTGGAAATAGAGACCAGAGAACCCCAAAAGACTTTTTCTTTGGGTTTTCAAAGCCTATTGATCTTCTAAAAGGTGACAGTCTAAATTTAAGGGAGATCTTCATCTCCAATATATTAAACCCTAAATTTACCAATTAAACATTCCTGTGAATAAACAGGAATGGCTGAAGTGGTAAGAGATGAGAGAGCCTAGCCTCTCAATGCATTATGGATCATTGAAAAAAGAAAAGGAATGAGAATTTCAGTGTGGTATGTGTTGGGAGAGAGCTGAGGTGTGGATTCCAGGCAGGAGCAATATGTAGGCATTCAAGACCTGAGGACTGAAGGAAGGTGAGAGAAGTAACTGAAAGACAAATGAAAATACTTGAGAGCTGATCTTATTGATCTTATCAAAGACCCTTTGTATTAGATGACAACATAGCTGTCCTTCAGGCCTTACACTTCGCCTTTCTGATCTCTTTCACATGAGGAGTGAGTGGAAGGGGAGAAAGAATAAATGAAACACTAAGTATAGAGAATGTTATTTGGCGATAACAAGCTGAGTGTACATAGTCCTTTTTTAAAACCAATGCAGACCCTTTCCAGTGTAATTTTTTGGAGGTATACAAAAAAGCAGAAAATCTGTTTTTTATGTTCTCTCTTACAGTTTTTTGGTGGTGGTAATGAGTAGTAATAATAAAGCCCAGAAATGTGGCCATATAGTTGAGGAATAAAAAGAAAAAATGCTGATAATGTACCACCTGGGATCAGCCTCTGAATAACTTAGATCTGAGCTAGAGGTTTTTGTCTCTGTTCTTGTTTTTCTTTTGAGTCACCTTTCTTACTTTAAATTTTTATTGTTAAATTATATTTTCAAGTAATTGGTAAATATGAGTAAGATTCTTTCTGAGGAATATAATTTAGATTTTATAACTTGTTTATTGTGGTGTTAGTAGTTGTAATCAAATGCTTTTTATAATAGTAAACAACATCAGAATTAAAATCGGTAAAAGCTATCTCACATGTTTTGTCTTGCAGTTTATGTTTCATTTAAGAAGGTCTCCTTTCTTGCAAGTTTTTAACAATAGTCCTGATGAGAGTTCATATTATCGTCACCATTTTATGCGTCAAGATCTGACCCAGTCTCTAATCATGATTCAGCCTATTCTGTATGCGTATTCTTTTAGTGGACCACCAGAGGTGAGAGGGGCTATTACTGTGATGTGTGCCATTAAAAAGTAAAAACAACTTTTTCTTGAAACATAGTTATTAAATATAAGAATTTCATTCAAGAATAATTACCTTAAGTTATTCACATATTCACTTAAAAAATTCATGAGTGCTTACTATGTGCTTGACACCATGCTAGGCCATATTAGGAAATAATTTTAAAAAATAATGAAACAATGAGGTGGAGGAGACTTTTAAGATATTTTATCCAGTTTGATTAGATCTTCTCGGGCTTATGATTCTTATGTCTTTAACTGTGTCTAAAGGTGATGATAATTCTAGAATTTGTAGCTTATTCCAGAATTCAGTGTGGGAATAAAGTCTCTTTGATCTCATTTTCTTCTAGTCTTTTTTTGAATATAAGATACAGTTGATTATAAAGACGTATACTTAGAAAAGGGATAAATCATCCATTTAGCCTTAGTTAACAAACTGTCCTACTTATTTTAACCTGTTATCAAGTTTTTTCATTCAGTAGTTAAAATTGTCTGTTTTACCACTTAAAAGTACGTAATGACTATATTTGAAAAATAGTAGGTTTTATTTTGTTACTGCAGTTGTTTAGTAATTTATCTCAATACTTTTCTAGGAAAAATGTATTTTTAATATGTTGATCTAGCTATATATTTGGTCTTGTAGTTCTTTAAATCAGGAAGGAAAGTTTTAGAAATAACTTTAAAAAAATTTCAGGTTCATATATGTAAATTATAGACATCTGGAAAATGTAGAGTAGTGTTTAGAGGAAAATTGGAACCCCACTCTCCCTAGTACCTGCTCCTGTCAGATTCTAACCTTTCCATTTATTCCATGAATCTCATTAGCTTTATTTTCTTAAGGCTTTGCTTTTGGAGGTACCCTCTTTCCTGTGTCATTTTCTCTTCTTCTGGCTAATTTTAATTAACATAGAAACCTTAATAGCACTCATGTAAAATAAACAGATAAAACAACCCTCTCAACTTCACATTTTTTCTAATTGCCACCCCATTTCTCTGGTCCCGGTCACAGCTAAACTCAGAATCTAAGTTTCTTGTTGTCCATCCTTTCTCATCTCATATTCTTGTCAGACTTTTGTACCTATTACCATACCACTCTTGATAAGGCTGTTGGCGTCCTACATCTTGCCAGACCTCCCAGCAGTGTTGTCCCAGGAAGGCCTTCCTATGTGAACCTTTTGCTCTGGACATCTGACACCCACAATACCTGCTGGTTTAACTCCTGCCTGTTCCATTTCAGTTTCCTTTTCTGGCTTTTCTCTTTCAGACCTCCAAGAGTTAGCATGTTTCAGGGTTCTCTCTGGCTTCTTCTCTGTCTTCCCTCTAAGTGATGCAGTCTAATCCTTTAACTTTAATTACCATCTTCATGTATGTGATACCCAAATTTCTGTCATTAGTTTAGGCCATTCCTTTTCATTTTATATTCCCTATTTTTCTGTCTTTTCCAAGTTTGCTGTACCCTAAGCCTCCCCCCCCCCCACTCAGTGGTGCCACCATCAGGCTTAGGAGTCATCCTCGATTTCTTCATGACTATTTTTCAATTGTTACCTCAGTTTGGAAACTTGTAAAATTAAATTAGAATATTCCATGAGAATTCCTAATAGCAAGAGGTTTTAAGTAATATGACATAAATTTAAACTTAAAAAATTTAATAGTTACTGGAAAGATCTTCTGTCATTAAATAATTTATTTTTTCTTCTTCCTTCTTTCTCATTTTTCTTATGTTAGCCGGTTCTTCTTGATAGCAGCAGCATTCTTGCAGATCGTATTCTTCTCATGGACACATTCTTCCAGATTTTGATTTATCATGGTGAGGTAAGATTCTATATCATTTAAAGCTGTGCACATAGGTGCAGTAAAGTCTTTTTCCTTCACTATATGGCTAGTACTTTCCACTGTGGTAAACTTTTATTTCCATTTTAATAAAATATGTATAAAACGTGGTTCTTTTTACTATAAGTTTTTAGACTTCATTTGCATTTGACTCACCTGTGGTTATTTTATGTTTGTCCACACATGATTGGACAAATAGATTTTACATTAAACACAGTGTTGGGTAAATAAGAGCATTGATGTATCCATTAGGCATATCATACTTTTTGGGTTTTACCTGAAGACATTGAGAGGGGAAGAGTCAGCCTTTATCAGTGGGAAGGCTTTTTTTTTTTTTTTATTTCATGTAATCATTTGAAAAATATTCCACATGAAGTATTTAAAATATTTTAAAAAATACTCCACACCATCTCAACACTCATTTAAAGCCTAAGTGAATTAAAATTTAAAACTTAATTGAAATGGTAAGTGATTGAAAAGAGCAGAATATTTGAGTAGCTGTTAAGCTTTAGCAAGGTATTTAGCAGAACTCTATTCATTTCTGAATTTATTCATTCAGCCAGCTTTTAAGTGCTTCCTCCACATAAATAAAGCACTGTACTCTGGATCTATTGAAAGATACAGAGCCTCTTTATTCACAGACATAGTCTAGTATTCTAACATGTGCGATTTGTTTTTCAGTTTTTAAATTGTAAATGATTTTAGATTTTAGATTTTTACTGTAGTAGTAAAGGTGTTGCTCAAATCATCTTTTCAGTAATATTATTTGGGACTTATAAAAGATTTGTTGGCTATTATTTTTAATTGATACCGGATTTTTAGTGCCCTTTATTTTTTAAGAATAATGCCTATAACGGCTAAGTTTTTTGCTTTTTTTTTGTTTTTTGATAATGTTTGTGTCTTTAAATAGCTTGTTAATGTGCTTAAAGGAGAAATTAGAGAAGCAGATGACTGCTTCTCTATTAAATACAGAGGTATAAAATGATATTGAGCATACTTTGATTCAGTTAACTTAGAAACCAAACTAATTTTAAATTTTGGGGTGACTTAATTACATGGTTTTTGGAGCTAATTACCTTAATAAAAGAATTAATCAAATGCCCTTCTAAAGATATTGTATCTTTATAACATTATTGCTATTGTTATTAAAGTTTTTATGTTTATATAACTTGCCAAAATGTAACTCTGTTGGGAAAGACTTCATAATAAAAAGTAGGTTATTAATTAAGATGTCTCTGGGAGATGTTACGTAACAAAAATTTTCCTCATTTATCATAAGTTTAGGTAGATAGCTTTTAACCAATATTAATTTGATATGCATAGTGTTTTAAAGTTTTTTGGTGTAATTATTTCTTTTTAAATGAGGAGATATCCTAACTTTTTGCATTGATTTACTCAAGGATACGGAAATTAGTATTTTTAATGTGATAAATGAAATTATATTTTATAATTTTCTTATTTTCTAAAGATTACTTCCTTTGGGAAAAAAATCTCTCAAAATTTTTGGATAGACAAAATACTAATTCTTTTGTTTTAAAATCAGACCATAGCCCAGTGGCGCAAGTCAGGATACCAGGACATGCCAGAGTATGAAAATTTCCGCCACCTCCTGCAAGCCCCGGTGGATGACGCCCAGGAGATTCTTCACTCCAGATTTCCTATGCCGAGGTACATCGACACTGAGCATGGGGGCAGCCAGGTAAGTACTGTTAATTAGTTTGTGTGTGTGTGTGTTTGCTACTTTTGCAATGAGCTGTTCCTCCTTGCCTCTTGACTTTGAATAGGCTGCTCACTAGGCAAATGAAAGAGGAAGGAAGTGGGCGGGAGATACTGGTTTCCACGGAGTAGGTGTGCTTGCCTTTTGCCTTATGTCTGAGAGCAGAACAGGCACATTATTGACTAGTTGCCTAAAGCTGGCAGTTTCTCCCATTTTCTGCCTCCAGCCTAGCTCTAATAACAGAGCCAGGTATTCTGGGGGAATGCCAACTTCAGTTGAGCAAGAAGATGTAAACAACTTGGTGATCGGCCGGAATTGAATAAAAAGCACAGAGTACCAAAGTGAAGTACTGGACAGGCTTTATTGGGGGTCTGCGGGCGAGGTTCACTGGTCCCGGGGTTAGGGGCCAGAGAAGTCGCGCGTGCAGGGGTGAGGGAGTTGTTTTTAAAGGCTCTTTTGGTCTTGGATGTACTGGGCATGGTGTTCCATTGTTCTGTACTGGGGGTTAGGGTCTTTCCACGCCCAGAAGGTCCCTGGTGCAACGTGAGGTCTTGATTGCATCAGCCGTCGGCCATCTTAGGTATTAAGTCACCTCATTGTTAGCGACTTAATGGCGTCTACAGGTGACCGAACACTTGGGAAATAATTTAGTGTACTTTTCTTGAAGCTGTTATTTATCGGTTAAGTCTATGAATATGAAGTTTGTGGTCACATAAATTTTTTTTGTTTTCCTCATTCTGTCATTCCAGTTTTCTAGAAAATGTCATATAATAGGAAAGCATTATGGTATTATAAAAGGCTTTTGTGGTTTTTAGAATTATGAGGATTAAATAAGACACATGTACACATATACATGGCTCTTTTAGGCTTTTCAGAAGTGTAGGTTTTGACCCCTTAAAAAACATTCTTAAAATACTTTTTACTTCTCCTTTGAGTTATAATAAATTAATTACAAGTTGCTATAAGTTTATTTCACTTGGTTCCTTGAAGGCAGGTATTATGCTTTGTTTTTTTTGCTGTATCCCTTGTACCTAGCACTTTATTACAAAGTAGGTAGTACATATCAGTTTCCATTCCTTCAGAAATGATAGCAATTATTATTAGAGTTTTATAATAGCTACCATGTATTGAAAATTTGCAAAGCTAATAGCACTTTACATATTGTATCTCATTTGATCATCACAGTAGTCCTGTTATCTCTATTACACAGTTAATAAAACCAAGACTTAGGTTATTGTGGCCCAGGAAACACAGTAAATGGAGGAGATGGGATTTGAATCCAGATGTTCTGAGTCTAGAGCTAGTTGTCTTGTGTTAAACTGTTTACTTATAGAGTAGAAAAATACTTGTATGGTATTAAATTCCAAAAGGTAAGAGATCCTGTGTTCTTCCAAAATGAAATAATAATTTATGACTAGTACTCTCATTGGTGTTTTACCATATGCAATGCTATTTTTCCTTTTTTATTCTTTTTTTTTTTATCATCATGATAAGGCATAGTGGATAGATGGGTAAAATGTTGGGTAGCTTGTCTCATAGAATAGCCTATAGTTTAAAAAAGTTTGCGAGTCATTGTTTAAAGTAATAGAATGTATAGGTTTTCATGGTTTCTGTTTTTATCTTTTTTTGTTACTTTAAACCTCTGATGATGTTTCAGAACAAGTTTTAGTACATTTCACATTAACCTTTTTGTAATTGTTGCACACATAATTTTTATATGCTGAGTTTTGGAATCAACAACATTATTATATAATTTGAAGAGTGTACATTTATTATTTCTTTGTAACAGAGTAGCCTACGTATTTCAAAATTTAGTTAATATTTTAAAAAGTTACATTTTAAGAAATTAATTTTACAACATATTAAAGTTGATTTTAGATGCCATAATGTATTTGTTCAACTTATATTGACAGTCTATTTTTGATGGATAATGCTATTTTTTCTTTGTTTTTTTAAGGCCCGTTTTCTGCTTTCAAAAGTCAACCCTTCCCAGACTCATAATAATATGTATGCCTGGGGACAGGTAAGTGTAAACAGCAGATCCTGGAAGGTATTTCTTTCTGTATTTATAGTTTGTAATTTTAATGAGAGCTACATTTTTTCCTATGTATTTGGTAATGATTTCTGTTAGAAAAATAATGAAAAAGTATGAGTAGAAAATAGAATTAGTATTTTGTGGCACCATAGAAAAAAAGTGATCATATCAAATAGACAGAACCAATCTATGTTTCACATTTAGCACCACACCCTTGAGAAAAAAAGCAATAAAGTATTTAATATGGCATGGAAGTGATGATTAAAACTAAATGCTAGGCCAGGAATCACAAAATGCCATAGTGAGCCAAGAGAGGTCAGAGACTGTAGTTGAGCAGTAGACGTTGGAGGCCTGGAAATCATTATTAATATATTTTAATTTGGTAGAAGTTTTACCTCTTGGTACAATAGATCAACATTTACCGAGGGTCCAATATGTGGGATTCTATAGTGATATTTTAGGGTACACATAATCATTGCTGCCTTTTAAGAGCTTGCAGTCTATTATTAGAGATAAAGATACATACCTAAGGAATTGAAGTACAAAGTAGAATAGGATATGTGCTTTTAGAAAGATGTAAAGTATTATAGAGTTTAGAAGAGAAATATGGGAGGAGGTCACATCGTGGCAGCAGGAGAGGGTGTGTGATTAGAAAAGAGCTCAGAAAAAGTTCCTTTTAAAACTGCTATTTCAATGGAAATTACATGAGAAGGGAATTCTGAGTAGAGGATAGTACGGGCTAAGGTGCAGAGTACATGTAGGGACAAATAGTAGAACATAAACTGGAAATGTATTGTACAGCCAAATTGTGGAGGATCTTGATCCAAGAGCTGAGTTTTAGTCTTTATTTGTTAAATAATGGAACATTATTGGATGTTTTTGAACAGAGGGGTGAATTTGAATCTTAGATAATATAGTTGAATGATAAGATTAATTGGGAACACTCTGTAGATGAAACTATCTGTTGAAGTAATCCAAGTTAGAGGAAATGAATGGTGGTGAAAAGGAATGGATTTGGGTGATATTTCCAAAGTAGACACAATGGGACTTTATTAGACTTGATTAGAAGTTTCAAGAAAGTAAAAGTTTTTGCAGATTGAGATTGCTATATACAAAGTCTGAATTCTGATTAGATACTGTATTAGAGGGAGAGATAGCTCTAATTGGGATGGTTTGTGAAATTTGTGTATGGAGTGTTTATCAGATGCCAGTATAATATTATCCAATTTCTCGAGTGTGATAACAGTGGTGTGATTATGTAGGAAATTGTCCTTCACCTTAGGAGATATATCCTAAAGGGGGTAAAATGTCATGATATCTTCATGTTGCACAAATGATTCAAGAAGAAAAAGGAAAGGAAAATGCAGAAATATAAAGCCAATGTGTCAAAATTAATATTTTAGTTACATAGTATATGGCTGTTCATTGTTCTTTCCCCTTAACTTCTCTGTAAGTTTGAATTCTTAAGAAATGAATAGTTGAGGGAGAACAAGGTAATTTGGGGTTTTGAGCCTTAGGTAATTAGGAGAACATGTGCCAGTAAGTGGGAGAATGGAGAGAGAATGTTTGATTTTAGGCATATTTGAGTTTGTGATACCACCTAGATGTTCATATCAAGCAGGCTATTGGAAATTTGGGTTTGGTGATCAGGGAAAGGATGTGCAAGTTGGTTGTAGAAAGGTGATACTTAGAGTCATCACAGTGGATGCTTATCCAAGGAGAGAGTAGAGAGGCAAGAAACGTGCAAGATGAAACCTTGAGGAAATATGAGTAGTAGGAATATTTTATAAATAATCAGAGATGTAGAAGGAAAATGAGAAGAACACCATGGAGGGAGGACTTTATAGAGGGAAGAAGATGGAGTTTACAAGCACCAATGCTACAGACACTTGAAGGAGGGTGAAGACTGTAAAAAGGTAGAAGTATTTGATGGCTAGATCATTTGTGGCTGTTGGGAAGCAGTTTTAATACAGTGGTTGAGTAGGAGATTGATAGTAAGGAATTAGTGGGTGGTGAAGAACTGGTGAATTGACAGTAAGGAATTAGTGGGAGGTTGTAAGTATAAATAATCCTTTTGTAAGAATACCCAGAGTTTGAATAGTAGGATAGCAGGATGGTTGTTATTAGAGTTAGGACACAGAACTTATTTGTAGACCAAGTGTAAGGAGCTAATATGGGGGGCACAAAAGAACAACTTATAGATGTCTAATATCCTCAAAATGAGACAGTGTGATCACCAGCACTACATATATGGGAGTTAAGGTAGGCATTTATTTCTGCACAGGAAAAGGGTGAGAAGAAGGCTGAAGACAGATTTTAAGGTGGAAAGAAAGCTCACATTGGATAATTGCTTGTTTCTTTTCAGTTAATAGATTACTTGCTCAGAGTAAGAAATGCTGGGGTTAAAGATAGAAAATAGAAAAGATTAAAAACAGCTTTAAGAAATACAAGAAATCAACAGAAGACGAATAAAAGGCTTTTATAGTAGTGATGAGGGCCGCTTTTATTTCCTAACAGTTTCTTGAGCATGCTTCCATAATGTTCTTTAACTATGTTTTGTAGTTCAGGCATTGCACCAAAGATGAAAGACTTTGGGGGTAATTTAGAACTGGAGGTAAGAAAGATGGACACATTAAAGGGAGTAGAATAATTTAGAGCAAAGTTAAACAGCTGACTCTGGGGTTCAACTTGGATAGGAGAGAGACAAATGAAGCAGAAATTGAGATTAAAGCCCCTTCACTTTGAATATAGAGGTGCCTGAAAATTTTGCCTTGATTCCTTTACATTCACTGTTTCTCTGAGTGATTGCATCCATTCTTACGGCTTCAGCTTTCATATGTGGCCAACTTGCAAATCTCCACCTTTGGTTTGGCCTCACATTGAACTATAGACTTGAATTTCTATAACTGTGTGCAGCATATCACTTGAGTTTCCTGTAGACATTTTGTAAACAGCATGCCCCAACTTGAAACATATTTCTTTCACACTATCTTGTTTTTCCTCACTTTCTTATTTTTTTAGAGGTCCCCACTATTCTCTCAATTCCCGGGGCTTGGAACTTTAGTCATTCACATTACATCACTTCTGCCCTAATTATTCAGGAATGGTTTGATCTGTTTCCTCTATTCATTTCTTCCTTTCCCTGTCACTCACCAAGGTCAAGTCCTTGTTACTATTCACATAAATTGTTGGAATTACCTGCTAACTGTTCTCAGTGCTTCAGCCTCTTCCTCCATTTTGGCACTGGTAGGAGCAGTCTCCCTAAAGCAACTTTAAGTCAGAGCACTGTTAAGGACTCTTAAGTAGCCCCCTGTTGAATTATAGGTATACTTTTTATATTGCTCTTGAGGGTTTCTTATGGTATGATGCAAATAACTTTTTCTACTTTGAGTTACTATTTTGTCATTTTAGTCACACTGAAATTGTCATTCTGTTTGAACACAATGAGCATGTTCCTGTCTCTGTAACTTTGTCCCTGTTATCACTTGGACATGTCTTAGCTATCCTTCAAGGCTCAGTTCAGAGTTCACTGACTCCATGAAACCTTCCCTGATTACATGACTAGATTTATATAATATTCCTGCCCCTTTATCCCTTTTTATTTCTTATTCATTTCTAATGGCACTTATTTCTGCTTTTAGATTATAAATTAACTTGAGGGGAGTAACTGTCATTTTCATTTTAGACTTTACGCAGTACTTGAAAATACCATATGTTGAATATAATGGATGTGAACAGAGAACAGAGATTAGAGTACCGGAGGTCTGTGGCGGTGCTTAGAAGTTAAGGAGGTTTTCTGATATAGATAAATAAATTGAATCCAAGGTCTAAAAGTCCTGAAAGGTGAGGAGTATTTTTTTATAGCAAGGAAAGGAGCTTAATTTTGGGAGATATGGAAGGGTTAGGTAACACATGTGAGAGAAAAAATTTATGCTCATATAGTGCATATACATTTATATCCTCAGTATCATCCTCCAGCCTGTTCCACTTCCTGGAGGGACAAAAAGCCAAGTATAATTTTATGATGTGGAAGTTTGGAGTACAGAATGTACCATGAATCAGCCTTTCCATTATTTTTAACTCTAGTCAGCCGAGTATTGGTTTTAGTTCTGGATCCCACAGTTTAAGAGAAACTTAGACTTAGTTAAGAAAATTTCAAGAAATAGAAGAGTAGCACCAATAAAGTTTGTGGAAATGGTGGTTAATCGCTTCGGAGAAGTGGAGGTTAAAGGATACTTTAAGTAGTATTTGTCAGGAGTCATAAATTGAACACCCGTAGGGGCCCGTCGGGTAACAAGTGAGTATAAGAAACCCTAATCTTCTCCATGCAGGAAGCAGTACCTGGGAGAATGAGGCTCTGGTAAACCAGGGTTTGTGGGGAGAACCTTCGGGGGAGGTTTTCTAAAGGGCGTAGCTGTTCTTTCTCTCTAGCTGATTGTTGCCCTTCACATAATCCAGTTAACAAAATTTTATGAGCCCACATCATTCAGACCAAATAAAACATGTCTTTATGGTTGAATTACCTCATTAAGAAACTGGTTTAGCTCATGGAAATAATGGCTTGTTCATCGTTTTTCTGGGTTTACATTTCAACATAGAGATGTAATTGGTAGAAAGTAAAAAACTTGCTGAGTTGGAGAGGCATCCTTCTGGGCTGGTAGTTGGAATTGCAGACTTTGAGACTTCTTTTTGTTTTCACTTCCTTGCCTGCTGCAGAGTTTAATAATACAGTTGGGTATGCACAGTGATACTCAGCAGATGTTAGCTGTTATCAATGGGAAAAAAGATTCTCTTTGAAGATATTTCAAATAGGAAAAAAAAACTATTGTAAATTTCGAAGTTTAATTATTGCTGTAGCAGCATTAGAAGCATAGACAAGAGCCCTAAGGTCTTTCTTTACCTATGATATTTATAAGCTAAATTATTGTAATATTTTTATAGATGATAATCCTAATAATTAGTAAGCTGAATCTGTTGTTTTGGTCACTATGCTAAGCTTTTTATGCACACCTATTTAGTAATTAAAACACTCCTTTGAGGTGGGTACTATCAGCCTTGTTTTTCAGGAAAAGCAAATAAGGTAAAAGTAACTTACCCAAGATCCCATAGCTAAACTGTGGCAGTGTTCAAGTTTGAACGTAGGCCAGTCTGACTCCAGAATCTGAATTTTTAATCATTAAGCTAAGTTGATTATTACAACTAGGGAATTGGTAGCTGAGCATTTTACTAAAAAGCAACTAGAGAATTGGTAGCTGAGCATTTTACTAAAAATTATGGAACGTAATACCTTAGTTTTCTTTTTGTCAGAAAATCAAGTACCCAATAATAAGTATTATGCATGGATGGCCTGAAGAGGGCACCGCTGCAACACTGCTTCTGTGACAGGATGCAGGAGGCTGTGTTGCTGTAGTGCTTCATATACTAGATAACATAAAGTTTGGACCTTGCTGTTTAATCTTGGATATATTTTAAAAAGAAAGTGTGCATTTGAACCATTGAGATCAACCAACCAACTTCAGAGTTTTGATAAGGTTGAGTTGAGCATTTGTATTTAAAATTTCAAATAAGATCTTATAAATTAGAACATCCATATATATATATATATTTTGTCTTGACTAGGGGAAATAGATATGGGGTTGGGTGAATTGAGGTAGGAAATATGTATAAAGTTAAAGAAAAATCAGGTACAATTACAAGAAGGAAAAAGCAAGTGCTAGCAGGTTATTATTTGTAGCATTATTGAGACCTCTGCTTCTCTGTGTTAACTATGAATTGTAGACTGAGAAGTATTTCATTGTTATAGTCATAGATTTTTTTTTCAAAAGAGATAATAGCTAAAATGTGTTGTATGGCTACTGTGTGTGTCAGATATTGTTCTGTTTGCCATACACAATTGAACTAATTTAATCATTACAACAACCACATGAAATAGACCCTGTTATTATCCTTATTTTACAGATAAGGAGTCTGAGAGGTTAAGTAACTTTCTCAAAGTCACACAGGCAGTAATAAGTGGCAGAGTCAGGATTTGAGTCCAGGCAGTCTGCTTCCAAACTCTAATCTCGTAGTATTAGTGCTGTTGCCTCCCAGCATTACCAAGGTTTTCCAGGTCTTATAAATTAGCATGTGAAAACACATAATAAAATTGAATTTTCTTTATTCAGGAGAGGTATGGCATCTTTATGGCTAAAAATCCAGATATAACATCATTTTTTTGCTATAATAAAATTTCCTTATTGATGGTTTAGATTACCAAGATCATCCTGTCAACACCATTTTCACTAAAATAGATATTAGTACTCTTTCCTAACTCTTTTTAGTTACTTAGAACCCGCAAAACTCAATTAAAATTACTTGAAAACTTATAAGCAGTTTATTTAAAAAAATAATTTGTTTGCTTCCTTTCAGCTGGAATTTCTGCTAAAATATGTACAAAAATATGTATAATTGGAGTTTTATTTTAGTAAATGAGCACCAATAAGGAGACTTACTCATCACTAGTAATAATAGCACCAATACATTCAAGAAAATTAACACTACCTTAAAGATTAAATTGGATATGGAGTTATTCTAATAACACCAGTAGATAAATTTTAATACAGGTATGATGTTGACCACTTGGAGTTAGTGCAGACCCCACAAGTTAAAAGACATGGTGCACAACCAGACTGTCCTCATTTGAGATGCCAGCTGCAAGTAGGATCTCACACCACTCACATTTAACAACCAACTAGTTATAAATCTGTATGTGTGTGGGTGTGCGCGCGCGAGGATGGGAGTTCTCATGACTTTCTCTCTCAGGTTCAGTAATTTACTAGAACAACTCATAGAACCTAGGAAAGTACCTTATTTATGATTACAGTTTTATTATAAAGATTAAAAATTAAGAACAGCTAAATGAAGAGACAGAGTGAGGTCTGGGAGGGTCCCAGATACAGAGCTTCTGTGCCCTTTCCCAGTGGAATTGGTGCTTCACCCTCACAGCACATTGATGTATTTGCCAAACAAAAAACTCCACTGGGCTTGGATATCCTGAGTTTTTTGGGGGTTGGTTCCTTTTTATAAGCATGGTTGATAGAATCTTTTGTGCCCGATTGAACTCAATCTCTACTCATCCCTCCCCCTCCTTTTCCCTTCCCCTCCTGGAGGTCTGGCTGTCTTAAAGCCCCAGCCCTCTAATCACAGGGTTGATCTTTCTGGTGATTGGACTCCACCAGAGTGATCTCTTCTCATAGCATAAACTCAGGTGTGATCTGAGGGACTCATGAATAACGAAGACACTACTGTTAGGAAATTCCAGGATATAGACTCTCCCTCTCAGGAACCTAGGGGCAAAGGCCAGCTACATTCTTTATTCTACAGCAGGAGCATAGGCATTATTTTTTCTAAATGATTTTCTTGTTTGTTTTAAACTAAAATTGCTTATATATTGCTCATAGGTTTGAAGATACCACACTCTGTTTTAATCATAGCAAATATCTTTATTTCTAGGAGTCTGGAGCACCTATTCTCACAGATGATGTTAGTTTACAAGTGTTTATGGATCATTTGAAGAAACTTGCAGTGTCAAGTGCTGCTTGAAGTGCTAAAAGTGTTAAGGACATTTGAGATGATGAAATAACATTTTAGTTTCATTGTTCTCCTTTTTTAATTCGTGCGTGGAAACCAACAGATATCTTTGACTCTTTTTCGTTTAGTGCAGTTTGAGACAACATGGAAAAATGTTCACGTTTGTAGATTAAGCTTGAATATATGAGCAATAAGAACAAATTGTTTTGCTTGCCACAGTATTATAATTGATTTTGGAAATTTGAAGTCTTTATAACTTAATTATGTTAAAGAGTAAAAATAGAGTCTGCCTCATACTACAGAAAGATAACTCATTTGTATATTGCAGACAAATCCAAGTGGCACTGAATATCCATGCTGACTTTTGAAAATGTGTTTCTTAATTTTAGCTAGAAAGTAAACAAGATCATCAACAGTAATGATTAATGTGAACATTTTTGCCTGTTCATTGAATATTTTTCTGTAATTTTTGACACTTATTATATATATACTTTTTCTGTTAAGGCAGATTTATTTTTATGACAATTTGTTTAGGAATTATTTGACTTTATAGTAATTTTCATGAAGATAATTTAATGTTTTTGGTCATTTGGAAAAATAGTTTAGAGATGAAAAGTTTTTTGGGTTAACAGCCCCACAATTGTGAAATTCCCACAAAGTACCCAACTTATGTGATTAAACCTATTTTTTTTTAAAAAAAGAGGTATAGAAAATAAATCATTTTGTGAGAGTGCATTTTAGAAAGCTTTTGCAGTAAAAAATGACTGTTGTAACTACTAAAACAAAATTTGGTTTTCAATGCATGGTTTTGTTTTTTTACCCTTGTTTTTCTGATGTAAATTTTACTCTGTATCTTTCAGTATTTTAACACTATTTTGGGAGTTTACATATTCCTTTTTGTTTCTGCTTCCATTTTGTGAAATTTATTAAGTTGTGGTTCTTATTGAAACAGTATTATATAATGTTTTGTTGAATTATATCATGTGGTGATGCTCAGTTCTGTTTTGATTTATTCATTTATTCATTTTACCTTTTAAAGTTTACTTGTAGCAAATGTTTACATTGCTAAAGCCAGATATATTTAACAATGAAATTTATATTAAGTACTGCAAATAAAAGGTGGTGCTATATGCTTAGAAAATAGTTTTGATGATTGCACTTGCATGACACAATCATATGATGGTAAAACAAACTTTAAAAAATTGTTTATGTTATACTCAATTAGATTAAATTGCTCTGTTCCATTTTATTCAAATTGAACTGTATTAGGCGTAAATACCAATAAAGTATATTTTTTTCTCAGTTTTCTTGCTTATTTTGAAATCTAGTAAAGCCTGGGAAGCCTAATGTAAATTAGAGCATTTAAATCTACTATTCGTGGATTAAAAAGTCATTCATTTGTTAAAATAACAGCCAAGATATAATTCACATACTATACAACTCACCCACTTAAAGTATAAAGTATGTAGTTCACTGGATCACCACAATCAATTCTAGAGCATTTTCATCACCCCCCAAATATTTATTCATTTATTTCTATAAGGAATTGTGTTTCGGAGTTAAGTTTTAAACTGAGTAAAGACCCTGTGATGATGATGATGTATGTTTAATTTGTATGGCCCGCTAACTTAAGTCCTTTAAGGATACGTTATATCTTATCTTGAGTGATATTGATACCCCTAAACTGTCCTCTACTTCTAAAGTAATTACAGCTGAAAATGCTAAAGTACCTCTGTAAGGGATAAGAATGAACAAATATATTATCATGACCGTTCAGTTTACCATTTGAAAGAGACTACCCTGGATTGTTTTTGTGTATAATTTAGCTATTACTAAATTGCCAGCTATTTAAATTGAAGGAGGAAATGTTTAACTCTTTTAATGAACTTAGAGTAAATAAAGGATATTTGCTAAATCACTCATAGCATTGAGCAGCTTTGGTATGTCCAGAACTATTTTGGAATTCATTCTTGAACCTATCTTAGTGACCTTAGACCTCATCAGTGTACACTTATATTTTGGTGTAACAGGATTAATTTGTTTTATTGACGGATTCCAAAAGTGAACTGACATTTTCTCCATCCAATTCCTCACTTGAAAATCTTCCCTCTCATATTCCCTATCTCAGGGACTGTGTTTAATGAATGTGCTTGTTGTCCAGTGTAGACAGGAAGCCAAAGGAATTACTTTCAACTTTTATTCTTTTCAACATCTTTACCAATTCTACCTCTCTAATATCTCTCTAACCTATTTATTGTTCTCCATCTTAGTGCTATTTTACCTTCATCATATCTAACCTGGTTTGGTGAAACAGGCTCCTAAACTAGTCTGCTTCTCCTTTTCACCATCCCTCTTTTCAATTCACTGAAGTACAGATCTAATCATGTTATTCCCATTGCTCTCATAATATAATAAATTCCAAACACTTTGGCTTGACGACATTGTATACTATACATCAAATTGAATCCCAGCTCACCCTAGATCAATAGTACAGAGGACACGGTTGAAAAGGGTCTCTAGTTCTCACACATTCTTAGGTGTGGTTTTTGGTGACAGTGACAAAAGCAAATGCATTCTTTATTGGCTGTTAAAATTTAATGCTGTGGCTTATTGCACTTGGCTTTATTTAAAATGAACATGATTTTTTTTTCAGTTATTTTTCAAACAACAACGACATTAGGATTATTGGCTTTCTAATGCTCATCTTCACATTTTTATTTTCTTTTTCTGTGTCTCCATTATACATGCATATATACTTTTTGTACTTATGTTCTTGGTCTGTATTCATCTGGGGTATCTTATCAAGTAATTCTACAGATGTTTCTCTTGTTGGCTTTTTAGTAGTTTACCTGATGAAATGAAAACATTCTCCTTATGTTTATTTATTTTCTGTTTATTGAAACAAAAGATGGTCTAACTTTATTGTATTATCTGGTGAATATAACAATAGGTATGCAATACCAGGTGAAATTATATTACTAAATCATTTTTTTTCCCCTCATCTATGGAGTATACTGACATAAAGCCCAATTATTTGGGTTGAGGATGGATGGTGGGATATTTTGGATTTTTCCTCACTAAGGAAAAAAAATAAATGGTAATACTTTTGGAGCATTTGAAAGATAGATAGAAATATTAAATTCAGGCTTCATTATAGTAACAGAAAATTAGCTATTTTTAAAAGTGAAGGATAAAGACTAAACTAGGATATGTAATTTTAAAACTAGAATATATAACTCCCAAACTAGGAGAGGAAAAGAAGCAAAGTAATTTGATCAAAGAGAAGGCAAGAAAGATTAAAAAGCCAGTAAAAGGAAAGCATAGTAAATAAGTGAACAGAAAAGAAATAATGGGTTAACATTTTTAGTGTATTTTGTGAATATGGAAAATATTTGGCTTTTCACTGTAATGAACAACATTACATGTATTATTTTTTAATGTTTTGCATGTTTGTCTTAAGACTTGATAAAAGTTGACCTTTTCACATATCCATGTTCTATAGAGTATAGCCAGATATGTCTATCTTTGTTTATGGTAGAAGAACAATATTTCAAAAATTTTTTTTTATTTAAAGCAATAGGTACACAAATAAGAAAAATTTTAAAGATGTTTGGTAGACTATCATAAAAATCCCATTTCATAATGAATTCTTAAATTCTTTATCTGTTTCTTCAGGGTTAATTCTAGTGACTAAGTTTCTTGGTCAAAAAATTTCCACTAAAATTAATGAACTAGAAAATTTAAGATAAGTTTCTATTTGGTAAAACCCTCCAAAATTTTTTTTCTTTTGCAAAAATGAGAGCAAATGGCTGAATGTTTATGAACATAGACATTGTTTGATCCATTGATTTAGAACAAATATCCAGATATGATGAGAACAAGGCATTTGAATATCGCTCTTTTAATTTCTTATGGCCATGTAAGACCATCATCTTTGTTGATTTTCTGGCATTCTTTAAAAGTGGAATCTTCAATGTAAATGACTATTTTTTTCTATTTTGTTATTGCGTAGTTAATAGCCTTCTCCACAGTTTCTGAGTGCCAGTCTTCAAGGAACAATTTCAAAGCTTAGTGTTTCATTGTGCATTGTTCAAGCCTGATTTAGACTGCAACCATTCAAAATTTTGTGTCTAGGCCAATTAAGAAGCATGATTGTTTAGTTGTTTAATGATCAAACCATCTAAAGTTCTTCCTCTAATGAATTTAAGGGAAGACTTGATACTACACACAAACATTTACCACCCATGAATATAGAACTAGTTATAAAGTTGAGAAATTATGGAATTTTGGAGCTAAGAGAATCCACTGAGATCATTAAGCCCTGTCTCCTCACCTAACTCAAGAATTACCTCATACTATCGGTGATGATTGGGCATCTGATCCCTGTAGACGCTTTCAGTGACAAAACAAGACAGCGGTAAATTGATGAATGTTAAGTGACACTTTTAAATTGGGAGGGATTTATATGTGACAAACCAAATGAAACCTTAACCAGAGTTTGGTGGAGAATATTTAAATCTGTTTTATACAACACATATTGAGGGATTGTAACTACGGACCTCCAAAACCATCTAGCACTATAACACTGTCATTAAAAGAGAGCAGGGCAGCCCGTAATGCAGAAGGGGTTTGCCGATTTAGAAATACGCTTCCCAGGAGGACAGGCGCACCCGGTTTTCAACCAGAAGCTATACGTTTCCCAGCTCTAATAACCAGAGTATTTTGGTGGAAAAAGTGCATCATAGAGGCTAGTGATGTGAATCTGTTTTCTATGAGACATGTGGCCTGCTCTGAGAGAGGATGCCGTTTTCCGATTTGTGTCAAGATTTTGCTCAGCTGACTTGATGGGGCAAAGCAGCCACAGAATGACGCTATGTATACATTTAACCTATTCTGGGGACTGCACTGTTTGTTTTGGCAAAATAGGGAAATCCATAAAATCAACCATTTTTGTAGGGGTTAGAAATTTTTCTAAGCATAACAAATCTGGAGGTTACTTTTGAGTTATAGTAAAGATGTCATTTTGAAGTGATAAATACATTGATTAAAGAATCTCCAAGGAGATTGAAGAGAATTCCATTGAAGAGAAAATTTTCACTGAATCCTGGGTTTTGATAATACACAGAACCCATATTTTAATAGGAATGTTGAAAAAAATAAGATCCTGAGTAACAAACTGTAAAATGGCTTAATTAACAATTATCTAATTATTTGAAGGAAGAGGTGTCCCATGTTTGGATCATGACCTAGCTTACCAGCACATGTTATAAAATTTTCTTAATTAGGTGTATTTTTTCATTGATTAGATAACCATTATGAGTTAGATGGATACAAATCTTCCTGGAGTTAGAAAAATAAATTTGACAGTCTGAGCAGACTTTAGAACAAAAGACTACTGTTTTTTTGTGTGTTGTATCTTCTCATCTTATATATTTGCAGTGGGCATTTTCAATTATGTTTATTTATTAAGTACCATACACACTTTTGACATGGCTTGTTGTAAATGACTAATGATTAGCTTCCACTTGGAGTCTAAAGTCCAGCATGGTTTCAGGGAGCTAATGTTGTTTTTTTTTTTTTTTATTGCAGGTTCTCTGGCAAGAACATTCCTGGCGCCCAGTGTGCTTACTTAGCCTACGTGGGTGACAGCGACATCTGCTTCTCCATCTGCACCTTTCAGTTTTAAGGTGATATCATTAGTTGTCTGTATCACTTAAGAATCTGACTCTATATAATGAAGGGAATTAACTGGCTTGGAAAATCTGTCCACTTTTCTGAAAGACCCTTCACAAAATAATAGTTCTATGAAATGATGTGAGGATTGCTTAGGATTAAATAAATTATGAAATTGTGATTGTCAGAGACACTTAAACAAGTCCAGAGCTTGCTTTTATTTATTAAGAAGAGTATAATCATAAAACATGTTTAATAATGAAGTAGCTATATTATCTGTTCTATATGGCACTGTTCCTGTCATAGATAAAACTCACTTATAAGTAAAAGCTAAAGTTACCTCTACACAGTAAAAAACAGAAATTCTTAACAGTATATTTGACATGTCAATCATCTCACCTGCTACATGCTCAGCTCCACCTGGTTGCAGCCTTCTGCTGAGCTAAGCAGCCAGCTCAGTCTCTTCCTTAGGCAAGGGATGGGATCCAGTTTCCTAAAGGCACCTAATCAAAATCAATAGTCTGACTGCTGACCTGTGATGTGACTTGGTATGAGAAAGTTTCCTCAGTAAGGATATGGTAATTAACTAGACTAATTAAACTCTCTTCTGCTAAAAGTTGAATAGGAAAATTTAGAGAGCAGCAGCTATTCTGAAACAAGAGGGAAAATGATAAAGAAACAAGGATTGGAAGAGACACAATGATGGTGCTGCCGCTGGGGGATGGTTCCTAGATCACCTTGAAAATGGTGACATGATACTGCAGCCTTCTGCAGAATGTTGTATGGTTATGTCCTTCTTTGCCTGCTGGGCCCGCTCTGTAGAGTGGGGATTCTTTGTGGGCTATAGTTGTGGGAAGGGTGTTTTGGTAATGAGAGTCTTGCTTGGCATCTCGGCTAAAAACGGACACTCTTTCGCACAACTCTATGACACCTTGTGTAACACTCATAAGCGCTTCTTGGCAGTTGTAGCTAAAAAGTAACTCAGAGGTATTATCATTCAATCACTTTATGTGCAATAGTATGTAGGTTCTGTAAGTGCTGATAGACTAGAGATAAAAATGATTTATAAAGCAGTGCCTTGAGCTAAAAATATTAGTTGCTGATGATTCTAGAAACTTAGAAAAAGTACTAAGCGACCAGTCAGATATCTGCAGGGAGAAAGGCATAACGTATTTAATCATTTATCCTCCCTTGAAAAAAATTAAATTTCATTCTAAATAATCAATAAAAGATTTTCTCTGTGTTAGATTATTTATACACTGGAGTACATTTGTCTTTTATTTCTGAATCCTGTGATTTAACACAAATATTACAATTTTTGTTTCTAGCAGAGCCTTGTTTACTATTAAATTTTAGAAGAATTGTGAAACAAAACTTGTCAAGAGACAAAAATTATTCTGTGCACCTTTTTTTTTTTGCTGAGAGAAGTATCATTACATTTCTTTGTATTATTTTCACTTTCTTTGTAGAATTGCATGTTTGGCTCAAATTGAGTAAACATTTTAATTCTGTTTTTTTTTGTATACTAATAAGGCTTCAGTGAACAAAGAAGAGAATGACAAAAGAAAGAAAATAAATAATGATATAATAAAAATAAAGAAAACATTTCAGAGAAACATGTTAGGCTAAGGATAAATTTCAATCAAGAGGTGAATATAGCTGGAGGCAGTAACACCTTTTCATCACAGGGGGGCAGTAGTTACCACATATTTGGAAACAAGTCACATTTTAGTATCTTCTCCACTTTAAATTCTGAATTTTTCTAATTCTTTATGTGATTTTTTAAAAAAATCAACACCCATGCCTTGGTGTTTGATTTTTGGAAGCTAATTCCTACTCCTGTCTGAAATAATTGGACATGAAAAGTAAAAAAGAGTTTGTTGAAAAGGTATAAAATTAGAAAGAAAATATGACATAGCTCCACGTCGTTAATGAAAAACTTTCAAAATTTGAGTTTCCAGGGGAAAATTGTGAATACATGAAATGTTTTATTTGCTCTGTAAATCAGTTCTTCTAAAAGCAGTAATCGTGAACACAGCACAATAAGAAAGGATAGGATGGGGTTTTGGGGTCACACATCATACTAGCATCTTCAGCTGTGACCTCATTTTGACCTATAATTTCTTATGGAATATTTAATATTTTGGCCACATTTCTATTTTGGCCACTACCTAAATATAGATCTAAATTATGACAATACTCTTTATCAAAAGCACAATAACAATAGCCAGAAAAATTTGTGTCAGAAAGTAATTCACTCAAGCATGGAAACTGAACAAGAGTGAGATAATTTTTTAACATCTTAGAATGTCATATGAGTGATCTTCTGTGGAGATAAAGGGCTTTGGTAAATGTTAGAAATAGTGTTTCAGATATTTTTAAGCATCAAGTTTTGAGTACCTGCTATTCTCAGTAGGGGAAATATAACAGTTCAGAATTAGAGACATTTTTTCTTTACTTTTCTCATCTTTTCTTTTTTCTTTTCTTTTTCCCTTTTTCCTTTCCTCTCCTCTGCTCTCCTCTGCTCTCCTCTCCTCTCCTCTCCTCTCCT
>PVKZ01000611.1:572154-705188 GCA_004027375.1 Macroglossus sobrinus | reverse complement strand
TTCCTTCTTTCCTTCTTTCCTTCTTTCCTTCTTTCCTTCTTTCTATATATTTTCTGTTTTTTCATGTAAGTCAAGTTTTTGTTCCCAAATTAACTTCCTCTAATATCCAGAAACATGATCACTTGCTTTGATGCATACAGTCAAGGTTTAAAAATAAAAAAAAGAATAAGCTTTTCCTTAAGAACATTTTTATTGATGGTTCTTAATTGGCCCCTTTTTATCAGATATTACTGAATAACAGCTGTGAATCAATAACACTTATGCAAACAACATGTTTATAGTAGGGAAAGAAGTCTTTATCAAAAATAGTGGTCCAGTTGTGGCCAAATTAATAGCATGTTTGGAAGGTCATTGAATAAAAATTAATATGTGAACTTGGTTTTGAAAAGTGACTTAGACTCTTCATATAACAAAGAATAAAGGCCATTATTTTAAAGATAACCAGATTAAACAAAAGATTGAAACAGTATAACATTCTTGGGGAACTTGTGAGTTCTTGAGATATAACTGGGACAAAAGATGAGAAAGAAGCAATAAAAGAAGGTGAGTAGATAATAAGCTAGATTATGAAAGGATTAGAATACTATTATAAATTTTTATAGGTAATTGAGCAATTTTTATATTATAATGAAATACACATTACATATATCTTTTTAAAAATGTTAACTGTATTTAAGTATACAATTCGGTATGGTTAAGTACATTCATTACCACTATCTATTTAGGGAATTCTTTTTGTTAATCCAAACCAAAGCTTTGTACCCATTAAATAATAACTCCCCATTCTACTCTGCCGACTTTTATTATACTTTTTGTGTCTTATGAATTTGCCAATATGAGGTACTTCTTATAAGTGGAGTCACACAATATTTGTTTGGAGAAACCACCATAATGTTTTCCACAGCAGCCATAGTATTTTACGTTCCCACCAGTGATCTAATAGAACTTCAAATTTTTACATCCCTGCCAACAATTATTATTGTTGTTATTGATAATAGCCATTCTAATGGATATGAAGTGGTATTTCTTTGTGGTTTTCATTTGTATTGTCTTAATGACTAGTGGTGTTGAACATTTTTTCATGTCCATATTGGTCATTTGTATACCTTTTATGGAGAAATGCCTATTCCAGTACTTTGCCAATTTTTGATTTGGATTTTTTTTCTTTGTTGTATTGCTGAGTTATAGGGTTTAGGCATTCTTCATATATTCTGGGTATTAATATATTATATTATATTATATATTATTATATTATAATATATTATAAATATATTATTTGCAAATATTTTCTTGCATTCCTTTTTTCAACTCGCTTGATAGTATCCTTTGATGCATAAAAGTTTTCAGTTTTAACGAAGTCTAATTTATCTGTTTTTGTTTTTATTGCCTATGATTTTGGTGTCATATTCAGGTGATGGGGCATTTTTCTTAGAGTAGTGATATAATCAAATTTGGATATTAGAATTCCTTATTAGTAACAATGTAGGATGACTTAAGGAGAGAAAAAAAATCAAGGTAGAAAGACAAGTTAATAAACTGAGGCAAAAGGCTTATGAGTGAGAAAGCAGAAAGAAGACCCACAATTTCCTCTCACTCTACCTTCAATAACTTATAAAATGAAAAACAAAAAGAAAAAATAGACCTATGAAGAAAATTATCAGATGTAATCATATATTGTACCTCATACTAAACACTTTAAGAAGTGTCAGTCTAGAAAAGTGAGAATTCAGGTGCAGCTAAACATCTACACACCTATACCAACTCCCTTTATCCTCATGAAGAAGTACAGAAGAAAGGAAATAAATCAAGAAAATCCTGAGACTTCTCAATAATAACTCCCACACTTAAATTAAGTAGAATGGGTATGATTATGCAGTCAATGAGATAATGACATATAAGTTCTTTTGAACAGAAATTTCTGCTTAGAACTATGCTCTCATTAGAATTAGTAAAGTCCTTTAGTATTCTCATTTTCTGGGTTTTCACAGTGAAGTTATAAAATAATCTGAAGGTCAGGCCCATCCCATTAAATGATGACATTCTTCTTACCCTACTCACTCACTGAATGAAGCCCAGAAGAAAACAGTTAGACTTGAGAAGAGGCATTGAGCCAGGCTGTACAACAAAGGCTACACATTACCCTAGTGGCATGTATTTCTCCTCTTTCTCTTTTGTTTTCAGGTTAAAAATGTAGAATGAACAAAATTATTCCAGTCCTCAATTTAAAGCTTGAAATAAAATACAGAGATTTTCTGAAACAAATCAAATTATTCTTTCTTAGTATAAATAAAAACATCAGATTAGGCTACAAAAATGCAATATGAAAATGATAAAACGATAGCATGGCAACTATCCAAACATTTTAAGAAAAGATATTTTAAAATGAGATTGTAATAAAACAACATAATTTATGAAGTAAATTAGAAAGTCCACATAGAATAAAGCTTTTAACTCAAAGAATAAAAATCCAAACTTTCAATGAATGCTAGATGTGATAGAACATAATAGTTAATAGAAAAAAAATTAATAGAAGATATATTCAAATTAAACTGAAAGAAGAAGAGGTTTAGGAAAAATAAATTAAAACAACAGCATTAAAGAATATTATAAAATACAGTAAGGAAGAATACTAATTATAATACTAACATAAGGAAATATATTTTTTCAACATGAATGAGTGGCTCTTATCAGTTCAACAGTCCTGTGCACAATAACTATAAAGTTTAGAAAAAAACATGCACAGCACAAACCCTACCTGAAAACATAGGAAAGTTATCAAAAACAAATATTGGGCTGGAATCAACACACTAGGCAAATTTTCCAGCTTCATAGTTTTTAGTTCAGTTTGCCTTTATGGAATAGAAAAACTCAGAAAACTCACAATTTTCTGGTTTATAGCACCAGAGAATAGAGTAAAAGGCAACAAGCAGTAAGTAGAAATTGAGATTTTAATTGAAATCATCCTCTTTTAGAATAAATAAAAAGTTATTTTTAAAAAATAGAGGAAAGAAGAAAACCAGAAGGGGCATCTCCAAATTCTGTGTGTAAATTTTTCTCAAACCTCTTGTTGATGACTGAAACCTACGTGAGTGATATGGACACAACATAACTGAAAATAAAATATCTGAACTAAGATGTGATGTGCTGCTCATTGCAGCAGGAGAGTTTGCATTTTCAGTGCAGTCAACTTCAGTGCTTGCGAAAACTGGAAAAATCTTGAAAAGAGCCAGAAAAAAAAATTGACACATTACTTACAGGGGCACATCAATATAAATCCATCACCTTTTCATAAGAAATGTTATAGATCAAAAAAAAGATAGTAATTTCAAAGATTAAAGAATCAAAATTTTAAAATGTGGGGAGTAAAGATAAAATCCTAAGAATATTCTTGGCCTCCTCCTTCTTCTTTTAAGCCAATAATCATGACATTCAGAACCCTTCTAGAGGCAAATGAGTTCACATTTTGGAGTCAGGGTGGAATTGAGATTAATGAATTTTAATGTAATTGGTGCAAAATTAGAAAATGCAACCTCAATTTTATTACTTTTATTTATGCTAAATGAGCTCTTTACCATTTGAGCTAATTTCTCCAGTGAAAACATTTTTTTTCTCAATTTTTCTTTCCTATTATTTCTTCTGATTTTTTTTGCTTCTAATCCATATGTATTCCCAGTCCTGACTACACATTATAATCACATGGAGATCTTTAAAAATATATGGATATTTGGGATGGTGGGGGGTGGGGGGGGGACTAAAAAAAAAAAGAAAATGAAAATAATGAAATCATATCTGAGAAAACTTTAAATGCCCCAAACCTTCAATCCAAAATTCTGTATTTAGAGAAAATATTCTTAACAAATGAAATCAGTAATAAGTGGTTACTACTGAATTTTGTGCCTAGTGGATCAAGCACAATACTGCTAAGAATCGAATGGATTAATTGCACCCTGTCACCTCATCAGGAGAAAGACTAGGCCATGCATTCCACAGAGATCACAAAAGATTCAGGGAACAGCTTTGAATCCGTAGTCTCATCTCATGCAGACAAAAGGTGCTTGACCCTCTCTCATATTCACAGCTGCCATCTTGAAAAAGAACGGGGAAACTAGAATAATCCAAAAGATTGAGCATTTATTAAACCTAAAAGAATATTAAACCAACTCTGAGATAGAAAGGCAATCTCTATTGAATTCATTGACTATTTAAATGCAGAGATCACTTAACCCAGGAGTGATTTAGACATCACTAATAGACAACTAATAGTTGAATGGAGTGGGGGTTGGAGTGTGGGGCTTATGAGAAAGATTAAGCCAGTAAAGCAAAATAAATAGTCACCTTTTTTTTTTTCTGTATATGGTATAATTTTATAGGTATATTTATATCCATGATACATACATGTTTATAACAAAATAGTTTTGGCCTTTTGCTATTAGTCTAGCCAATATACACTCCTATCCTTCCAATTCTGTTCTCAAGTATCTCTTTGTTTCAACTTATATTTTTGGGAATTTTTTTAGTTGAAAGAAATTGGAAGTAGACAGTGAGTGGGTAAAGAGAAAGTAGAACTAAGAGGTAATGAAATGTTTCTCTATCAGGATTTTAAATTTTGAGTCGTTTGGAAAGATAGTTTAGAGACAGAGTTAAGAAAATTTGTGAGACTCCAGGCAAAGGAGTCTGGGCACGAGGGACTAAATTTATCACAGGATTGGGGGAGGAGACCTTTCTTAGTGCTGATTCTCAGACCCTGCACAGCTCTGGCATCCCAGAGTGTTAGAACAGTTTAGGCATCCAGAGCCAGCAACAGGAGAATCATTTGGATAGGCAAGGACAGTGGCTGGATGTCTCCAAGTGGCCTCCAGACAGCAGACAAGGACTATGGGAGTAAAAGAGAGGGTAATGATGCAAAATAAGCACAGCAGATTAGAAGGTAGTGGTTCTGTGGAAGGCTTTCTTTGAGAAGTGTCCTATACTTCATCAGATGACACAACTGAACAGAGAGACCTAAATTCCTTCTACATAAGTGATGACTATGGAGAAGAAAGTCATTTAAGATATGTGTGGAATGAATGAACATACAGAAAAATAAAGTTAGAGAGCAACTAAAGATTACAACAGTGGTAATAATAATAATAATAATAATAATAATAATAATAATATTTTATTCTCCCACAGAGAAGGCCCATCAATAGAAAAATTTTCCTCTGCCCATTTCTAAATAGGAAGAAATATTTCCTTAATTTTTTTTCTTTACTGTTTTCAAATCATGTCTGTGCATATTACCTCAAGATTTAATTCTCTCAGAAATCCAGCCTGTATATATCTGATTCAAAGAATTAACATGGTTCGCTCCAGACCACTTGGTTAATGCATGGCATAATCTAGACTGGAACCTGACCCTCCTGTTTTCTAGTTCTGACTCTCTGCTGAGTTTTGTTTTAGGGGTCATGTTCCTCCTGACCATGTCTGCCTGCAGCCACCTGAGATCTGAATTACTGCCCTGTGGTTTGAACACAGCTAACACGTGATCTTTTATAAAAGGACTTTGTTTGTCTGTGTCTTTGCAGACTTCTCTCCTCACCTACTATTTTCCTTCTTCTATCTGTCACAGCTGGGAGCAACCACATCTATCCACTTGATGAAATTTGAACGTACAAAGCGATTTCTTTTCTGCAAGAGCTGACCATTATGAACAATTTTAACTTTGGGTTGGGCAGAAGAAAACACTAAGCTGTGAGGAATTTAATCTCTTTTCAAATCTTCAGGTGAGAGCAGTCTCAGAGTTAGAAAGGAAGATAGAAAATATCTTCTCTGTTATATGATTTCAAGGCTGCAAAGTAAGCTCTTCACCCCACAAACACTTCCCATCACATGCTTATAATCTTTTTATCAGAGGACAAGACCTTTTCTTTTCTTTAAAAAAAAAATGAAATTCTAGTCTTCCTGGGGAGGATAACACTATGGACAAGTGCAGTGTCGCAATAATAAAACCTAAGACCTCTGTATGTCTTGTTATGTGCCATTCACTCTTTGAAACACTTTACATTTATTATTACTCCTACTTTGCTCAACAACTCTGCAGTAGATTTTATTATCCCCATCTTACAGATGAGGATGCAAGCCGAGAGAAGTTAAATGATGTGCCAAGCATCATTCAGTTAATGAGTGTTCAAGTTGGGATTTGGCTCTAAGAAGTCTTGCTCCCGTCATTGTGCTTAAACATTATACCATACTGTCTCTCTAAGACAGGATGAAAGAAAGAGAAGCATGGTTCTTGTCCTCAGGAAAAAACAGGCTCTAGAAGGAGAAACGCAGCATTCGTAAGGCATGTAATATTAGAGTGGGGTAAATTACAAACTTTGGCAAGAAAGTTTACAAGATGAGGAGGATCAGCTGGGAATCAGATACCTTGAGAGAAGAAGATGGATTCAATGAGAGGGGGTAGTAGCAAAGGAAGAGAGAGTGAATTGTGCTGGTGATAGGTCAAGACTAGAATACATTTGACTACAAAATTTGCCAAGTGCTAGTTCCTCCTTTCTAAATTCCTTTTTAATAGGCTTTTTTTTTTTTTTATTTTAGAACAGTTTTATATTACAGAAAAATTGAGCAGAAAATACAGGGAGATTCTATATACTCTTTTCCCCCACACACTGATAATCACTTCCATTATCAACATCCTGCACTAGAATGGTTTATTTGTTATAACTAATGAACCTATATTGACACATCATTATCATCCAAAGTCTGTAGTTTATGTTAAGGTTCACTCTCGGTTTTGTATAATCTATGGGTCTGGACAAATGTATAATATTATAGTATCAGACAAAATTGTTTCACTGCCAAAAATAATCCACCTATTCATCCCTCTTTCACAGTTCTTATTCCCTGGCAACTGCTGATGTTTTTATTGTCCTCATAGTTTTGATTTTTCCAGAATGTCATATAGTTATCTAGCCTTTTTAGAAAGTCTTCTTTCACTTAGTAATATGTTCTACTCCTCTATGCCTTTTTATGTATTAATAGCTATTTCTTTTTAGCACTGAATAATTTTTCATACCCTGGATATACTAGTTTCTTTATCCATTCACTTACTGAGGGACATCTTGGTTGCTTTCAATTTTTGGCAATTATGAATAAAGCTTCTGCAATCATCCATGTGCAGATTTTGTGTGGAAATAAATTTTCAACTTAGCTGGGTAAATACCAAGAAACACGGTTGCTAGATCGTATGTTAAGATGCATGAACATGTTTAGTTTTGTAAGAAACTGCCACATTATCTTCCAAAGTGGCTGTATCATTTTACATTCCCACCAGCAACAAATGAGAGTTCCTGTTGTTCCACATCCTTGCCAGTATTTGGTGTTGTCAGTGTTTTGGATTATGGCTATTCTAGTAGGCATGCATGGTATCTCATTGTTGTTTTAATTTGCATTTTCCTAATGATATATGCTATAGAGCATCTTTTTTTTGTTCTTGTTTTGTTAGATTTATACCTAGTATTTCAGTTTGGGGGTTTTAATGTAAGTGGTATGCTTTTAATTTCAGATTCAAATTTTTCTTTGCGGATACATAGGATAGTTACGGACTTTTGTGTATTGACTTCGTATCATATAACCTTACCATTATTGCTTATTGGTTCTAAGAGGTTTTTTGTTTGTTATTGATTCATTCAGATTTTCTACATAGACCGTCATATCATATGTGAACAATACAATTTTATATTCTTTATTCCAATAGACATATATTTATATATACGTGTATGTGTGTGTGTGTGTGTGTGTGTGTTTGTGTGTGTGTGTGTGTGTGTGTGTGTGTGTGTGTGTGTGTGTGTAGTGTTCTTGCACTGGCTAGGGCTTCTAAGAAGTATAATATTAAAAAGGAGTAGTGAGGGGACATTCTGTCTTATTTTTAATCTTAGTGATAAAGCTTCTAGTTTCTCACAATTAGGTATGAGTTAGGGATAAGATTTTTGTAGGTGTTCTTTATCAAGTTGATAAAGTTTTCTATTCCTGGTTCACTGAGAGTTTTATTAAAAATGGGAGTTGAACTTTCATCAAATGCTTTTCTGCATCTATTGATATTATGTGATTTTTCTTCTTTAGCCTTTGACATTATAGATTACATTAATTGATTTTAAATGTTGAACCAGCTTTGCATACCTCAAATAAATCCCACTTGGTCATGGTGAGTAATTCTTTCTCTTAGATTTTTGGATTCAATTTGCTTTTTTTTTTTTTTTTTTGGCAAATTTTTGCTGTTCATGAGAGCTTTTGATGTGTACCTTTCTTATAATGTCTTTGTCTGTTTTTGGTATAAAGGTAATGATGGCCTCATAGAATTGAGTTAAGAAATATTTCTTAACTTTTCTGGAAGAGATTGTATAAAATTGTTACAATTTACTCCCTAAATGTTTGATGGAATTCACCAGTGAATCCATCTCTGTCTGGTGCTTTCTGCTTTCAAAGGTTCATCATTATTTATTCAATTTATTTAATAGATACAGGCCTATTCAGATGTCTGTTTCTTCTTGTGTTGGTTTGACAGATTGTGTCATTCAAGGAATTGGTCTATTTTATCTATGTTATCAAATTTTTGAGTACAGAATTGTTCACAGTAATCTTTTATTATATTTTTAATGTTCATAGGATATTTAGTGATGTCTTCTCTTTCATTAATGATACTAGCAATTTATATCTTCCTTGTTTTTCTTAGCCTGATTAGATGTTTATTGATTTCATTGATCTTTTCAGAGATCCAGCTTTTGGTTTTATGGATGTTCTTTACTGATGTTCTGTTTTCAATTGATTTTAAATCTTCATTTCTAATATATGCATTTAATGCTATAAGTTTTACTCTAAGTACAGCTTTTGCTACCTCCCACATTTTGAAAAGTCATATTTTCAATTTTATTTTTTCAAAATATTTTAATCTTTCTGTGGAGATTTCTTCTTTGATCCATGTGTTATTTTATATATGTGTTGTTTAATATCCAAATATTTGAGGGGTTTTCAGGCTTTTTTCTCCATTGATTTCTAGTTTACTTTCTTTTGGCCTGAGATCATACATTGTATAATTTCTATTCTTTAAAAGAATTTAAGTTTTTTTTTATGGTCCAGAATGTGTTCTATCTTGATAAATGTTCCATGTGAGCTGGAGAGAAATATATGTTCTGCTGTTTTTGGATAAAAATAATTCATGGATATAAATTATGTTCATTTGATTGATGGTAATATTGATTTCTATCATTTCCCTACTAATTTTCTGCCTGCTGAATCTCTCCATTCTGATAGAGAAATGTTGAGATCCCCAACTATAATAGTAGATTCATCTATAGCCCCTGTAGTTCTGTCATTTTTTCCCTCACTTATTTTGATATTCTGTTGTAAGGTGTACTCACATTAAGGGTGTTATATGTTCTTAGAGAACTGACCTATTTATCATTATGTAATGCTCCTCTGTATCCCTGATAACTTTTCTTATTCTGAAGTCTGCTCTGTCTGAAATTAATATAGCCATCTACCTTTTTTTCCTCCTCCTCCTCCTCTTCTTCTTCCTCTTCTTCTTCTTTCGGTTAGTATTAGCATGGTATATCTTTCTTCATCTCTTTACTTTTAATCTATAAGTGTCTTTATATTTATAGTTGGTTTCTTGTAGACAGTATATGTTCGAGTTTTGATTTTGATCAACTCTAACAATCTGTCTTTTAATTGGTATATTTAGACCATTGATGTTTATAGTGGCTACTGATATGGTTTGATTAGTATCTACTGTATTTCTTTCTATTTTCTATTTAGAGCCCCTTTTGGCTTCCTCTTTTTTTTCTTTTGTGGTTTTAATGGAGCATTGTATATGATTATATTTCTTCTCTTTTCTTTGCATACCAATTTGTTTCTTTCTTTTTCTTTTTTACTTTTTTAATGGTTGTCATAGAATTTGCAATATATATTTACACTAGCCCAAGTCTACTTTCAAACAACATTATATCATTTCACAGGTAGCACAAGTACCTGTGATAACAAAGTATTATTAATGCTTCCCTCTTGTTCCTTGTATCATTGATGGTATTAATTTCATTTATTCATTTATGCATAAGTATGTATGTATATATACATATACATAAGCATATATAATTGACTACCTTATTGATACTTTTATTTTGAACAAACTGTTATCGCTTAGCTCAATTAAGATTAATAAAAGTAAATGTTTGAAACTTATCTTCACTTATTTTTTTTATATTGCTATTTCCTTCTTTATGTAGGTCTGAGTTTCTGACTCATTATTTTCCCTCACTCTGAAAACTTCTTTTAACATTTTTTTTTTGTAAAGAAGGTCAACTGACAATAAATTCTCTCATTTTTTTTTCTTTTTGGTCTGAGAAGGTCTTGTTTCCCCCTTCACTTTTAAAAAATAACTTTATAAAATATAAAATTTTAGATAGGTGCTTTTTTTCCTCTCTTAGCACTTTATTCCACTCTACTTTAATTTTGCTTGAACAATTTATGAGGGGAAGTTTAATGTAACTTATATTAGCTCCTCTACAGGTAACCTTTTTTTTTTTTTTTTACTTTTTTCATTTTTATTGAAATATAATAAACAGTCACTTGTATTTACATTGTACAACTCAATGAGTTTTTTTCACTTATAGTTGGCATACAATAATATACCAGTTTCATCTGTATAGCATAGTGATCAGAGATCCACATAACTCTCAAAATGATCAACTCGCTAAATCTAGCACTCCTCTTCCCCCTTACATATTTATTACATTATTAACCATCTTCCCCATGCTACACTCTATATCACCATGTCTATTCTGCGACTATCCATTTGTACCTTTTAATCTCTTTGCCTTTTCTAGTACCCCCACACTCTCTCCCATCTAATATCCCTGTAATATTCTCTATATCTATGAGTTTATTTCCGCTTTTGTTATTGTTGTTGATTTTGTTCTTTAGATTCTACATGTATGTGAAATCATGAAAGATATTTCCTTTTCTCTATCTGACCTATTTCATTCAGCACAATACCCTCTAGGTCCATCAAGACAATATCTTTTTCTATCCCCTTCCTTTTAGTCTGTGTGTGTCTTTTAATCTGAAGTGAGCCTCTTGTAGGCAGCATATTTTCTTCACTAGGTTAGGGAAGTTTTCCGTAATTATTTCTTCAAATAACTCTTCAACATCTTGTTTTAATTCAGGTACCCCTATGACACAAATATTTTTACATTTAATAGTGTCCCATAGGCTCCTTAAATCATTATTACAGTCTTGGCTTCTTTTTTCTTGCCATTCTAGTTGAGTGTCCTTGGCTTTCCCATCTTCTATATAGGTCATTTGATCCTCTTCTTTATTTACTTTGTTTATTCGATTTAATATACTTCTTATCTCAGATAATGCATTCTTCATTTCTGATTGGTTCCCTTTTATAATTTCCATTTTTTATGTTTTTTTTAATCTTTTTGTTGAAGTTCTCACTGAATTCATCTACACTTCCCATAAGTTCGTCGAGCATCCTTACACCCAATGTTGTGAACTCTGTATCTGTTAGATAGCTTGATTCCATTATTACTGGATCTCTGTTCTGTTCTCTCATATGGTTTCTGCTTTGTCTTTCTATTGCGGCTGCTTTTCTGACTATTTCTATTACTATGCAAAGCTCCCAACTCTCCCAGTCTTACTAGTGTGGATTTGTGTAGTAGGTGTCCATCTGGTGGCACAGTCCTGAGAGGGATTCAGTGGTTTGTTTTTTTTTCCTCCTCTTTAGCTTTTTTCAGAATTTTAATTTTGTATTTATTTATTTATTTGGAATTTGAATATGATATATGGCTAGGTATATTTTTTGTTTTATTGTTTTGCTTGTTTTGTTTTGGTGTTTATTCTGCTTGAGTTTTCTTCCTGGATTTTTAGTTCAATATTTGACATTAATTTGGAGAAATTCTCAGTAATTATTATTTCAATCGTTTCTTCTGTTTTTTTTTTCTTTTTTATCTTCTTCTGATATTCCCATATGCATATGTAACATCTTTTATTGCTATCTATTTTTTGGATATTCTGGTCCATTTTTTCAAGTCATTTTGGTTGATTTTCAATTTTGGAAAATTTTATTAACATTCTCAAGCTCAGAGGTTTTTTTCTCAGCTATAACCTGTGGAGGTTTCTGCTTATGGGCCTCTACTTTAGAAAGTTATGAATTTCTTTATCTGCCTGTCTATCTCTCCAATTTGGGGGTCAGCAGTGACCTAAGCTCTCTGAAAAATCTAAAAAGAGTATTTTTTTCAGTTTGTTTTGCTATTGTTGTTAACTCCTTATATACCAGACCCTCTAATTTCATTTTTAATACAAATGTGTTAACTATAGATGAGGCATTTTTCTATTTTTTGTTGTTGTTGTTGTTGTTGTTTTTGGTTTGGTTTTGGTTTTTATCTTTGAAAGTTCTAAAGGATTCAATGAATTTGGATTGAAATAACTGGAAACATTTCAGCTCCTAATTATGTCCACTAGCTATAGCTCAGGAGTAACTCAACTAAAACTGTAGGACATTGCTAGTATCAGGGTCAGTCTCATCCTGAAATGTGAAGGCAAATGAGTGGGGTTCATTCTGATGTATCATTAAGCCTTTCCACATTGAATCATATAAATCATGATGAAAAATGGACTGCAAGACCCACTTTATAAATAGGGACCCTGTTTCTAAAGGTAGCATCTCGCAATCTCAAAGTCAGTGCTCAGCATTTCATATGCAAACCTGCAGTCTGACTCCTGCAGGAGTTAATGTGTTAGCATTTTAACAAATTGAACCACTTCAGTGGCCTATTTATCAGTTCAAGCTATTTGGAAATGTTGCAACCATATGTTGTCCATTGAAATGAACACTAAACACTGCATTTATAAATGGTAATTTATGACTCATAAATGTCTTTGCTATTAGAGCCATTCTGCCACTGTGAATAGAATTGATAGCAGGTTCTAAGCTCTGTGGTATGTGTATGTTTTTTCCCTTTTTAGGAATGTTGTAGATATTAAAGCTTTAGTGCTTCATGGAAATGTTATTTTAAAAAAGCTGTGCATATCAAAAAGATTGTTTTTATGCTAGATTTTCATATTCATAAACTTGACAAACAGGTTAAATATATGTATGCATGTGCACATGGTTAGGGTTTTGCACATGTTTGTATAGACAAAGATTATAGAAATGTAACTCTAAGATATGGAAGTTACATCTTACTATCTGTGCAGGCCTTGGATTTACCTATGTGGTTTCAGTTGCTCATCATCTACATTAATATTTCTTTTCCCCTTCCTTTGAGCTGGTCACATGGTTCCCTAAGATTGTATTACTGACTTCCCTTATAAATAGCATTGCAAAATGATGAGCCAGTGTAAGCAGGCAGATTGTGTGGAAGCTTCTGGGAAACCACATTAATATATAGCTGGATTATTTTGCACACTTTTATTGATTTTTCTGTTTCCTGGTACCTGGAATGTGGATGTCAAGGCTGGAACTTAGGCAATCATTTGGACACTGAGGACTGACTATTTAAACCTAGAAGAAGCCTGAGTTCCTGGCAAACTCATGAAGCCTAAATTGGCCCTGGGAATCCTAGCCTTAGACTTATTTAATGGAAAAAAAGAGAATGGGAGTCTTTCTTATCTACACAGTTATATTATTTTTCAAAGCACAGATATCTGTAACTTAATTGATATAGTTAGGCTATATACATTATTCTGATTTAAAAATTAAATCATACGAGGTCTAGATAAATTCTGTCACAGAATTCTACATACCTAAAGTAGGCAATCCTGGCCAAGTGGCAGATAAGAGTATATAAAAGAAGTACCTCCTGGTAAATATGCTGGTAGTTAGGAAAGAAATTTATATTAGAAAATAGGAGTTTCAACAGCTCACATATGTTATAATTTACATACATAAAAGTCCAGTTCTATCTGTAACTATTAAATGACTATCTGGTTCATTAAAAATAACTATGATTAAGTATCTGTAAATATAAATATATATTAAATGTTAGCACATTTTCCACTTTGAGAGTTTTATTGTGTTGTTTTGAAGTGCTGATATTTTGAGAAATATTTAATCATTGTTATTCATATGCATGGTTAATATCATGACATTTATTTATATGGAGAATAGAGTATGTGAGAATTTGTTAAAGCCATATAATGATGTGAGAACCAAAAGATAACATCTGAAAAACTTTCAGAACAGAGAAAAGAATTTCTCATTCTTAAAGGGTAATGCAAAGTTCTAATCTTGAGAAGGGATGATTGTAAGCATCAGAATTATAGAATTTTATCTTGACTCTCAATGTTAAAATATTATATATCTTACCCCCATTCACCCTTATTTCCAAAATTCATGCATACACACACACTATTTTCAGATTTATAAAGGAGTTTGAGTCTTCTAATGTATCCTCTCACCTTATGCCAAGAACCTTTCTACAACATTTAATCAATTGAATCATTTGTTTTAAGAGTACTACTATATGAACATTACTGTTTTAGAAGCGATGGGTCATAAAAAATGAATAAAGTAAGGCACTTTGTCTTTAGGAATTGAGTATAGCACCAAGGAAAACATGAGTGCTAATAATTAAAAACAAAATTAAAGTGAAAAATACAAAATGTTTCAATTTAGCCAAATTTCTCCACTTATAAGAATATTAGAAACTCAACTTACTTGGTCACACTTTTTTTTTTCAACTTTGGCCTATAGATATTCTTGCCTTTCTTACAGGTTTCATTTTATCAATTAGTGGTAATGAGTATAAATTACACAAAATAGTCCTTAGCATGTATTCAAAGCTCAGAAAAGGTTGTATTAACTTGAATTAGAAAATTATGAGAGTGTAAAGTAGCTGTGGTTAGACAAGAATAAAGAAAATGTTTAAAAATGCGCAGCTGAAAGAAGACAATTAGGAGCAGTAGATGTTATTTGGATTCCAAATGGGTAAGAAGTATCTCAAAAAGGTAGAATGTATTGTAAGGATTCAAGTGGAGAAGGTAATTTAAATTCCAAGAATGTCAACAAGTACTAAGTGGAATTTATTTAAAAAAATAAAAGCAGATCACTTATAGAGTTGAATCTTGTGATTCTTAGTCTAAGAGGGCTCATTATCTGCCCTAATTCTATAAGCTCTATAGCGTTGGGTATACAGAATTCAGTTCTAATCAACTAAACAACTACTGAACAACTTTATTGTGTGATGACTTCACTCACAATATTGACATTTCCAAAGATGATCAAAGTCTTATGTCTGTTCCTAAGGACATTAGTGCCATGGAGATGGCAGATTTAAAACAAATATCTATGGTATAGCATGATGCTTCCCTGGACCCAGCCTCTGCCATACACTCACATTCATTGCACACTTCACTAGATATGAATTTTAGAAAAATTAATATTTCAGGCATGAGGGATAGAAAATAACTTAGACATTTGGATTACGATCATTGTCACTGCTACTTGAAGGAGACTATCTGATGACTTACAGTGATGTTTTTTCCCCCATGTTAGAATTACAGTTGCTATTTCCTCAAAATTTTCTGTAGCAGTTGTATAACTTACAATAGTGTGGTATTTAATTATTTGTTTCGTTTCTTCAGGGCAGCAAGAATCAACACTGTTGATGTGTTTGATATTGTTGATTTTAGAAATAAATGGTTGTATTTTAATCTCATTTTTAGTCATAGGATAAAATTAATATACATTTAGTGTTACTTAAGGCAAATATTCATAGCAATACATATTAAAATAAAGAAAAAATAAAATTAACATCTTTTTCTATTCTTCTACCTCTATCGTAAATCAATATATTTACAACTTAACAAAGTAAAATCTAGTTGTATTAAAAACTAAGTGTCAAAAAATAAGCTAAACTCTTTAGGAAATACATAGGATATTTATTTAAATATGCCTAATCATATAGGAATATTTGATACATTTGACTGTTTTAAAATGAAAATAGTTCTTATGACAGAGAAGATTATAACCAATGTGAAAGGAGATACTATAGAGAGAAAGTACGTTTATTAAATATTTATACTACATATTTGCAGTGCATGTGAAAGACAAAGTGTTAGTACAGATTCTACATAGATGTTCTTGAAGTCAATAGTAAATGATAGCTCAATAAGAGTAGACAAAGATTATGGATAGGTAATTCTCAGGATAGAGATAGTTATTGCCAATAAATATATAAGAACATGCTAACCCTCACTTGTACCAAGTGAAATCATATTAAAATAAGGAGACTAATAAATTCTATTATTCATCAGGCAAAAACAATTAAAAGTCTGACAATACCAATTCTTGGCAATGACTTGGAGTAATAGTAATGTTTATATATTTCTTGTAGGAGTGTAAATAGAGCTAATGTATATGGAGATCCCTTGGGTAATACTTAATAATGATTCAGTAATGTCCTTCCATGTATAGAGCAACTACAGAGTCTCAGTGCATGAGATCCCAGGTCTTAACAGTGACCCAAAAAGAGCTATCAAGAACTGTGTTAATGATTCCTAAGAGAGTGTCTGTAGGATCATGGGAGAAAAAATCTACTTTATGCTAAGAGTATATGAGTTCCTTCCTATCAGGATATAAAGACTTTGTGGCCACCATAGATACACTATGTAGAAATGTCTGCACAGGTGCACAAAGAAACATGTACAAAATGTTTATATAATGTTTGTAACAGAAAAATAGGACAAACAAAAACAACAAAATTCTTAATGTTCAATAGTATAGCAATGGATAGAAGCGATTGAATTCATATGTAGATTTAAAATTAATGATCTGTTTTGCCATTTAAACTTATATATCAATCTATAAAATTATTAAGCATAATGTTTAGTAAAGAGAGCAGTTGTAAAGCACTATGTACATCACCCCTTGTAGAAAAAAATAAATGCAGACATTGATATTATATATTTAAATATGTGTATACATATATAATGTATATGTATACATTATGTATACATGTCTATGTATATTCATTATACATGTATAAACATACATACATACAGACATTCAAAACATAGAACAGATTGTTACCTCTAGATAGAATTATTTTAGGAAAGTGGCTTTCTTTGGAAAATCAAGAAGGTTTTTTCACATGTATAATTTTTTTCCTAAAAAAAATCTGAAGCAAATATAGCAAATGTTAATATTTGTTGGAGCCTAAGTGTCTACTATACTTTTCCTCTTTGAAAAATGTCACTTTAAGAAACAATAACAAAAGTCAGAAAGTGAAAAATATGTACTACAGAAGCACAGAAGAAAGCGTTAACTTTTGCCTAAGAGAAAATGAGATTTCTGAAATGGATGATGCTTTAGATCTTGAATAGTACATAGAATTTCAGCAGCCAGACAAGAGAAAGGTCATATAAAGCACAGGCAATGTTTGGAGTAGGGATATAATTGCAACGGTATTTAAAGGATGCAGAGGAACCATTAGAAGCATATTCAGGAAAATGCTGCTTAAGAGAAATTTTATAAAATTTAGCAATAAGGGGGTAGTAAGGAAGAAGGAATCGGGACAAAGTCAAATGTTAATGAAGTGTAGAAGGGTGACTGAAAACTATCCATTGGATTTGAACTGATGAAACAAAGAATCTCAGTGTAGTATAATTTGAATTACAAGTGCAATGGAAAAGGCAAATGGCAGCAGATATCTTAGGCCTGCTTTAGGTGTGCTTACTGGAGAAGAAAAAAATTATATAGAAAAGTAACAGCTCAGCTGATTAGATAAAAGTTTACTGTTGTCATTGTATCTTTTGTTTGTAAGCATATAGGATACTTGGGTATATTTCCAGTCTGAGGAAAATAATCAGAAGAGACAACTATGAGGACCTGGAGGAGATGGGCAATCTTATTATCCCACGATGAAAATAGAACAGAACTGGTGGTGATACAGGCAGATGATCAGATGGAAAGAAAAACTGAAAGGCTTGTTGTAGAGGACCTAAATCTTTGCAGGAAAGTGAGAAGAAAAAAAAGAGCAGAGTGTGTTTCCAACTTGAAGAAGGTAGAAATAGATTGGAAAGTATGCTAAAGGGAATGAAGATAGGCATTGTGCACCTATGTTCTTGCTGTGGGGCCAGAGTTCATTCCATCCTCTGTGCAGTTCCTTACCAGTTTATGGCAATCCACATTGCATTGTATTGTGCCTCTTTGTTTACCTATGTTCCTTTCTAAAATGTTTGCCTATACATGCCGGGAGCATAATATATACTTAATAAAAATTTCTCAAATGGATAAGCAAAGCACTGCATTAATCAATTCAAAAATTATATTAGAATTCTCTGCCTCTGATCCATACTCTGACACCAGGGAAAAGCTGTATAAATTTAAAGTTAAATAGAAACTTTGTGGACAAATTATTAGAAATGGATAAGAACTTGGGCAGATGTACTGGTAGCATTTTCCTTTCTAAGAGGGAGGCCATGTGACATTGTATTTCAGAGTGTAATCCTAAAAGATAGACTATGTCACCAACTAACAACAGAGTACTTGGGCAAGTACCTCTTCTCTTTATAAGAAGGGACAGGCTTGTCATGAGGACAGTTAGTTTCCCACAGTCAGTGCTCAGGAACTCTTAGCCATTTTACTATTATTTGAAATAATTTTATTCTCTTAAGCTCCATCCAACAGATGCAGTTTGAAATCATTGAGGACTTAGAAGGTCACAGTCCAGCTGAGGTGTATCTTTGTTGTGTAAAGATATCTTTGTTATGTTTTATCACTGAGTACCTACTTAGAAAGCTCTCTATATTTTAAAATTAAATTTATATGTATATTCAGATAATGATATGGATTAGAACTAAATCCCCTCACTGTCTCAATAAGCTTTGCAATGCTGCTTTTTAAAGAGCTTATATGATGTACAGGATACCCTTTTGTGAAAGTTTAAGTGTAAATTTAGGCAAAAAAAAGAAAAAAAGAAAAGAAACATTAAAATAAAACTACCGTGGTTAACTAAAAATAACCTAGGAAACTAAATTGAATATATACTAAATGGATGTATCAGGTTTAGCAAAATTAAATTTTAAAGCTGTGGTTTATATGAAAAAAAATGGATTTTTATAACAAATCTATGAAAAGAATAAGAACTCAGGCTTACAGGAAAAAAAATCAGTGGGAAATGGAGCAATATGGCAGAAGGACTTGATATATATTTCTAATTATGCATGTTCTTTTCTACCAGATCTTAGAGCAAATAATTTGGATCTTCTGTGATTTCTGTCTATTACTGGGTTAACAGAAGGCTACTGGTATAGTCTGTTTGAGTAATGTATGATTTCACTTGAAGAAATCTTTGTATGCCTCAGAAGAAAATGGTGCTTTTACTCAACAGAACTAACTCCAGTACATAATCTTAGTTGTTCTTTGTCCTTCATCCTCCAATAATGAATTCTCACCATAAGAAGAACAAAAAACTTGGGTGCCAGTTCACTTAGATACCTATGTCAAAAAGAACAATATTTTGTAATTATGCAGCAAAATAAGAAGGGACTTAAAAAAGAGATTACAATATGAAACAAGAGATCAAAAAATTTAAATGGTTCACCTGCCTCTAGGAGATAAGGTGAAAATATTCTTTATGTCCAGCTCTCTCTCATGCAAAGAGAAAAAATAGATCTTGGAAAAGATCAAGTGAAACTTTAACAGATGGAGAACAATACTTTGAGTATAGTGCAGGCAAGGACACACTCAAAGATGATCCTCTCTTGAAGACAGACCTAGGGAAAAATATGGGAATCAGCAGAAAAGTGAGACTTCTGTTTCACAGCACAAACATCCACCAAGTTACCCTCTTTCCTGCACAAGTAGTCAGTGAGCAAGATCAAGGCACTGGCAGTGTCTCATTTGGAAAGTGGGTCAAGTCATACCTGATACACTCATCTAATGAGATTGTAGGACACAGAAGATAAATAATCCTTGGAAAAGTCTAAAACATTAATGAATTGAGTGAGAGTAGTTATTTAGTTGGTCAGATTGCAGCATTGATGATAACAAAGCTGGTGGTAGAGTTTACACAGCAGCAAACAGGCAAATGTAAAGAGTAACATTCACTGTTCAACCGGTTGAAGGAGATGCATAACACTGAACAGCTGGGTGTGTGAAAACATCTAGACATTTGATAGCACAGTTCTTAATTTTTTTAAAAATGAATTTCTCTTCAGAGCCAGAGCACATTCCATACAGGGAAACTGGTTTCTGTCAACACCTTCTCTTTTCCATTTTTTTCTTTTTAAACCATGGTGGGATTATCTTGCTTTCCACTCTTTATTTGAAATATCTGTTTTGAAGAAACTTTCAACTATTTCTTTAAAAAATTTAAGTACACCTTCAAAGAGCAAGAGTTATCATTCTTCAGGATATTTAGTAAAATCATATGTCATTGGTTCTGAGCACAATTATTAAAGATGTCCAAAAATGAAATAGACATGCAGCTTTCAACAGATTGTTATAAAGACAAATTCATTTGGATGTGTAAGTTCTGGGTTTAAATAAAGAAAACATTATGAGTATTATTTGTCACCTAAACTAAAATATAAGTTCTGTATTTTCATGGAGAAAAAATTTTGATTATTATTTTTTAAATCAACCCTCTGACCCCTGTATATACATAGGATTAACTTTATAGAAACGCTCAATACTTATCTGTAGATTGAATGGTAAACTGAATCTCTTTTTAAAATGTATTAGAATGAAACTTGTGCTGGAACATCTACCATCTGTAGGAAAAAGAGCACAACATTTTAATTCCAGAGCATGTGGTTACTGGAACTGAAGGTTCTTAATTGCTTCCTTACAAAAGGCAAGGGCATCTCTATTTATTAGGCATTTATATTCAGAGCACTGCAATGTCTTTTCTCTTTGCACTTTCTTCAGTAATTGAGTGTTGACTCTGTGCCTTCGGGCTAATTCAATGCTTATGCTGTTAAGATATAGGCTAGCTACTTCTGTGTGAATACTTCCTGGCTTTAGTCCTTTACCCATCCTTTTCCCAGATTCCAAGAAAGAATAGAGTTCTCCATTCACTTAAAGAAATGTGCTTAGACTTGTTTATGTTCCATGATGTTCGCTCACTGCACTGTTCCCTTGGCCTTCAGCTTTGCAACTTGTAGTTGTCATATAGCCTGGCTTTTCCCTTACAGACAGCCAGGTACTGTAGTTTTATAGAGCAGAGACTCCTTTCAACCAAACTAATTCTAATTTCTACACATGTCCTTGTAACTTGCACATACTTATCTAAAAACACTGCTTTAAAATGATACTTAATGTTCAGAAAACATCTCTGGGTCTTATTTTTATGGGGCATCATAATATAAATCTGCTTGGTTCACAAAGATTTCTATAAACAAAATCTGCTCTTCCTACATTTATTTCTGAGAGTACTATCCAACTTCTGTTGCATATGGAACTTCTTCTTCACTTTCTTGGGAATATATCATGTTTGTTGCCATTCTCATGAAAATGTTTGTATCATCCTTTCCATTTTCTTTTAATTGAAGTATACTTTATAAAAATAAGATGCATAGATCTTAACTGTAAAGTTCAATGCATTTTGAAAAATGCATATACATGTATAATCCACACTGTTATCAAGATATCTAACATTTCTGTCACTTCAGAAAGTTCTTTTATTTCCTTCCCAGTATCCCTACCAATCACAGTTCTGAAATCTATCGTCGTAAAGTAGTTTTGCCTCTTCTAAATTTCATGAAAATGGGTTATTAGAGGATGTATCCTTTATGTGTACAGCTGCTTTCACTCAGCATATTTATTCATGGTGTTTGATTTATCAGTAGGCTATATATTTTTATTGCTAAGTATTATTCCCTTGTATGAATATACTGTAATTTCTTGATCTATGCTCCTATTGATGGACATTGGAGTATTTTTCAGTTTGGGGTTATTATAATTGAAACTATTGAATTTCTACAAGTAAATATTTATGTAAGCATATATTTTTTAAATTAAATATATTGGGTGACATTGGTTAATAAAATTATATAGGTTTCAAGTGTACATTTAACAATATGTTATATGTACATTGCATTGTGTGTTCACCAGCCAAAGTTAAATTTCCTTCCATCGTCTTATATTTGACCCCCTTTACCCTTATCTACTGCCTCCTCCCCGCTTCCCTTTAGTAACCACTAAACTTTCTGTGTCCTAAGCATATATTTTTAATTCTCATTGGTAAATACATGAAAATGGAATTGCTAGTTCATAGAGTAGTTATAACATTTTAAGAAACTAGCAAACTCTTTACCAAAGTGGTTTTGCCACTGAGAGAGACCCAACTCTACCCCTGGTAGAATCCCAGTTTCTCCTTATCTTCAGTAAATTTGGGTTTTTGTTTCTGCATAATTTTGGCTATTCTAGTGGATGTGTGACGATACTTCATTTTGACTCTAACTGATATTTCCCAGATAAGAAATAGCATTGAGCACATACCTATGTGGTTAGTGACCATTCATATTTTCCTTGTTCCATTTCATATGGAAAAAGTGTTCAGTTTTTTTCCTTGGAATAAAATGTGTTTTAGATGTTATCAGATTGAGTTAGTCTCCTAGTTTGCTGAGGATTTTCATCATGAATGTGTGTTGAATTTTGTCAACCTATTTTTCTAGATCTTTTGAGATACTAATACAGTTTTTTCTTCTATTGTGTTAATGCAGTGAATTAGATTAATTGATTGAAAAGGTTGAATAAATCTTTCATTTTTGGGGTATATAAAACTGGGAGATAAGTATTCTTTTTAAATGCTGTTAATACTGTTCAGAAGATTTTTTTGTCAATACTCATGACAGACACTTGTTTGTAATATTCTTTTGTTGCAATGTCTTTGTCAGATTTTGGTATCAGGGTTATGATCACCTCAGAAAATGAATTGGAAAGAGTTCTCTTCACTTGTATTTTCTAAAAGCGTTTAAAAATTTTATTACTTTTTTCATAAATGTTTGATAGAATTTGCTGTCATCTGGCTCTTTTGACTCACATTCAACATTCTTCTTGGCTTTACACCAGTCTATCTTTGTAATTACTGCTATTACTTTTTCCTAGTTATCTTAAAGTTTCCATACAACTCATAAGTGTTTTCTTCTATTAAACTTTTCTTAATGTCATGAGCTGAGAGCAATCTATCACTGCCACCAGACCCAAACTTTCATAGCCCTTTCTCCCACTGATTGGGTGCTTATCCTTTTCTGCCCACTTATTACAATTTTTAACCATCATGTTTTATATTCCCTAAAAGAGAGTAAGCTCCTCAAATTTATCTTAAAATTGTTTTGAATCAGTAGCATATTATACAGATTTTTTTATCTAGTTGGTAATTCATTTTTTACTTAGTTAAAACTAATGGAAAGTAGTGGATTTTTACTTCTTACTGATTTGAAGCAATATAACAGGAATTGTGTTTACCCACTCCCCATGGGTAAATATATATGAAATAATAGTTTCAGGACACTGCATAGCAATAAAGGGCACTGATCCCTGTGAAATGGACAACAAAATGAGGTAAACCCTATGAATGACCCAGCTTACTGCCTTAAGAGAGTTTCTGGACCACAGCAGGAGGAGGTGGAATCCAGGACAAGCCCAGTGGATTCCCTGAGGAGAAGAGACAGCTGAGAATCTAAGAAGAACAAGGAGAACAAGACAGCTGAGAATCCAAGGAGAACACAGCACACCAGAAAAAAGAGATCTTCAGGGAGAGACCTCTGGGAGTCTACAAGAGAGTGTCCCTCAAGTTAGGACAAAGAGCTGTTCAGTGAATTATGCAAGGAAACTACCCGACACCAGGGAGGTAAGAGTGCCCAGTGCTGACACAAGGTAGGGGAGTAAAGCCTATTTCCATAAGCCATAATGGAAATCTTTATGTTTCACAGGATGTTGGGTAAAAAACCCATAAAGGTCTTGCTTAAGTAGTGGGAAATATAATTAGCCCTAGACTAAATGTTGCTCTGTTTGATTAGACAATGATAAAGCTGTTTTTTAAAATAAAAATGAATAGTAGGAAATTATTTTTCACTATTATTATCTTAAATATTTATGAAAATTTTCTCTTGTAATGTTATCTTTGGCCCATTGGATATCTAGGAGTGTCTCAGGCCTTTCCCCCCCAATGTTTCTGAGGGGGTGTTCAAATATGCTTTTCTTATTAAGTTAATATTTAATTCTGCTTTGTCAAGAGAACTATTCTTTATAATACTAATTCTTTAGATTTTATAAAACCTATACTGTTAAATAAACTTTGGTATAATTTACTGTCCTTGTTTTTTTTTTGTCTCAGGATTCTAAACTCTATGCTCTGTCTACCTCTACCTTCAGCCCTCACTATTCCCCTACCTGGGGTCTGATTTTAATTCTAGTTAAGTTCTCATAGCCACATTCAAGTCAACTTATTCTTTCTCCTTAACTATTCTTAACTAGGTGTTGAATGATACAGATACTCTTTATGTCTCATCCCTCATACTACTGAACAATAAACAATAGAAACATCACATTCCAGTGGAGCATTTGGTATTATAATTTAAAGCATTCCAGGGTATTCCAATTTCATTCAAGCCCCTGTTTAGGACTTGTATTACATTAAATTTTTTAAGGAAGTTGAATTCCTTTGTGGAAACTTTAGCTGTTCGAGCAAAATCATATTACTTATATGTCTCCTTTCTTCCTCCTTATTCATCACAGTTTTTATGATGTCATTTATGCACATTTTTATGTGCCAGGCCACAGAATAAAATGAGTAGCAAATTCTTTGTTATAAGGGGTAAAAAAAAAAAAAAGCATTGCCATTAATAATAATCATCTCTGTTTAAATTAAGTTCTGCTAAATTCATTTGATTTGTCAATAATTGGAAGAAGAAAAGAAAGATCATATGTTTCTATTTCCATATATACCTATCTCATATCTTCCTGAAGCTTCAGTGCCAGTCAAGTTTTTATGGAATTACTATCTTCATCAAGGCAAAGGATCTTTACTTAAGCTACCATATGATGTTCTCCTGAAAAAAAAATTCTTAAAAGAGGATGAAATACCAAGTTGGTTATCAATAATTGCATTATTTCTCTTTCTTTTTTAATCTAATGAGCTGTTTTATTTGGAACAGGTGATATATTTTTCTCCAGGCCTCATTTTTTCACCAATAAAATGAAAGTTGGAGCAAATGTTTTTTCTAGTTCTGATAATGTGGGGTTCTATGGCTCTGTGATTCTACATTTTCTTATCTTATTAGGGATGATTTATTTAAGAGCAAAGATAATTGTTATCCTTTTTCTCATCACTGAGTTTCTTATTACATGGTGAAGGAAAGCTAAGTAGCCTTTGGATGAAAAAATTACCACCTGTTGTTCAAAGTCTGTGTAAAGTTTTGATCACTGAGCTTTTTCGCCTTGTTACTATCTAGAATCACTTGGTGTAATCATTAAACTCACTGATTAGGTGGGGGTAGGGCAGGGAAATGGGTGAAGGTGGCCCAAAAGTATCAACATCCAGTTATAAAGATAAATGAATTCTGGAGATGTAAGGAACAGCACAGTGTCTATAGTTCATATTTTATTATGTATTTAAAAGTTGCAAAGAGAGTAGATCTTAAAATTTTCCATCACAAAAAAAAAATAATGTGTAACTATGTAAGGTGATGGATGTTAACTAAACTTATTATGGTAATCATTTTTCAGTGTATACATATGTCAAATCATTATGTTGTACACCTTAGGCTAATGCAATATAATGTCAATTTTATCTCAATTAAACTGGAAAAAAATTGAAATAAACATTATCCAAAGCAATCTACATCAATCAGAGGCTCCTTCCTTTCCAGCCTTACTGCATTTCAACCAGGAAAGTCATGGCATGAAGTGGTAATAGCGGCTAAATAATAAATATTTTCCCTTTAAATGTTTGATAGGTTGCTTGAGTCAAAATGACAGTTCCACCCAGCCACTTGTACAGATATTTTATTTTCTTTCCTTTTGATTCCTGAATCTTTTTTCACTAAAGGCTGTGTTCCAGTAGGCAGCAGAGAAGAGCAAAAGCAAATCAAAAGTATCTGCTATTTCCTGGAGCCTCCATTATACTCCAAACTTGAATTTAAAAAAAGCTTAAATGGTGAAGCATAGCTGGTTTGATCTGGTCCACTCTTGTAGCAAAAACTTAAAATCTTGATGGGACTGCCTTCATGCTACTGATCAAATAGAAAGAATAACTTAAGCTGGGAGAAAAATGTATGGCCTGAGATTTGTTTAGCCCAAGCATCTAGCTTCTGAGACAGATCATCAAAGCCTCTGTGCAAATGTCTTCTTGGTCAATTTAGGGAGTCAGGTGTCACAGGAGGAAAGATGCATGATGTGCAGACATTAGGGTACTTTCCTTTTATATTCTCAGCGTTGTTGGTAGATTCCTAAAATCCCTCTTCAAGTTTAGCTTTCCACTGAATAGGGAATTCTGAACTTGACTACAGTCCTGCCAAGATTCACTTTATTCTTCTGACAGTGTTCCCAAATGGTAACCTGGGAGCTACTTATGCTTGAATTTCTTGTGTGATGATGGTTAATACAAAATCACAGACCCTATTGCCAGACCTATCAACTCGAGTGTGAGGTGTGCCAAAGGATCTATATATTTAAGAAGTTCCCTTACACTTCTTCCCATACTTAATTTTCCAATAATGAACAATAGCAGCTAGAACTTGCTTTTTGACAGAATGCAAATCTTCCTCAAACAAATGAAAGTGCACTTATCTTCTACAAGTAGAATGACCCAAGTCCTATTTACATTTTCTCCCAGGAATTAGAATTAATTTTAATTCTACCTTTATAGCCAATAAAGTTTGCATTAAGTTATAGTTGATTATAATCACTATGCCTTGTAAAAATGATAGGAAAAAATAAATTATACATGCATATACACACAACTATATATCTATACAATATATAATAAATAGATATTATCTAGATATATATCTAAATTATACATTATCTATATGGATATACTATATGTATATATCTCACACACTATATAGATATAGATGGAGATACATATCTATGTATATGTACCCATATTGATTAGGTAGATGGGGGGAGAGATAGAGAGAGAGAGAGAGAGATAGAGGACAAAACAAGAAAATGGGTAAGTTATAAAGTTCTCATTTCTACAGCTGGCCACAAAGCTAGATTGGTATATTTAACTTATTTTTTCCACTGCTCAATCAATATTTCTCTTGACCTCAGCAACTAGTTTGTCAGGAGTCTTTCAGTGCAGGGCAACCCATCACAAATCCTGAAGAATTTGAGTTTTATGGTTAACATCACCATATACTTTTTATTTTCATCTGAGACACTTTTGAGTATGAGAATATAATATTATTACACTACTACTTATGCTGGTATCAAATGTATAAATAAAGATAGTCTCAGGCAAACCAGAATACTTGGTTGCTATATGTATATGTAGGTTTCTATATTATCCCATTGAATTTTACTGATGTATATGAAAGTACTAGGAAGAACTTCAGAGTATTCTTACATTTCTATTTTTTTTCTCTTTCATTGTACTTTGGTTATGAGAAAGAAGCATACTATTTTGCAAAGCCTCTTCTAATTAGATTTCTAATTGATTCTTCAAAAGGACAGTCCAATGTATATCAGTCCATTTTTTTCTCAGTGATGGTAAAGCCAGTGAATTGCTTTATCATAAGCTCATTCCTGCACTTTTTTTTTGCCAAATAAGTTTCTTGATCAGAAGCAATGTAATGTGAAATATTATGGGAATGACTAATGCATCTAGGTAGTTCATCTTACCTGCAGGTATGCATTGGAAAGTCAGTACAAATCCACATCCAAAATAAACATAATCTGAATGAGGATAAATCACAGCCAAATCCATAATTCTTAATAGATGGTTTTCAGTATAACTTCTGGCAGCAGATGATGAGCTGGTTCACATAGATATGCTGATAAATTGAGCATCCAGTTGTAGTCTCCACATTGGTCTTATTGGGGGATTATCCATGTTTTAATCCTTAATAATTTATCTTCTTTTCACTTTGGTCTCTTTTTCAGAAGCCAAATGAACCAGCATAAAGGTTACTGAGTGATAAATAAGATAGTTAGCTAGCTAGATATAACTTCTGCATTTCCTGAAACAGGGCCCCTAAAACTCTTAATAATACAGTTGCTAGGAGGATCTTTTGCTCTAACATTTAGTCTTTGACAAGTTTCCTGCACAGAGCTTCTAAAACTCTTGTGATTTCCTAAGTAATTCTATTCTAATATTTGATCTTTGATCTGGGTTCCCAATAGAGAGCTTCCTAAGTCCCTTGTAATTTTCTGGGTGATAGCGGGTATTTTGTTCTAATAAGATGATTCTGGGTGGGCTTCTGAATGAAGACTGATCACCAAAAAGAATCAAGCTTGAAATTTTCAACCCTCTCTCATTCTTCAGAGAGGGAAAAAGGAATGGAAATGGCTAATTACTGATCATGCCTCCATGATGAAGCCTCCATAAAAATCCCAAATGTATACTGTTTGGCAAACTCCAAGTTGGTGAATATGTCCACTTATCAGGATAGTGACGCCCTCTAACTCTACAACATGGGGATAGAATCTTGCACTCCCAGATCTTGCTCTATATATCTCTTCATCTGACTATTCAAGTGTAAACTTTATAATATCCTTCATTAATTAATAAAATAGTAATCATAAGTAAGTATTTTCTTGAGTCTGTGAGATGTACTACCTAATAATCAAATCCAAGAGAGCGGTCATGGGAACCTCCAATTTGTAGCCAAATCAGACGAAGTTATTGGTAATCTGGAGGCCTTGTACTTGGCAATTGTCTTCTGATGTGGGGACCCATCTCCTGGAGCTAAGCCCTTAACCTGTGGGGTCTGAACTAACTCCTGTTATGTTAGAATTGAATTGAATTTTAGGATACCTAGCTGATGTCACAGAGAATTGCATGGTATAGGGAAAAAAGTTGTGTCAGAACTGTTGTGACTGTGATAGTGTGTGAGAGAAAAAGAGACAAGAGAGAAAGAAGTTTTTTTGTTTTGTTTTGTTTTGTTTTGTTTGATATCCTGAGGAAATAAGGCTGGAAGAGTTACCTTGTCTACCAAATTTTTGAGAAACCAGTAAACATTTCATAAAAATATATCACAGATGTTATTATATAATAAATTTATTGTTATTTTAAGTAAATTATTAAATAAATGTTCTAAATTTTTCTCAATTCTAGTTTCTGATTTAGTGTCAAAAAATACATCCACATAAACAAAAGCTCTTTGGGTTGTTCAGTAAATGTTAACAGTGTAAAGGTTCCCAAAGCCAAAAAGTTTGAGAACAACTTCTATAAAGAATAGTAGTTCTTCAAGAGAAGAGTAAAGCTTTGCTCCAAACCTGTGGGTGCTCACACCTGACACTCTTATCAGAGCTTTTCAGAGCCTGCATACAACTCATCTGCTATGGCATCTTAAGAACCAAATGGCTGAGCTATTTGAATTATATTCCAGACCAGGTAAAAGGCTTATTTTTCTCCAGATCTTACTCAAAGTTGTCAGTTTAGGGACTTCTCAATAAATAATGAAGCAAAACAACCAAATTTGTCAAATGTGGCTTCTGAAATCCTAAAATCTCTTCCAAAAATTGACACTTTTTATTAGTTGTAGCTGCAAGTTGTTGTAATTTTTCTTTTCTTTTAAAGGGAATATCCCAACAGGCCATAGAGGAATAATTTTTAAAAGTTTAACCAAGGTGGCAGATTCTTAAATTTTTATGGGGTTTTTCTCCTGACTTCTGGATGTAACATATGCAAGTTACCAAGATATGAAATTTTTTGCTACATTCAGCTTACCATGTCCTATCATCATGAGAAAATCAATGATGTGTACCCCTTGCCCTCACACATGTACAGCCTCATCCATTATCAATCTCTGAAACCAGCATGGTACATGAAACTACACTGACACATCACGATCACATTACATTAGGGCTCACTATAGCGTTGTGCCTTTTATTGGTTTTATATATGTATAATGGCATGTATCTACCATTATGGTGTCATGCAGAGTATTTTTACTGGCCTAAAATTTCTCTGTGCTCCATCTATTCATCCTTCCCCTAATTACCTACCTCCTGTCAATCACTGAACTTTTGACTATGCCCATAATTTTGCCTTTTCCAGAATGTCATATAGTTGAAATCATACAGTATGTTACTTACTCATATTGGCTTCTTTCACTTAGTAATATTCATCTAAATTTTTTCCAAGTCTTTTTATGAGTTGATAACTCATGTCTTTTTAACACTAAGTAATATTTTATTGTCTGAATATGCCACAGTTTATTTATTCATTCACTAACTAAAGGACATCTTGATTGTTTCCAAGTTTTGGCACTTATGAATAAAGCTGCTATAAACATCTGTATGTTTACAAATGCACACTATAAACATCTGTGTGACTTTTGTGTGGACATAAGTTTTCAACAATTTTGTGTAAATACCAAGGAGCATACTTGCTGGATCCTAAGGGAAGAATATCACTTAGTTTTGTAAGAAACTATTACTGTCTTTCAAAGTGGCTGTACCATTTTGCTTATACTCTAGCAACAAATGAGAGTTCCTGTTGCTCCACATCCTCGCCAGCCTTTAATGTTGTGTTTTAGATTTTGGCAATTCTCATAGATGTGTAGTGATAGCTCATTGTTTTAGCTCTCTTTTTTTAAAATTTGCATTTCTTCAGTGACATGTTGGGGAGCATATTTTCATATGCTTTTTTTGCCATCTGTATATCTCTATGGTGAGAAATGGTCATTGGACCATCTCTTAATCAGCTTGTCTGTTTTTTTTATTGTTGAGTTCTAAGGCTTGAGTATTTGGATATTTGTGATCCAAATATACAAAAGTTATCTGATAAAGACACCCTTTATTAGATACATCTTTTGTAAATATTTTTCTCCTAGTCTATGGCTTGTCTTTTAATTCTCTTGGCAGTATCTTTCACAGAACAGAAATATTTAATTTTAATGAAGCCTTTTCTTTGGATTATGCATTTGGTTTTGTAATCCAGATCTTTTATTTTTTACTGAAATATTTAGATAATTAATTATAATAAGCAAATAATAATAATAATAATAATAATAATAATAATAATAAGCAAACGAAGGGTTTAGGGCATAATTTATCTGAATTATTGTTGCCCTAGTCACATACTGTATGCCTCGTGTGATGTATATCTTAATGTTTTGTAATTTAGCAAGGCCAGTATTAGTATTAAATTCCAAGTTCTTGTATCAATTTATATAAGTAATGAAATATTGTTAAGAATGCTTTCTAGATTAAAAATATAGGTTAAATATATGTCTTTAGAATATTCAAGTGGGAAAACAAGTACATTCTACTGTTTACTCTCAGGTTCAATTTCACTTCAGGGAACCTTTTTGCAAATCCTTTTAAAGTGCTGAGTTGAAGGAAGAGAGCTTGTTAGGAGCCTAAAGTTGGCTAAATTTAGATACGTAAATGTATCCACAGGACTTGCTTATACTTCATAGGAGTCTGTGCAATCTCTCTGTCTTTTTCTTCTTTCTTACTCCACCCCTAATTAAAAGAATAGTTCAGTTACAGAGTCAAATTCCTCATGTTGACCTAGCTATTTGGCTGCTTTGAGGAGAGGAAGCCTCTACACCACAGAGAAGTGGCAATTAGTTCTCCCATAATTAAGGGATGAATAGTACTAGTAAATGGAGATGGACATTTCCAGTCTGCTGAGTGAGCAAATATGGACTGAGTTAAGGAGAATCTTCTGAGTATAGTGTATCCTAGAAATGGCATACAGTCCTGGGATAAGGCTGAAGTAAAATTACGGCCATCTTGAGTTAGATTGGAATTTGAAGAAACTCACACAGATCCACTCATGTATACAGTTCCTTGGAACAAATTGGTGCCATTTGTAATGAGACAGAAAGCTCCCTGAGTCACTCAGGGAGCAAATATTAAGATTCAGAAATATAATCATAAATCTATCAGGAACCCAACTAACTGTATAGGTTCCTAAAATTAAGTCTCTTCATTCCACCTCTGATTTTTTTTTTTCTGAGTTCAAAACTCTTCTCTCTCCTAACCAGCTATCTCTGCTAACTTACTGTGTTTTCTCCATCACTACTTTGTGCTTCATAGGGCTCTTAGCTTCCTTCCTGTAGTTCCAACTCCAGTTCACTGCATTGATTTATTGCCTTCCAACTCAACCAAGTGGTGAGGACCAGCTAACCTTGAAGATCAGTCAGTACACCATAATTTTATATAATTGGTCTGCTCCAATTTTTTTGTTATAGCAACTTTGTATTTATTTTAGAGCATTAATTCCAATCTGTAATTATCTTGTCGGTATGAAGAATTTAGACTTCTCAGTTCACAAAAAGTGTGACTTAATATTGTTTTTCTATTATAAACCTTATTCCACTGAGAGACACCCTCCCTTGCTCTCACATTTATCTTTCTTGGCTACAGTAAAACATTTTGGTCTTCTTTCGCCTCACCAGCATCTAGAGAACTTGGAAATAGTTTCAGACCAATTGACTGGACATATGTACTGGTCAGCTATACAACAAATCACCTCACACTCAGGGGCTTACACGGTACAGAATTAGGTTCTTGACGTGCATAGAGAGCTGTTTATTTTATGTTTCTTTATTATTTTACTTTTAAAATAATTTCTAAAATTAACATGATATTTTTATATTAAGTTAAAGAAAACCCAGTTGATCTTCATTTATAAAGGGCTCAGTGTATATTATCTAAGTTGATCTATCTATGCTATGAACAGAAGTAGAGGGCCAGTTAATTTTATAAATAAATCCCTGTAAGTGTGACACTGTGCATTTAGGAAATCTCACAGCCAATCTAATGTCACCTGATGGAAGGCACTCATATTCCCGTTTCCTGACTGGTAAATGCCATAGATTTCTCCTCTTAGCACTTTGACCACCCCTAGTTCCAGCTAGGTCCTCTGCCCTGCTCATGAAGGGATCATGGTCTAGATAATCAAACCAGCCAGCAGTAAAATATGAATGTAGAAGTTATTTGTGCTCTAATTCTTCTCTTTTAAGAAACTTTTTTTTTTCAAATTTTGGTGACTCTCATGTATTTATTGCTGACTTTTTCACAAACATCAAAATATACTGTTGAGAATAGACCTACTTTGTTTTGCTGACACCCCACAGTGAATGTTAGTCACTCTGTTATCCCTTGTGGAGGAAAGGCTTGTTTTATACTCATTGCTAATAGTGAAAATAGAGACTTTAGTTTTATTAAAAAAAACTTCCATCTTTATTCATCCACCAGAGAAAGGTGTTTCTATGAGGCCTCGGGTCATCCATGTGCTTTGGAAATTTCTCCCTTAGGGAGCCTCTCACTCTACCTATGTATCAGATCGACTCTGTTATTATAATTCATCAAAAGAAACTAAGGTAAAATGCTTTCAAACTGAGGGACCTATAAAGGTAATCTAGGTAGCTGTGTGTGTGTCATCACTGATTTAGCAACTGAATGTATACTTTTGGTAACTGACAACAATCATGAATCAGTTTTACAGTCCTCTCTTTTACTCATTCCTCCAAATGTATGTAACCAGATAATGCTGAAATGATAGGGCACAAGTGAATGCCAAATTTCTAATCATAGACATCTCATTTATAAAAAAAAAAGTCCTTGTTTATCATCTGTATCAACTTAATTCCTTTATCATAGATGCCTTAATTATGTAGTTGAATAAACAAATTTGAAATATGGAATATATATGAGTTGAAAACATCTTATAGCAGGATTACTAACAATACTTACAAGACTTTTAACCAGAGCTTACATTAACTAAATTTGGGAGACAATTATGCAAGTTTGAGAGTTTTCTTTCAGCTTTCAGAATAGTAAATGCCTACACACCTAATAGAGAAAAAGACAAAAGCATATGCACATTTGTATACATACACATATCAATATAAGTTTAAATCCACATAAGCAGACAGTTTAATGCATGAACCAGAAGTCGCTATTTTTTTTTAACTTTGCCATTAGTCTGGAAAGGGGACTGAATGGACTTTTTAAAATATCATGAATATTTCACTTTTGTTCAGAATAGCAAACAGGTTTTGACCAAAGCTATGGGAAATGTCTTCCTTATTTGTTACACACTGTTCTCGGAATTTTCTGGAAATCTTAAAAGACCTGAAACTAATTAAAATAAATTTTAAAAAAATTTTAAAGTAATATGCAATGAAATGAATAAGCAAGCAAATAAATGAAAAAAAAAACTTTTGAAATTAAGCAAAAGCTTTCACACATCACATATTTCACCAGCAAATCAGTTAACTCTATGAGGACAGGGACTTGGTTGGTTGGTCATTTTGTTAGTTTGTTTTAGTGCTTTATCCCAAATACCTTGATCAATTTATAGCATATAGCAATAAGCAGTAAATATTTGGTGAAGGAATAAATCCCTTATGAATGAGTCCTTCATGATATTTTTTTTACACAGTTTATGGTCAAGCAAATCCTACATGGTTGAAGGCATCTGTATAAGCTTTCCCAGACCAGAGTATGAAAAGAACTCAAACCAGAACATTAACCATCCTCAAACAACCCAGGCAAAACAACTAGGCAGCTTGGAGTCATGTTAGGGAACAGGAAATTAGAAGGATATTTTCAATCAAGATGATCCCTCTAATTATGAGAAGAACACTGTCCTTGTGATAAATTTAAAACTCTAGAGGAAATAGAGATATATGTATAGAAAATCAAAATGTAAAACCTTCAGCCAAAGGACAGTCAGTAACAAAATTATAGGCTAATGATTGTGAGATAAAAGTAACAAAAACCAAAAAACAAAAAAAGAGGAAATAAGAATATGGGAGACTAGCATGAGAAAGGGAAAGAGAGAGTCTCAAATGTCTTTCAAAGGTTGCCAGGATAATTGGTTCCCAAAAGTCATTGAGGACTTAAATCATTGAAGCACAGCTCAATAGAAAGTGTTGATTTCAGCATGTAGTACAATACCTGCTATATAGGAAAAGCTCGATAAATATTTATTGAATGTTGATTTGATGAATATCTTTATTCTCAGTTTATCTGCTCTCAGAGATCTGAAGAAAAAATAATTATAATTATGGTAATTGCATTTAATGAAATATAAAATAGTAGTACTCCAGATCTTCTCCATCGCTAACACATCATTAAAACATTTTTCTTGTTTGAGTATTAGCTTTTTCATTGATTGGTTATCTCTATATTAGATTAAAAGCTTCATGAATGGATGGACTTAATCTAGTGTGCTCCTATTGCATCCTCAGTGCCTTGAATAGTTCCTGACTCATATACAATGCTGAATGAATATTTGTTAATAATAATAATTTTAAATTAAAATCATAAATATAATAAACTCTAGGATTACCTGTTCAGGAATCAACTCATATTGTTATGACATAATACACCCCCTGCACCTGAGATAGTCCCTTAAGCACTTCCCAACTTGCTAGAATATGAAAATAACTCCTTTAGAGTAAATATTGTCCTTCCCCTGCAAGTCTCGTTTAAAATGAGATTATCCGTTAAATGAATAGCAGAATAAGTTCCTATCAACTTTAATGCTAAACTGTGCAATGAGATTCTCATCAACTCTTAAAGCATGAAACTCTCAGGGTGTCTGAGTTTCTAATGAAAAGTTCTCCTTTGGGCCAGTATCTCCAAATTCCTCGTGTTGACCAGTAAAGTTATAGAAAAAGAGATTTTTATTTTTTCCATGAATCAAATTTGAAAAATGACATTGAATATTCCATGCCAGTGGTCAAGCCTCATTAGAGTAGGATAAGAAGACAGCTGTTTTAAGCAAGTGGCAGAAAGCAATTAAGTGAGAGACAGTAAGAGAAAAAATTCTCTTTAATCTTTAACTTTAGAGTATCCCATATTCTAATATGCTAAGTAGTCTTGTCAACTAATCAACTTTAAAAATCCCACTAGCATGGCCACTTAAAAGAGAGCTTTTCATTAAACTCTGTTCCAAGGAATTCTAGAGCATCATATCACATGTCTCCCTACTCACATCACATTTGCTTTCTCTCTGAGTCTGAGATAGGAGTAGTCTTTTCCTGGATAATTTTCACTCTTAAATCCTAAAGTTGACTGAGTGATTTAACTTATCAACTAGATTGGTGAAAAGTGTTTGGATCTGAATTCCCCTACCTGAGCATTTATTTAAGGTCTGTCCCAAGACTAGATCTGGAATTCCTATCTAACACAGGAATCAGGCATGTGTGGTAATGATGGCACACTGTGTCATTTTGAAAGCCTAAATAGGCTAATGCAAAAAAAAAAAATAGTAAAGTTGGCGAAGCGTGTCTTTATTATAATTCTAGAATCTCTTTAATCACCTTTTCCTTGTGTTTTGCGTGCACAGAGAAGGAAGAATGACCATCGGTGGTAAAGTTTATTAACAATTTTTTAATGAAATTATTTTGGCCATCTCATCATAGCAGTGTCCATTAAACTTTGAGGATGACTAACCCAGAACCAAGGGGTTTACCAGAATATGAGATGTTCAGTGTTAAAACTGTGAAAGTATGAGGCAACCCAGGATGGTTAGTCACCTGGAGAAACCACTTGCCTAGAACACTATTCTGCAATTACCTTATTTACAGCTATGCCCTCTCTGGTTCTAGCTATAGATGTTTCATCTTGACGACCTTTACTACCCTTCTAGGCTTCATTTTAGACCTCAGTTCCTCTAGGATGCCTTCCAGGACTTCTCCAAGACTAAATTATATGCCTATTCTAAAAGTTTATGTCATCACCCTGTTTGGAACTCCTTTGGTATTACTTAACACACTAATTTGACCTTTTTTTTAAAAACTTGTTTACACGTTTCAGTTTCTTATGGCCACAGAATTTATCACATTTACTACTATAACCTCATACTCATTCCAATTTTAAAAAATATGAAAGCAAGTACTAATAAATATTATTAAAAACAATTTCAAACAGTAAGAATGGGCTAACCTCACAGTGCTCTAACAGTGACATGGACTTGAAGGAAAAATGGTGAAAATCATGTCACTAGAAATGTTCAAACATTCATCAGGAGGTGTTACAAATGATACCCATTCTAGATAAATTTTCAAAGTAATTAAACTTCAAGATCCCTTTACACTAAAGTCATCAGATCTTAATATCTCCTCAATATATAGTATCAGAATTGTCAGAATCCCAAAACTCTGATTCTAGGGCTATTGAGTCAGATATAAGAATGTCTATATTTTATCAGCTTCCCTAGAGCTTCTGAAGTACAGCTAGTTGTGTTAAAGCCTACTAATACTCATCACATAGCTATGTAGGAGCAACATGGTATAGGCGTACCAAAGGCAAAAAGGGATATAGTAGTCCTTGTCCTCTAGCCACTCACAATTCTGATAAATAAATCTGGGAACTTCTTTTAAGATAGGCTATATTTAAGTTCCCATTGATCTGATCTAATTGGTGTGGGATTGGCCTTTCCAGTTAATTCTAAGTTTCAGTCTAGTATGAGAATGACCCTAGAGGAAGTGAGAGCTAAGTTGAGATCTAAAATATTAGTAGAATTTGGTCAGGTATAGAAGAGTGAGTGAGTGAGTGTGAGTGTGTGTGTGTGTGTGTGTGTGTGTGTTCACCTTAGGAGGAATGTGGTTAGGCAGTATGGTAATGAGGAAGAAAATTCTAGGCAAAGCTTTTCACTAGGAGAAAGTTCTAATGAGCTTTTACAATGGACAAATGCCTATGATTAAAGTTAGTTGGAAATAATGTGTGTGAAAGTGTTTTGTAAAATGAGAGGTATGGTTTAAAAAATATATAGTTAAATTTAATTTACCTAAATTTTAAATCCTTAATGGTATCACTTTTAAATTGAAAAATTTTAACTACTAAAGATATTTGAGGACATAGGACATCTGTATAGTAGTCTCTGGTTATTTTATTTTACTTTATTCTGGAAACAGAGAATCAACTCCCAGATACGAATTACTTTTAATCCTATTTGGCTGCAGAATATTTCTTAAATATGTGGTTCTATGTTCTTGCCTCATTAATTCCTATCTGGTGAATATCACTAAATCTTTCTTGAATAAATGAGTAAGTTTGTGATCCCTCAGGGATATCAATTAACAATGTGTAAGAAATTCAAGTTAGTCTGTCTTGACCCCAGGACATAGCCTGGAAGTGGCTTTTGGAAAGAAATTGCTAACATCATCTCACTTTACTGTAATTGGCTTCTTTTTCCTCCAAGGAAAATTCTGGGAGTGAGGGATTTGAATACTTAATTGAGTTCAGTTGTGTTCCAGTTCATTGCAGTTTCCTTGCACCTGGTAAGTGAAGGTGAATTGCAATGCTCTTCTTGGAACAGTTCTTTGTATTGAATGACCTGTCCCATGGGGACAACAAGAGCATAAAATGTTAAAAGTATCTCTGCCATGATCCCTTTTGCCTAATGAATAAACACTAAGCATCAGCATAGATTCTTGTGCCGTGAATGTTCTGTTCTGTCTTGTCATGTGTCTTTTAAATCAAGGACAGTGTGGCAAGAAGTCAGAACTCTTGGGTTCAACCACTGATTGGGGTTGTAGGCAAAAGGTTGGACATCTCATAACTCTCTTCAGCTTTCAATTAGGGAATATATATCTCCATGACTTAATTTTTTAAAGTGAGTTAAATAAAATCTCGAACAACAACATGTCTTCTAGTTACAGTGGAGGACTGATAAATGTAAAACTGTTGCTAGCTCCCTCTAATTTCCAAGGGTTCAAAACATCTTTCTTCCTTTGTATGCCATGGTGACAGAGGATTCCAAAGTCCTAACTCCTATGTGCTTTACTTTCTGGTCTCTGTGAGTAGACATTTTTTGGCTTTTCCAGAGCGCTCTCCCTCAGGTTCTTCCGAACATTTCTTTATTTCACAGTGTGAAATGCAGCTTCTAAAGTGGCCCACATGGATCCCTCCCTCTGATATTTATGATCCTGTGCAGTACCCTCCTCTTGAATATAGGCTGAACCTAGTGATTTCCTTCTAAGAAATAGAACACAGAAGTGATGGATGCCAGTTTAGAGATTAGGTTACATAAAGATTGTTTCTTCTCTGAGCCATTGATTTGTCTTGGAGAAGCAGGCTGCCATGTTGTGAGTAGTCTTGTAGAGAGGTCCATGTGGCTAGGAACTGATGTCTCTGGTTAAAGAGGCTCTTGAGGCCTCTCCACCATCCAAGTGACTGAGCTTAGAAGTGTATCCTTCCCAGCTTTGCCTTGAGATGATTGCAGCCTGGGCCATTATCTTGATTACAACTTGTGAGAAACCCTGCGTTAAAGGCTCCCAGCTATGTCTTATTTGGGTTCCTAACCTACAGAAATTGTGAGATAATAAATGCCTATGGTTCTAAGCCATAAAATTTTAAGTTACGTTGTTGTACTGCAATAAATAAAACATTCATTCTCCCCAGTTCCAGTGGGACACCAGCATTGCCCTTTCTTATTATAGTCCTAGACTAGTACCACCTAGAACCTGGACTCTGCGACTTCCTTGTTCTATCTCTTAGCCCTACTTAACACTATGTTCAACCCCATGCTCTTATCATTCTAAATCTGATCTCCAGGGTCCCTCAACTCACCCAGTAGGGATATTTGGTTATTTATAGTAACTCATATAAATGACTTCACTGATGATTCTCTCAAGAATGTTGGGAGAAACATTTCACTATACTCATTTTACAGACAAGGGTATTTTGGCTCTGAAGAAATAAATTTGTGCAAGTAGAAATTTCAAATTTTTGACTTTACATTCAATATATAGTGTGTATTATACTGAAGCTGCCTCTGTTTTTTTTGTTTTGTTTTTCTTTTAAATATCATAAGTAGAGGAGCTTATACAAGTTACTTGATAAAAATAGATTAGAAAAATATCAGACCATCTGTGCTAAGTGCCAAGTGAATAATGTACTTGTATTTAATTATAATAAAGTAGTATACTAATATAAGATATTGCTATTAGGACACACACATATATATGTGAATATACACACATGTGTATATGTGTGTGATTTTTTTTCCTACTTGAATCATGTAGAAATCCACAAGTTGTTTCAATTAAAATTGCCTCTAAATCTTGAGAAATACTTCGTATGTGTACATTTGGATAATTAAATCTGATCTTATATATATGATCAAACATACTGTATTTTTCCTTCTTGTGTGTACATTTGGATAATTAAATCTGACCTTATGTATACAATCAGATGCAGTGTGTTTTTTCTCTGGATTTTTATTGTTGAAGTTGTTATCAGTTTTTATTTTAATTTTACTTGGTAAAAATTAAGCAAGAAGGGACTATCAATGTCATAACAAATATAGTTCATAATAAATTCTTTTTCTCTACTGCATTTGCTAAAGCACAGGGGGAAGAAAGATTTTTAACATACACCATCCCAGATCTTTAAATTTGTATGTAAAACTGGCACTAGTTCATCACTGCTTTTGCTGAGGAAAAAAAAAATCAAAGTCACCCACGAGGATTTCCCCCCCTTTTCTTTAATAATGGATACTTTCAGAGACCTCCTAAGGTCCCATTCCCCCTGTCATGTTTAAAGGGTTTATTGTTTCCAGAAAAGCTTTTGCTGCTCCCTCTGGAGACTGAGCTGATCCAAGGTAATATTAATTCTGTGCCTCTCTCTTGTCGGAACTCAACTTCAAATAGAATATATAAGATGAAAGCTGAAAGAGAGGTTATGTGGGCTGTCATCCGCCATTGTGTCTGAGGCATCAACTGTGCTCAGAACAAATTAGGTGTCAGTCTGGTAAATCACAGTCAGGAAGGCAAATCAGTTTATAGAAGACTTATTTCGTCTCCTGGAAGGCTCCACCATTCAGAGAACAGTTAATCTTTCTTTTCTTTTCAGTAATTTAAAAAAAAAAAATCTGAGCTTTAGCTGGTCATTTTTATTGTTTCCTCAACCCCTCCTCAACTTACTCTTTGTTTCCCCTACAGGGATAAAGAGCTATTGCTCTAAGTGATGAGGCTAGTAGCATTTACAGGACTATTCCCGTGGAATGTTTTATTATTTTAGTCTAATTTTCAAAATGATGAAAAACCCCCAAAAAAAAGAAGGAGGGGAAGAAGCTGGATAAGGGAAAGATGTGACTTAACTTTTGGCCTTGGGTGTAGGATGTTTTCAGATCAAGGAGAGAATGCTCAGGGAGAAGCAGGCAAATCTTGCTCTCATGAGATTTTAATTCTTTCTTTATCCTATTAGCCGTTGATTAAGAAGTTTGGATGACAAAAAAAAAGGGAATTGCTTTTCACCTTGGAATGCAGAATTTTGAATCTGTCACAGCTTTAATCTGAGAAAAAAGGACACAAGAAAAAAGAAAATAAAAGAATTATATTTGTCATCTCAGGCTACCTACCCAATCATTTTATAAATTGTTTTTAATCTGAAATAAAAAAAAACAATTTATTGGAACTTATCAAGAAATTGGGCAGCAAAAAATAATAAACAAACAAACAAATAAATAAAAAACCCTAGATCAGGGCTTAACCAGCATTATAGTTTTGGCTCTGCCAATAATTTCAAGACTTTGAGATAATTACTTTAATTTGCTAATCTACATTTTTCTCATCTACAAATGGACATTATGATTTCTCGCCTTGCTATTGCTAATGTTGTTATTGTGTGGATCAGTTGAAAAGAAGTCATATTTAATGAAATATGTGTAAATCAAAGATGACATTATTACAAAGGCCCTACCACTTTGTCATATCTGTGCCACCTCTCTGTACAAGCACAGAGATATTTGTTCCCAAAGTACATCCATGTTAATCTGAATTCCCATTTTGCCTGTATTTCTCTCCACTACCAACTCTCTAACTTATTTTGGGTAAATTTGACTTGTTTCTAGAGATACAGAGACTCCATGATTTCAATTTTAAGTTATTTCCTGGTGTTTTGACCAACTGTAGTGCTACAGAGGAACAAGATATCGGATACCTTAAATGATTGCTACATATTTTCTCATCTGGTTTAGTACCATGATCTGAGATTTTATACCCTTTCTAAATGACCCGTTTGCTTGATCAATTTTAGTCTTTCTACCTGATTTTTCCAGCAATCTTGTTCCAGTCTTGTTTGTCCATCTCTCCCTTTTGCCAGATCATCTCAATTCCTGATCTGTCTGGCTCTAAGATTCGAATTCAATTGCAAGCCCTAAATTCTAGATACCTTCTTTTCTTTATTCTGTTTTCTCTGTGTTGAGCACATAGCAACTCAGTTTCCTAAATAGTCATGTTACTTGTTTCCATCAGCTCAGATTCTGATTCCCCTTCCTGTTTCCCTTTAGTTACTCCAATGTTTTAATAGACACTGATTCACACTTTGGCCTATGGAATGTGGAAAAAGTTCATCATGATCTCTTCTCTGAGGCCTGGGTGGAGGTTGCTGCAGCATCTCGAGGGGAACTGTACTCAAAGATTCTACCATCTCACACCTGTTAGAATGGCTGTTATCAAAAAGATAAAAAATAACAAATGTAAGAGAGGATGTGGAAAAAAGGGAACCCTCATACACTGCTGGTGGGACTGTAAATTGGAAAATAGTATAGAGGTTTTTCAAAAAAAATTAAGAGTAAAGTTACCATATGGCTTGGCAATTTTTCTTCTGGATATCTACCCTGATTTTTTAAAAAACATCTATTAGTAAAGATGTATGTACAACTAGAATTTTTGCAGTTATTTGCAACTCAAGTTATATAGATCCTACCACTCACCTAGATACTACATGCTTTGCTATTCTGTCATCTGTAAGCTTACTGGCATCTTTATGCCTTATCATTTCTCAATGTGACTCCATACATACCCTACTAATTTAATATATCTCTTCCTTATCCACTCCTACCTCATGCCATATGCACTCTAGCATATTCTTTTTTTACAAACTCCAGAACACGGCATGCTGTTGTTGGCTTTGTTTTTCTCAAATGGATTCCCCTCTGTTAAAATGCTCAGTTTCTTCAGGTTAGATGCCTCCTTTGTGAAGTCTTTCCTGATTCTTGCTTCTTCCTGAATTATCCCCACTTCCAGTTTGCTTAAAATATATTTTGCATCCTGAGAAGTATTTACAACTTGTTGCTATTTGTATTTTGACACCAGATACAATCTAAAGTCAAGCATATCTTTTGTTCTACCCCAGAGCTGCTAATAATCCATGAAACAGAAAAATCTCTTTATTTTTCCATGGGGAGAAACTGTGATTCCCTTTGCCATTTTTTCCCCTGCAGCTCTAATACTGATCTCTTATCATCCTAATAGGTTTTTAAAATTATTTTTCTTTATTTTTTAATTCTGTGGTTGGAGCCTAAGCCTACTTAAAATGTGATAATTGTGCCCACTAAAATCCTGGAAAAGGCAGATCTGGATGAGCCAGTGGAGGCACATGAGGTCCCTTGGGGTAGGCTGGAGCCACCTAAATTTATGTAGATCCATTAAAAAAAAATCTTCTTGTATTGTGATAGCTGGCTTTTAAGAGATCAAAACAGTTTAAAAATGTTTTTTTCTGACTGTGCAGCATACAAATATCATTTAACTGTTCCCTCAACATATGCATACGGCTAAAGCCCACTGGAGCATCAGGCAGCAATGGGAGCTGGCACCATGCCGGCATTGTTAGCCTTGCTCCATTATCATGAAAATAACAGGCTGGACAGAGACAGATAGTAAGTATGTGTGTTGGTGTAGAGACACAGTGCCAGTAACACGGTTTGAATTTTCAATTTTGTCTTGAAAAATCAAACCATCTGAGGATTGTTCTAGAATCTCTATGGCTAAAAGTTATTTGTCAAAAAGCTTCTGCTCTAGTCTCTTTGGAGATAGGGCCCTGTGGCCACATGATATTTAGGCACTGAGATTAATCTCCCATGTTTGGAAGACACAATTGGGCAAAATAAGCAATGTGCGTGGCTGGGTGGGTCAAATGCCAGAGGCCAAAAAACAAATGATGCCAGCAAGCAACATTTCTGGTCAATCTCCATCCAAGATCCCGTTCTTTTCAGCATATTGCGAGTACACCTCATGATATGATTTTCATCACATTAATTTATGAAGTATATTTTACTATTCAAAGCACTTTTATATTTATTCACTTATTTGAAACTTCTATCTCTCATGTAACATCATAAAGCATTAGAGTTGGAAAATTCCTTAGTGATTATTTCTCTAACACCTTCCTCTACTAATACTCAAAGAGATTTTATTTTACTTAAAATCCTGTAAGTAGTTAGTAAAACTGGATCCTATACCTGTTGATTTTTCACTCCAGTAACTTTGTTTCATAACTCCAAGAAGCCACCTAAACAAGAATTTGTTAATCAGATTATTCACAAGATATAAAAGGAGATTGTGACTTCTGCAATTGGGGAAGAGGGCTGCGTGAAACACGTTAGGCACCTGGTGTGGAGTGCAAGGTGACTGATCTGTGTAAGTGGGATACTATTGCAATAAATGTATGCTTATTATACAGTTTTTAATTTTAGTATTAAATAATGGTGCTAGTATTCTATCCTTGCCTTTTTCATTTTCTCTGTCCTTAATTTTAGAAGAAATGATTATGTATGGAAATATGAAAGTGTGAGAGAAGAACGCTCCTAGTAATTCAGTTTGCTCTCTTCATTAGTGTTGACTGAGGTAATTCCCCACACAGGCAGGGCACATCCCTTTTATGTTATTCTCCCAGCAGTAAGAAGTTGATTATTGTGCCCAACTATCTGATAGGCCAGATTACAAAGATATTCCTTGATAATTCCCAAGTGTCTTATAGAATCTTTTAAAGAAAGAAAAACTTTGATTTCTGAGATTACTTATTAAAATTGTTGTTCCACTGTGTCAGCAGATGTATCTTTCAAATTCTCTCATCTAAATAGTCTCTTCCTCCTCCCAATGGGCATACACCAGGTACCAAACACCTCTCACTGTACATACCTTCCTCTCTTGATGTGCTTTTCTATTTTCTATTTGTCTAACTTTCCCCTATTGTTTAAAATCCAATTGATGTCACATATTTCATAAGAGGCATTTATTGAATATAAGACAATAGATTTCAATAGTGCCAGAGTTCTGACTACAAACTTAGCATTTAAGAATAGACCATATTTCCTCCCCCACCTCGTTTTTTCTTCTTTTCTAATTATTTCAGAGAATCATTTAGGGTCTCACTATAATTCTAGGGAAAAAAGCATTCTATTGTAAGTTTGTGGAATTGTCAAGGAATGTCTTTGTGATCTGCCTTATTAGAAAGTTAAGCAAGTAATCAACCTGCCACTTCTACAAAAGTGACCCTTACGTGTGCCGTGCTTGAGGAGTAACCACAGTGAGGGTCGGTGAAGATCCTCTGTGTGTTCTCTTTCTGTTACATCTTATAGTCCTCTTAGGAATGGACCTACAGTAAAAATGTCTATAAGCATTCACTGATTGATTTTACATTCTGTGATTGCCCATGATATACATTAGAAGTCAAAAAACTAAATTTCTTGTCTATTCTGCCATGTTGTAGTTATATGAAATGGCACAAAACTATATTTTTTCTCTTTAGTTCAGAAATAATTATTTTTGCTCTGCTCACCTCTAGAAACTCTAGTGACAAGAGTCCTAAGTGAAATAATTATGACATTCTTAAGCTTTATACATACAACAAATACTGATTATATTATTATCATTAGTGCTTATTACTACACATTGTAAATCTTCATATTTAGTTTAATACTTTATGATATTCTATTTTTTTATCTGTGCTCTAATATCTCATTTAGGTTTAATACATGTTAAATACAGACAAATATATAGTGTTTTTTTTTTAATTGCCCCTAGAACAGGCCAGAACTTCCAGCAAATATTTTTATTTGGCTAAATTTGAGTCTGTCATAAGATTCTGCATTGAGGACAGAGATATTGGTTTCAGCCTATGAAAAAAGAGTTGTAGAATAAGCACATCATTCAAATTTTCATTTGAATTTTATATAATGGAAATAAAAGGATGATTAATCTATGTATCCATAGAAGACAACATTGCATGAAAAAAAAAGATAGTTCATTGTGTATTTGCAGAACTCTGTCTACAATCATTGCCATCCTGTCAAGAGGTCAGAAGATGTGATTATGGAAGTGGCAGCCATGCCATCACTATTTAATCATCCCCACAGTACTCTTCACAATAATCAGGAGAGACAGGTGGAGGGCAACACTCTTGAGTGTGGGATGCAGGAAGACAGCCCTCATCTGACTGGGGTTTCCCAATAAGTCAGTTCTTCTCCCTTTCCCTCGAAAGGGACATAGGCCAAGTGGCTATGCTCATTGTTAGGCTGCCAGCCCTAGCTGACTGGCAGGTGAGTGAAGACTTCATGCAGTTTGGTGACCAGGGATGCCTTACCCACTTTCCTTGTCAACCTCAGACCCAGCTGTCAGCTCAGAGAGCCAGTGGAGCATAATTGTATTGGCACCTCTCCAACACCTTAAGGTCTCATCGTTTGTTTGCTGCCCTCTCTGACCTCCTCTACCAGGCAAACAGAAAGGTTAACAGTTAATGATGTCAAGCTTGATTGCTTTGCTAAAGGGTAAGTTTGAGGGATGTTTACATTTTAATCTAAAAATCAGTATCTCATGTGTCAGAGATAAAGTGAGGCAGCTAGCATGAAAACAAGGCAGCACAATAGTGAAACTTTGGGCTGGAAAGCCAGAGTTGAGGTTCATGTTCTGGCTTTAAAACTAACACACTGGAGCTGTTCAGACAATCTTGTCACATCTCTTAACCTTAATTCTTTCACTTGTTGAAGATCACATTTAGTGATAATCTCTAATTTTTTTATGATTTCAAAAAGATCATGTAATGTATAAAAATAGAATTTTTGCATGGGGGAACATATATATAAACTATGTAGGAGCCATGAGAATTCACTCTCCTCCCTCACTGACTTCCAACTCTAGTGAGTATAACTCAGCTAGAGCTCAGCTGCTGCTTTCTGGAATCTATCTATTCCTGCATTTGCAAAGAGACCACACGTCAGCTTTATACTAAAGCTGACCTGTTTCTGGGACCTTCGAGGCCCTCTGATGGCTGCCTTTGTCTTCGTGATTTCCAAATGGCTTTGCCATGCCTTCTTTGGTTGGCATGCCAGTCTAGAATGCTGCTACCCAATATTTGCTTTCTATTTTGCTTGGGGTCTGATTTGTATCACAGTTTTATGGCCCTCACAGTCTTTCTTGGCTCTCTTCCCATTTTCCCTCATACAGACATCCCCAATAAAATTCTCACACAAGGAATCTTGTCCTGACATCTGCTACTTGGATCATTCTAAATAACATAGTCTAAAAATTGTGTAATCTCTATAAATGTAAATTAATGAATAAGTAAAGCACAAAGTAGAATCTGAGAATGGTAATGATTATCCTTGGGTTCACTCTTCAACTCTACTGTTGATTAGATATTTGATTTAGGCTATTGATTTATCCTCTCTGTGTCACAGCTGTGTATACTTTAGAATGAGGATAATAATATTACTTATAACTAGGGTATTAGAAAGCACAAAATACGTAAAATGATTTAAAGCTTTTAGAACAATACCTATTGTATTCTAAACATCATATAAAGATTAGCTACTGCAGATAAGAAATTAGAAGGCCAAGTAGCTAACAAAATTTGTTCACAATCTCAGAGCTAACTGGTAGATGTGTTTAGGTAAGTGCTTGGGCTTCCTATCAGATGTTCAATATGGTGGTTTATTGTATTATCTGTTTCCTTTTGTTTTAGTTTGATTATTGCATATTTTTATCTACACTCAATTATAGTGAGAATTTTGAAAAGTATTAATGGCAAAGGTGAGATTGGCAAGTGCTTTAATGATGAAATTTGATAACTGAAAATTAAATATTAGAATAAATGTCTTTTTCACTTATCAGATTGGGTAACATAAATGTCCTATAATGAGAATTAATATGGGATTAAGACTTGGATGCTAAAATTATAACTGAAAATTTCCACATGTGCTATATTTCCATGTGTGCTATATTTGGTCCTTATTTCTGGGGCCTCAACCTCCTTTATGGAACCTGTTTCATCTTTCTGTCTAGGCGAAGAAGAGAAAAAGTAAAAATATCTCCCTCTTCTTTTAATTGGTTCACTTGTTCATTTTGCTTTGAACTTTTCATCTAGTTTCCTAGTGCCTTAAGCTATGCTCTCCACTTTTTTTTATCCATAAAGTGATTTGAGAATGAATTTTTTGGTATCTGAGAACCTATTGGACATCTAAAGGAATCAAGTTCTTCATATGGACTTTACTTTTGACTGGTAGCTTCATTGCTCAAGAAATCAAATTCTCAGCTCCTGAACCCAAACTCCCCACACTTGATTATGTGTGTATTCTGCCAGATATACACATAAATGTGGGATAAATGCCCACACCTCCACAAATTGTCTGATCCTTGCAATGTTCATCACCTGCACACCTGAGACATTTTCTTCTTTCCTGAATTTGACCTTGTAGAATTGTAACCTTATTTGGATTTGTATGTGAATTATTTTATCTGAAGATATAACTACTAAATCTCCAGCCTGGAACTATTAGCTTTAGTGTAGTGTTTCATAGAATACAGATCTATATATACTTTCTTGTTACAATCTTTCCCTAGATTGTATATGTTAATGCAGTTTTCTATTTATTTATTGCATATTCTTCCAAAAGTTACAGTAAGGATATATGTAAAAGACTGAGCACCATTATGAAGAATGTGATAGGTTTAATGGAAGCTAATTTTATCACTCATTGCACATTTATTGATTATGAATTAAATTTTTAAAAAAAAAATTAGCTAAGATTTGCCTAATACTTTATTTATATACTTACCTACATGTGTTCTGCACTTAGTCAAGTGTGGAAAATTAAGGCAAATAGGCGCTGATTTTGCCTTCAGGGAACTTAACAGAGTATTGCTAATGTCCTGGTTAATATCTTTGTCCTCTGGGTGACTGTTATCTGCTGCCAAACCTTTGTCACTTCACATGTTAATTCATTTATGACACATTTATTGAGGTTCTTCTATTGGCTGAGTACTATGGTGGATGTTCAGATACAATATTACATGAAAATGATAACCAAGATAGGTAGCTTTTAGTAAGTAATACCTAAGAATCAGATTGTGAATTAGATGAATTATTTAATTTAATAAAGCAAATTTACAGGGTAAGCTCTTATGTCATTCCAAGTTGACAAATCAGATAACAGCATAAATTGTGTTAACAATCAACCTGAGGTTACATAGTAGCGTTATATATGAACCTCACATTTGAGAATATCTAAATCAAAAGCTGATATTCTTCATGTAGATATATTTGTCTTGAAAGGACACACTCTTGACAGAGCATATAAGTTCTGATGGACATTTTAAATGCTTTGGATAAGGTATCTAGGAGACTAAGAATGCTTTTGCAATTCACGGATGTGTTAGACAGGTACTGAAGAGTAGTAGATTGGTAGGAATGAAGCAAATGGTTGAGTCTTCCATTCCAGTCCTCACTTCCTCCATGAAGACTTCCCTTACCATGTCAATGGAAAATGAGTAGTCTCTTCCACATGTGAATTTCTGCAGTTTCTCAATACTTAGAAAATGTGTCTTTATATTGGACAGTAAATTTTCAAGTATATATTTTATTCTCCATTTATATTGCAGTTTTTTGAAGACTGGGAATATTCTTAGTGCTTTGTATAAATCTTTACCCAGGAAAGTTTCCCAGAAAATGTAGTAAAACAATAGTTTAATTAAATTCTCATCATAAGTGAATTACTGGGCACCTCCTAATTCTCTTCTTATGGACACAAAAACTTTATATAAGATACTACTTTTGTCACCATGGTGTTTGTAGTTTTTTTTTTTAAGGAGAGAAAATTTACCCACAGAATAGCAGGGAGTCTTACCATTTTCTGTATTTCAAAACTTTTGCTCTGCTCTGTCCACATTAAAACTTCACATGAGAGTTCAAGTGCCAAAAAAGTGAGAGTGGTGGGGAGTGTTTCCAGTAATCAGAATGTGACTGGAATTGAAGGCCTTTCAGAGATCTGTTTAAAATCTGTTTTATTCATTCGGCAGCAGCAATTTCTTTAACAGCTACAGTTATAATTGAGAGGTTTGGGGCAGAGAGAATTGATTTCGATAAACGTTTTATTCTTTTACCAGTAATTCTCTTAAGTGGGCTTCAGTGAATTACCTTTGTTATGCAGCTATTACCAGGGATAGCCTCAAAATAACTGGGGCCTCAGCCAAGGAATTCTTAACTCTAGTAAGGGGATGTAGCCCTCCTGAGAGAGGTAGTTCTTTACTCCAGCACTGAGAATAATAATTACAGCATAGCATTTGCCTTACTGTAAAACTGTGCATTTGGGTCTGGAACTACATAAATTAAGGCAATTAAGGCTCTTAAGAGAAATTGGAGGTTTTTCTTGGAAAATTTGTGAGAGTAACCAGTTTTGATCTTTTTTCCACTGCAGTGGCAATTAGTATCACATATCCTATTCTGTCACAACCTGTATAGTAGCTCTATGCTCTACCAGTCTCTTTCCATCAAAAATATTCTGCCTACATGTCAAAGAAGGCTTCTCATAAAAGGTGATGTTGGTGCTGGGTCTCATAAAACAAACAAGAATCAGCTACTTAGAGGAGGAAAGGGTACATCAGTACAAATGAGAGCTAAGCTAAATGAAATATTTGACTAATAGACTGCACAGTTTAAAGTCAGAGTATATACAAATTGTTTTGAAATGAGAAATTTACAGTGGAACAAAATTCAAAAGCTATTAAGGATATGAAAATATATTAAAACTGCCCAATAATAAGAATAACAAAAAAATTAAAAAATTAACTATCACAACATCAGTTAAATTGAAAATATTGGCAGGTAAGAAGGGATATGATAAAGCTCATAAAATTCTGGTAGTGAAAAATCATTGGTGCTATTCTGGAGAAGAATATAGCAGATGTTATTAATTTAAAAATACAAAAACTAATGTCTCCCTTTTTCTGTGAAGAAGAAACAGTATTAAATTAAACCTCTTAGAAAGAACTAGGAAGGAAGAGAAATGAACACTGTTTGAAAGTATGAAAAAGCAACATAATAAGCCAGAACTTGAACAGACATTGATTCTAGAGAGGGAATGTTCTAAATTAAGTTTAACATTTTGCACATAACTTCTCCTTGAGCAATTTGCTGACTCCTAAATTGCCAATGGGTTTGGTTAGACCCCCAAAACAAATAGAAATAAATTTTAAGGTACTAAAATGCTAAATAGAATATTTTAAAATAGTTTAGGTTAATGAAGAAATAGAAGCTATTTTTGTTAAAAACTAGGTTTTAATTGTAACCTTGGAAGAAATATGAATAGGTATTAATGATAAACTAAAATTAGTCCATGCTCATCTATTCTCTACCACGTATAAAAAAGCAAAAGCTGTCTTGAAATTAGGTAACAAGATTTAAAACCTCTATATTTTTTCTTCTACATTTTATAGCATAAAAACAAAATTTGTGAGGTATTCTAGAAAAAAGTAAAAAATAACTAAATTTAAGTGAAAAAGAATAGTCAATAAATTCAGGCCAATGATTTATCGAGATTTTAATGTTCAGAAATGAATTTTAAAATAAATATGATAAATACATTCAAAAATATATTTTAAAAGACATCAAATTTTATCAGATAACAGATCTATAAAACAAAAATAATTCTGAGAATTAAAAACATATATAATTAAGAATAGAATAGTAATCTTAACAGAGAATATCAAGGCTGAGGCAAATAAAACTGTAAAAGTAATTACAGAGAATTGGATAAACATATCATGGAGCTAACAAGTAGTGATCATAATCCAAGAAGTAGATTTATTTAAGATAGATGAAATATCTGAAATACACTTGTCAAGAATTTTCCAAGAATAAAAGACATAAAACCAAATAATAAAGAAACTATACATCATCAAGTTTTATAAATTGAGAGAATGATTTACCTATGTAAAATAGAGTAAATTTCTGAAAATGTAAAGATAATTTCAAAATTTTTGAAAATCACCCAGAAAAAAAGAAACATTTATCTTTAAAAGCATAACAAAAACATGACTGCTGACTTTAGAACAAAACAATAGCATTCAGAAAACATTGGAATGCCAATTTAAAGAGTAGAAAGATAATAATGGCCAATTTAGAATACTGTATCTGTTGAGAATACGCTTCAAAAAAGGAAGTTAAAATACAGAAGCATTAGAACAAAATAGCCAAGAATATATCTGCACAAAAATAAATTCTTTATCTAAGAGAGTTCTTTATGTAGAAGAAACAAGAACCCAGAAATAAGTATAGTGATACATAAAGAAATGAAAAACAAGTAAAAGAGTAACTATGTAGGTAAATCTAAATACATATTTTCCATTTAAAACTATATTATAATGATACTTTCTGGAATTTGAAATTTACATTGAATTTACAAATATAGCAAGAGTGAAAAATAAAGATAAATGGACATAAAAGACCAAAAGGTCAGATATTACTTAGAATATGTTAAAAGTTTAAAATAATCTATGATAAGTCAGTGATGCATGTTTTAGTCTCCAAGATAACCACTAACAGAAAAAAAAATACAATTCTTGAGTTACAATTTAACAGGGTGTAGGGGGCAAGGAATAGAATGAACTACTAAGGCAAGAAAAGAAAAAAGAACAAAATAAATGAGGCAGATGGAAACACATGTTAAAATAGTAACTATTTCAGAAACATCAGTAATTGTATTTAACATAAAAATAAATAAAAACTCTTGTCAGTCTATGGCTATGCCACCCTGAACAATCTAATCCTGTCTGATCTCAGAAGCTAAGTAGGGTCGGGCCTTGTTAGAACTTGGATGAGAGACCACCTAGGAAGATCAGGTGCTGTAGGCATGAAAAATAAAAAAATAAGGGGCTGTAAGATAACAAGGTCCTTGCAATCTGTGATGTCAACCAAAGGTTGCCTCACCTAAAAAAAAAATCTTGTCAAACTGGGTACAAAAATAAATTTCTACTGCATATGGCTTATGATTCTTATAGTTGAAGAAAAAGCAAGTTTAAAAATTAAAGGATAAGAAAAAGTTATATCATGTAAACATAAAACTAAGGAAAGTTAATATTGTAATATGAGAAATTTCTAACATTAGTAAAAGTAAACCTCAAGAACACCACTAAAGATACAGAACATTTAATAAGATTTAATTAATAAAAGGCAATAATAATTATTATTACTTTGAATTTTATTAATGAAATATGGGCACAACAAATGTTAGATATGCTAAAAAATTCAAAGAAATTAGTCACATTAAAATAAAACTCAAATAATTGTTTGCCTCTGTGAATAGATGCAAAAATAAAAAAGTAAAAATGAACACTCATGTATAAAAATTGTGTAGAAAACTAGGAAAATAAGGAAATTTCTTCAATCTAACAAAAGAATAACAAGAAAAAGCATACAGCAAAAATTAAATTCAGAGATAAAATATGGGAATCATTCACCCTATGAATGGAAATGAAACAAGAATATTCATTATCACCACTTATATTCAATGTGCCATATAGGTCATAGCTAGGACAGAGAGTCAAGGAAAACAATGCATGAAATTTGGAAAAGAGGGAATAAAGTTATTGTTATGCCAGAAAACAAAAGAGTATTTCAAAAAATTTTTTTAAATTGACAGATTTTTAGAATTAATTCATGTATTTAATAAATTAACACATTATTAATTTAATAATATGTACTTCACAAAGACAATATACAAAATCAATTGTATTACTATATATCAGGAACAAAAAATAGAAAAAAAATTATAGAGTTAGTACCATTTAGAGTAATAAACTAAAATATTTATTAATGAAATTTAAGAAAAAATTTTTGTCTTCTACACTAAAATCTAGAATATAAAATTTAGATAAAAGAATACCTAAACACTTAGGGAAACAGATTATTTTCATAGATTGAAAGAGATGTGTAAAGTTGTCAATTCAACCTAAATTAAAAATATAAATTCAATATAATATCAATTGTATCACACAAGATTTTCATTTTGAGAAATTGGCAACCTGACTCAAAAAAATACATATGGAATTGCAAAGGGATGGGAATGACATATATCTTTCCACAGCCTTATCCCCAGAGATTATATAAAGAACTCTTGACTCTCAATTTTTAAAATTGACAACTAATAGAAATATAGGCAAAAGAGTTAACTACTTTCATGAAAATTATTCAAATATGAAAATGTATTTTACATTATTAGTCATTAGGAAAATGAAAATTAAAACCTTGATGACATATCACGACAACTTTACCAGAATAACTAAAACTAAGACCAAAACAAACTAAGACCAAAGCAATGACAGTAATGATTAGATGACTCAAAGATTAGGATTTCGAGCAACTGCTACTCTCAGAACTGCTTGTGGGAATTTAAGTCAGGATATTTTTGAACAACTTTTGACAATGTATTCTAAAGATGAAACTATTCCTCTCTGACCTGGCAATTCCACTCCTATAGATTACATAAATATGAGGAACAAAAGACATAAACAAAGATATTCCTAGCAATATCATTTCTGGCAGCAGCAAACTGAAACAGCTCAAATGTCTATCCATACTAAAATGGATAAATAGTGGTATGTTTATAAAATGACGTACTATGTAATTGCAAAGAATGAACTACTGTTGCATGCAAGAACATGAGTAAATCTTGAAGTCATAATGTCGTGCCAAGAAGTCTACACAAACATTCATATAACATATTATTGTATGTATTATATAAATTAAATTTTAAAGGCAAACTATATATTTAATGTTTCTTGGGGCTGGAATTGAATCAGAATCTAAGAGTGATTATATCTGTTCTGCAGTCAGTGACTCTGTTTTCTATAGAATCCTTAAGACAGATGGCTGCCTTAATCAAGGTGCAACCCAGCTCACTGAATTTGCTAAGATTAATATATATATTATATAAATATAATATTTATTTATATATTTATATATGTTATATAAATATATATTTTAATTATGTAAAAATTTTTAGGAATCTTTACTTTCCCCTACTATGTCACTCATAGTTATTTTGTTAATCTTAGCTAACAGGAATACCCAGGTTTTTTTTTACCTCATTATCTTATAGAGTTGACCATTTTTTAAATGATGGCCTGATCCGAAGACAAAAGATGCTGAAAACATTTTGCTATGTGGAAAATTGCCACCTCAGTGACTCACAGTTGATTTATTTATCAAGTTTGATTCTGGGCTCTTTCCTCCATGAGTCCAACTTCCCTCCAAATCTCTTCAATCTGCATTAGTGTTAAATGACTTCTTTCTCTATTGATAAACAAAACTGAGTTCATTACTTAATTTAGTAAAGGAAAATCCTTCTTCCATAAACCTTTAGTAATGTCACCAAGGGGGAAAGGCAAGGAAAGAATTTATTAAGAATTTGAAGTTTGGTTTAAGGCAGGTATTTCAAAATGTGAATTTGATTAGGATTAGATAAGGATTATGGTAGGTAGAATGTTAAGATTAATAAAATAATAAGAAAATAATTCTATTGAAAAGTCAATGGATCTTTGAGACAGTTTCTGTAATGAACAATTAAGTTATTTGTGTGGAGAAGAGTTTCCTGGAATAATACTACTATGTTAATGAAGACAATGGAATAGTTAAATCTCGGTCATGTAGTCAGTGTGCTGGAGAGGGGAGGGAGCAGTTACTTTCATATATCTCCAAACTGTATATGAAGATATATAATTTTGTTCTCAGGTTGTCAGCGTCCTAACCTACCAGGAATTTGGTCCCAAATTCCTCTTTAGGCTCAATCTAAGATATTTTCTATTGATGAGTTGGAGACAGAGAGAGAGAGAGAGAGAGAGAGAGAGAGAGAGAGAGAGAGAGGAGGGGAGGGAAGGGGAGGGGAGGGGAGGGGAAAGGAGGGAAGTGGAGGGGAGAGGAGAAGAGAGGAGAGACACAAAGAGAGAGAAAGAATATGTTGAAGACAGCTTTTTTCACAAAAGAAGAATTACATACAAGGGTGTAGAGTTAGAAATTAAACACACTTTGCTGAAGGCAATAGGGGTCTTCTAGCCATAATGGAGACTTTAGAAAGAACAAAACTGATGAAAATATTATACATTATAATGACCCTGATTTTACCACTAACCTTCTGTCTGAACTTAAATATTTAAGTTCTTGCCATTAGGACAAATTTTCCAAAACCGTAAAGAAATTCCTCATCCTCTTTTTTCTTTTAGTTCTAGTATGCGCCAGTAGCTTATGAAAGCTAATATTCTGATAACAATGAATACCTTCCAGATGGGCATATGGCCAAACATTATTTTTTTTCTCTCTCTATTATGTGTACCTTCTTGACTGAAGAAGTTAATGGTATCCCAGCAACAGATAAGCAATGCTCCATTTAATTGTCAAAGATTATAATTTAATGAACTTTGGAAAAGGGAAGTCAAGTTAACTACGGGGTTCTTTGTCTGATTAATTTGATGAAAATCTATAAACATCTGACCTAACTCATTAACACCTTAATGAAGACAGAAGAATCTTTTATGCTCAATTTCCAGAGAACAAGTGTTGTGTGTGGCATTTTTATTTTCCGGCCAAAGACTAATGAAGTCCATAAAGTAAAATTTACATATCTATATGTCAAAGTGAATGTGATAATAGTCAACACAACAATTTGAGTACTAAGGACCCTATGGATGACCCTATCAGAGGCAAATTGTCAGTTGATACTTTATCCTTTACTCTCTTTCATTTCCTTCTCCTCCTTCCTAACACTGTTCTATCACTGCCTTGCAAGTACATAGTATATGTCTACTACCACCTAAAACATGGGTGCCTCATGGAGTTCGTTTAGAATGCCAAACATCTATTGAGCAATTAATCTTAGTTAGATCATTAGAGTTGATAGAGACCCTAAAGGAGGAGAAATACACAATTTTTGCCTCTGGAAAGTCAGCAGATTCTGCTGCTGATGATGAAAAGGAATCTGTTAGATATTTGTTTAAGAGAGCTCATAGAGTTGTTAGGAAGGCTGGAGAACAGGCTCAATTATAACTGCTAAAACTACAACTAGAAGCTGAAGTATGTCCCTTTCTGTCTTTTATGGGCTAGGAATCTCACCTTTAAGTCTCTGATTCTGTTACCTTCAGAGATAGAGAGGGCTCCCACCAGGTCTCTCTTGAGTCTCAAGAAGATCTTGAGCATCATAGTCAAAGTCTTGATAAAAATTTATAAACTAAAATCTAAATAAAAAAGAGCTCCTGAGTCTTGAACTCTTTAGTCAAAGTTTTGCTTGTGTGTCTGATTGGTGGGATCCAATTCACATGCTCAAGCCACAGATGTGAAGGAACTGGGAAAGCAAATAATTCAATATTTATAGCCTTTACAGAGGAGGATATTTTCCTATACTAAGCCTCAAAAGGCAGGGAATTTCCCAAACAGAGAAGGTTGTCAGATGCCTAATGGCCAAAATGAATGACTAATGTTTACAGGGAGTTTATAGTTTATACTCTGGGGAGAGAGAAAGATGAAAGCCCAAGTAATGTTGGAAAAACTGCTCTTAGAAGGAAGGTAGAGTGATTAACTCAAATGAAGGTAGTAAGAATTAAGAATTAAGAAGAGTATCAGCTAAATAAAGAACTTAAGAAAGTACATTACAGGAAGAGCATAAGCAAAGCCTCTAAGGCTTAAGCAACAAGTGGAGAAGTCTCCAAATTTGCCCCATTTTCTTAATAGATTGCATGACTTACTTGGCTATGTCTGTTAAGGATGAGAAGTGAGTTAAGTCTTAAAATGTACCCGAAAGAACAATTGAAGTGATAAAAACTGACACTGAAATGCAGCTGAAAATTCACGTGTTGTAGGACTCACAAAGAGCTATGTGAAACAGAAGTAATAATAAAAAAATCAAGTTTTTGCATTAAAAAAGTTTATTTCATCAACACGAGACAGCACAAACTCACAGTAAATATTACTTAATTTGACATGAGGATTCTATATTTCTTGAACTTCATGTCTATACTCATAGTTTTCAACAGCCCCCTTTTCTTGCTGTTATAAATGATTATACATTGTTGGTAAATATGTATTTCTATTCCTAAAATATTTCTTTCATATGAATGTCACATCTACTCTCACCCAGTAATTTGGATATATTATTTAAATAGGAGACCTTTGTGAATTTTTCTGTAGGCTCCTGACTGGGAGCTCATAGACTTCTTATTATACTACCAAAAGTATTCCTGAATTTTAATTCTTCCAGATTTTTATCAAGTGGGCATGAATGATGCTTATGTACAAACTGATGATATGATTCCTGCAAATTTATGTAATATCTGTGGAATAACCCTTTTCAATGGAGACTCTTAAAAACTGTATACTTTGAAACCAATATAATTATTTCAGGGAAAAATCACTGAGACTGGAGCCTTTGGGGACTGGTGTTTGTCTAGTGCCTTATTGAATTAAATAATCTAGGCAAATAATTTCCTTTACCATTTTAAAAAGTTATAGTCACAAATTAATTTGATTGTTTTATTTTCCTCCTTATTGTCAACCTAGAAATAAGAGTGTAAGACATCTATCATGTTTTTTTTTTTTCCTATACAAAATGGGTGAATCTAGGAAACCTAGGTCAAGAAGGCTTAGACAAGTATATAAAAAGCCAGTTTGTTAGACTGTAAACAGTCTATATTTACAAGTGTTAAGTAAAATAGCACTTGGGATAATAACTTACTGATATAGAATTGAATTAGCCTGATACAGAGTATCCGAGAAAATCACATGCCAGAAGATAATGTAATATGAAACAGTCTTCTAAGAGACAAACTTTTATTATGGAACCCTACAATCATCTGCAAACTACAAGAGTAGAACATAGAAGTATGTAAACCCAATTATGTGTCAACAAGTCTAACTAATTATAAATTCTTGGGTTGACTTGGTTAGATTTGGAACAGAGACAGATGATATTAAATTCAATAAATATTAATTGAATAAAAAAAGAATGAATAGATACACTCAACAAATATTTACTGTCTTGTATGGCTACATATACTACACAATTTTAAATATGAAGTAATAAGAGTAAACATATCTGAGTTGATATGTCTGAAATAATTTAAATTAAAATATATTTAAAATGCTGTTTTATTACCACAGCAATGGTAAGCCACAGTTCAGTCCTTAGTTCTCATATTCATTTACATTAATTTCTTTGGTAAACATATCCATACATATTTGAAATCATCTAGATGCGTACTGTTCCCAAATACACTGCTGCAGGCCAGGCCTTTCTTTCAAACAACACTTACAAATCTAACTGCCCACTCAGCATCTCTTCTAGGTTGTTTATTATAGCGGTCCCCAAACTTTTTGGCACCAGGGACCAGTGCTCCTATGAGAATCTAATGCCTCATGATCTGAGGTGGCGCTGAGGTGGTGATGCTAGCGCTGGGAAGTGACTGCAAATACAGATGAAGCTTCCCCCACTTGCCCACCACTCTCCTGCTATGCGGCCCAGTTCCTAACAGGCCATGGACTAGTACAGGTCTGCAACCTAGGGGTTGGGGACCTCTAGTCTAATAGACATTTAAAACTTAACATGCCCAAACATTATGCCTGCCAAAACTTAACATCTGTGTTAAAGGTTAATTTTCAAAGTAAAGGTAAAATCATAACTTTCATAGAGATACAAAATAACCACATTAAAGGTTGTATTTAATTCATTAATCAAGTGATTGATAAGATGTTATAAGCAGTTCAAAGGATGATACAAAGAGCAGACACATTTATAGATCATGAATATTGAACAGACTGCAAATGGAAGTGTAATTATCTTCTAGCAGTGGGAATGGAAGTCAATTGCATCTCTACCGAACAAAGTTTGCATGACTACAGACAAGAGTTATTTTGCATCGCTGTCAGTTATATACAGTTTGCAGAGTTGTAAATTCATTTGATATCAATGAAAGGCTTAAATTTACCCATAAAATTAGAAGCAGATAACCTGGAAATATGTTCTCTAAACAGTGCATAGTTGAGAATGAGGAAAATAAAGACATAATCAAATGCTTTGGGAAAACAGAGCTTATCATTTTCATGTCTTCAGCAAAAATACTTACTGAAGTATTCACTTTAGTGAGAAAAAAATACATTTGGAATGCTATGAGATTCAGGAAAGAACAAAAGCAAAGAATTAGTAAATCAATTATGTAGGCTCATTTAACTATAACTGTAAAATATTATAATTAATCAAGTGTTAGAAATTTAAAACTAAAATTATAGATAGCAATAAAAAAAGTAGGGAGAGAGGCTTTTAAAGGATAGGTGAAATATGCTTAAGTTTCTTCTGTTCAAATAAAGAAATTAAAATTTTTAGAAGTATGTTATTAAAAATATCATGTTAAATTTTTTGTGGTATAATTAAGGAAATTTCCTAACTAGAAATATAATCTATTGTCCCTAAACCAAAAGAGAATTAAAAGAAAAGAGTAGAATACAATGAAAACTTAATTGAGATATAGGAAAGTAATAAAATAAAATAAAAACAGAGAACTCTCTTGTACCTTTGATCATGTGAGGACCCAGTAAGAAGAAAGCCATTTGTGAACCAAAAAGTTAGTACCTTGATACTGGACTTCCTGGTCTACAGAATTGTGAGAAATAAATGTTCATTGTTTAAGTTTAAAAAAATGATAAAAGAAATAGAAACAAGTTGAAGAGGAGGAAAATAATTAACTTATTTTAACACATCAGATAATAGCACATTATTTTAGCACATCATGTAATAGTACAAATAAATTAAAATACATCAGTAATAACAATGGATATGAAGAAATTAATTTACTCTTCCCAAATGATTTAAGAATTCTGCCAAATACTGAACCAAAGTCAAACCTAAAACAAAACTACATAAAAATGCTTAAAATTAAGGGAGAAAAAAAGAGCTAACCTTTGAAACATTGGCCTAAAAATGTTGATGCAAAGAATTTAATAGCATACAAAAGAGAACTTAAAGCAGAATTTCTAAAAGTGAATAAATCACATTACATAATAACAAAAGAGAAAATGCACAAAGAAAATGTTGTAAACTGACAACACAGCCTTCAGATACATAAAGCAAAATTGTTAGGGCTATTTTACAAGAATTCAGTAAATCCACATTCAAATTCAGATATTTTTCAATCCATTTTTATTGTAAACTGAGAATTGTACTTATAAACAATTCAATAAGAAAACAGAAGACTTGATTACCAGAGTTAACAACCTTAATGTGTACTTATGGCCAAGTCACATAAACAGGTTACATAATAGATTTCAAAGGAAACATCAAGCTATTTCAAATAATTGATAACATATATATCATATTGTCTGACTGTAAATCAATTAAATTTGAAATCAACAATTGAGTTTTTTCTCCCAAACACAAATTTTTACAAACTTAGAAATACATTACTAACTTATGGGTTAGAAAATATTAAAATGGAAGTTAACAAATATTTATAAATGAATTAAAATGAATATACTGAATAAGATCTTTTGGGAAGCAGTTAAAGTTGATTAAAGGTAAATACATAGCTTTAAAAAAGGTGTGCATTGACCTCAAGAAGCTGGGAAAATAACAAAGTATAGTTGAATGGGTTAAGAAAAATGTAATTCTAAGAATATGTGGGATTTAATGAAATTAAAAACATAGAAACAATAAGTAGAAGCACCCAAATTATAAACAGATTATTTGTAAGTTTAAATAAAAATACATACACTTCTACCCAGGTAAATCATGAGAACAGGTACAAATAAACAATAGGAGTACCTTGCCTTTAGAAATAAAATATGATAAAAATAACTAAAGTTATTTTACTTTAAAAAAAATTATTACCATAAGCCAGCAATTTTAACAGTTTTAGGTGCAATATGCTCTTCCTCTCCCCAAAGTATTTGTTTTGCTATGATCTTGAAGTTCAGAACAGTTCTCCCCAAGATATGTGTACCTTGGCATGTGTATTATTTTGAGCTGCAGTTAAGGGAGACCCTGCAGGCTCATGAGAAATTTTTACTTCCCCATTAAATAATTTAAATTTGGGGCCTTGCCCATTATAAAAGTTAACACCAAAAAATAACTTTTTATGACTATCTTAGAGGGCAGAGTAAGCTACTTATTACTGAGCACCTGCTCTTCTTATCATCCTGTAAATGGCCCTTCTCCCTCCTCAAGCTCCAAGGTGCCTTACCTCAGAACATCATATATACCTCATTGTTCCTTCTGGTCTCTGACTCTCTCATGTATGTGAAGTTACCGTGCTCACGTATATAATTAAAGTTGGTTATTTTCTTTGTTAATCTGTCTCCTGTTGATTTTTAGAACAACCAAGAGAAACTAGAAAGACAGAGTAAAATTTGTTCCTCACCACAGCCTAAACTAGTGCTGTGGTTACTGTTGAGCTTTAATAATATGAGTGTTTGATTTAGTGCATCTGTTACTTATCTTTATTAACATTGTACTTTAAGTGGAATTTAGTTTTTAAAAATTCCCCCCTTAAATAATGGCCTTCAAAACAAGTATATTCAACTACATGTATTTGTTGCTAAATAAATGTTTAAGATTTCAAAATTATTCAAATCCCCTTCACATATAGTTTATGACTATGACCCCGAGTGCCTAATAGCTCTTTATTTTAATATGTAGGTTCAATAGTAATGGCTGTAAACATGAAGAAGCCAAGTTACCTTAATTTTGTGAAAGTGACCACCTGGAGATGGTCTTTGTTTAAACCATTTGCTTGCAGAGACATGTAAAAGTTACTCAGATCAACCTTAAAATTTGTTTCAAACTTGCAATTTCAGAAATTTATTGGGAAATAGATTTTTGTGAAATTCTGCCAAACATTGGTACAAGGTTGAGAATTTTTTCAGCTATTCATTTATCTGTTATTTCATATAAAATAACCTTTACAAATTAGAATTAATGAAAAAGTGATTTCCTCAACTATAGATGAAGATAGACTAATAAATCTGGCTATTTTGTTATGTTGAACATAAGAGAGGAAAGAGAAAATTTTAATTTCATGACACATTTTCAGAAGTTAAGAATCAAAAACAAAAACTAATATTCTTGTTCTTAATTGAGACAGAAGGATTTTTAGGTATAAATGTTTTATCACTCAAACTATACTATGTGGACTATGATATTTATTTTATATATAATATTTATGTGTAAATATTATATTTGCTTAATATTAACTTTCATTGGCATGATTATATATACAAAGACCAATACATTTTTTTTCACTGGCTGCAAATTTTTCTGGTCATTGCTATTATTTATTTTATTTCATGATTACTACTGAAACTAATTTGGTATGTCATCAGACAGAAGTCTTAAAAAGTTATCCTCTCCAAATGGGGTGAAAGGTTAAAGAAGCACAAATTAGAATTTGATAGCTGGTCACAGGAATGGAGATCATGGCAGAGGGGTTGCAGTTAGCATTAATATAATAGGTGGAGGGCCAGGTGACAGGGAGCAATTGAGGGGATCGTTTTATGAACTATATAGATGTCTAACCAATGTACTCTATGCTTGAAACTAATTTAAATAAATAAATTTTAAAAAATTATTCTCTCTGTATGCCAACTATCCCTATAGGTATACTCCTATTAGAAACTAGAACAAAGATATTCCATGGCACTTCTGTCCTTGGCATTGTTGTATTTGGACATCAGATTCAAGCTCTCACACCTACTCAAAGGAATAGATATGCCTTCATGACAGATGAAGGATGGGGCATTCTTTTCTCTGTGTACAACTAATAAAAACCAGTATTCAGGTAGCAAGTGAGTAGAGAGAAGTGGCTTAGGTTCCTGGTGCCTTTCAGTTTTTGATTCCAAGTTCTGTTTGAGACCTTTCCTTCCATGAGATCACTTTTTTCCTTCTAATATATTTCTTCGTTTCTTGCTCAAAGTGAGGAAGGAACCTGCAAGGGTGAATTTGTACATGAGGGCTTGCAGAGAGGGGAGATTTGGATGGGGAATCTGCAATGTATCTGTTACCTCACCCAGTTCCCCCATGAGGTTATGTCTATCTCTATAAAAGAGGGGTTGATTTTTATAAGGAAATCTGTGGGACATGGAGTCCTTTGTAGTAAAGATTTGGAAGCCAGGTAACCAAGTGAGATTTGATCTGGCTACATTGTAGGCTACGTGAAGAGACGCAATGAATTTTTGGCATTATATCCTTAGGTGTTACTTCCTATTTTGCATTGATTAATATTTGTCCTTATGTCTAGTTGTCTATACATTTATTCACTGGCAAACACAAGTACTTTGAGTTTTTACTGTGTGTGGTGAAATCTAAATTTAGGATAATGCTGTTTTCCTCCATGGTTCATACTTGTTCATAAGAATCTTATATTCTTCCCTCGTAACAGTGCTTTAAACTGTGATTAGTAAACAACTAACTTGACTTTATTCTTAAAGCACACTACACAGATTTGAAAGCATAAATATTGTTTTTCAGAACTTTGAGATGGTGTTTTATTCCTTACTGACAAGGGAACAAAGGATTTCTATTCCTGGTCTTTGAGCTATCCTGTCAGAGAAGAAAATGCATTCATTGCACTGGGGTGCTCTCTGTTCACTGAAAATAGTGAAATCAGGAATAACTAATGATTGACTAACGTAACTTATTAGAATATATGCCTGAATACACAAGGACCAAGTTCCAAACCTGTTGGAATTTCTTCTACATTGTTTTTTTTTTTACTCAAGAGTAATACTTTTACACAAAACAGCCATTTTTCTTATTTTACTTAGCAATAGGAAAAAAATATCATTTGATCAGTCATGTTAGTCAAAATGTGTGAATGAAGCCAACTAGTACCCAATGCCTACAGGAGTATAAAACCAGCATTGGCCTCATTTTACCCTTGAAATTTTGAAGAATGTGAAATTTGATAGATTAAATCTCTCTTTCAGTGCCTTGCTCCATTCAGGCCCTGAAATTTTTGGTCAATGTTTTGTTATTGTAAAGTTAGGACAGTATGTAACTGCCTCATGGAAATTCCATGTATTTTAAGTAACTTATGTTTAATTTTTGAATGCAGAATGAAATGTTTTATTTAAAAAAATATAATTAAGGGAGAATGGATGGAAGATTTTTGGGAACACCTGTTTTCTTGTTGCCCTTAACTGTTGTCTGTCCTACATTCACATAAGTTTGGACTTGAATGAGATCCCTTAATGATGCCAGGAGAAAAAAACAAGTGTCACTGTATAGTAACACACTAACAATATAGAAAGAAACAACAATGATGTGGTGAGAGTGGTCTAAAAATTAGTGGTCAAATAGTAAAAGCAATCCACAAAAGAAAATTATTGTTTTCCTTGGCTTCTTCTAGTGAAAACCTCCTGCATTCTCCTAGCCCCATTGTATGTACTGGGCCTGACACACAGGAGACTGCTCAAATAGGATTTTAAGGACACAGATGTGACTCCTGCAACACCCAAAGTTTTCTTCCTTTTACTTCTTAAATTATAAATATTTGTGCCTAATGGGTTCTCATGGTTAATTATAAGGAAATAAATACCAATCTCAATTTAATTATTATTAGTTATTCTTCAAAGCTGCAGTTAAGGATAAAGCTAAAACTTTAAGCTGAAAAAATTTCAGAACTTGAGTCACTGTTAAGATTGGTGTGTGTGTATGTGTGTGTGTGTGTGTGTGTGTGTGTGTGTGTGTGTGTGTGTGTGTTGAGGGACTGATAGAAATGAGTCAGGGATGCTTTCCTAGTGTTCTTGGATGGATAGAGACACAGAAGGGAGAAGATTGCCAAAATACATGTGAGAGATTTTAAAATAATTTTACAACTTTACAGCAGAGATGGCCTCAGATAGTCCATTTCATCTGAATTATTTTGAACTAAAGATATACCTAAGGAACACAGAGTTATCTGGTTAATTTGCTTCTCACAATAAATGAATTATAAAAGAAAAATCAACTTTAGTTCACTATAAGGCAAAATTTGTAATAGTATTAGTTGACAGAAATAAATGGACTATAGTAAGTATTGGTTTCTCTATCAATAACATTTACTTATGAACTTTCTTGCTTGCTTTATCTATCTATCTATTTATTTATTTATTCATTCATTCATTCACTCACTCACTCACGTATTTTCAAAGACACCAGAAAACCCACATGATTCATTCACTCACACACGGTTTTCAAAATATTAGCTAAATATTTTTGGCAGCATCAGTAAGTTGATTTGAACACAACATATTGGGGTGTCAGGATGCCCATGCTTAAGGTCTCTGAGATATAGGTAATTAACACTAAAAAAATAATTTCTAAATCAGTTTAAGGTTATACATTTTATTTCAAAGTAAAACTTTTTTTTAGATGAAGAATTAAAATACACAGCTGGAAACATAACAACATTACTTGTTTAAGAAAACTTTATGTCTTCATTGAAATTTAGAGAAATTTTTTCTTTCAATATTGAGACTATTTCCCAGATTTTAAATTCTATTTTCTTATAAAATAAAAATTCACTTTGCTTCTCTTGGAAGGAACATATTTATCTCACCAGTCTGATTCTCAGGATTTTTAATAAGCAGAAAGTTGCATAATTTGTTGAAGACTGAGAAAATAATCTCTATGCTAAAATCTCTCTACAGAATCTCTTAAAACTATTGCATAAAATTTTGTCATTAGAGTCAGTGTTTGAAAGCACTGTGTTTATATAAATTGCAATAAAATAATAATGCATGTAGTATTGGTAAACTATTAAGCCACTGCCCATCACCCACAGCTTAGTGGAAATTGTCACATCCTTTTCTAGATGACTCCATTTTAAAGAAAGTTTTGTGTAGGGAATAGGATCAGTTTGGGTATCAAGAAGTGAGTGGATTGAAAGGGTTTCAGATCCCCCATAATCTTCATTTAGCCTATTCCATGTCCCCGAATACCATTTTTTTTTTTAAACAGGAGTATCTTGCTCTTAAGTAAGTCTTTGAGTTAAGTCCCAGATTCTCATTTGAAACAGATTTCTGCCCAAAACCACCTGTATCATCCCCTACTTGAAGTGTAAGCTACAGATGGCTTGCCAAGTTGGGTCTAGCTAGATGAGCTTCCTCAGCAACTGTGCCTTGCATAACCAGGCTTTCATATAGGGTGATCAGTTGGTGAATTGGGTCCAGGTGGGTAGGAGCAGAAAAGCATTCTAAAATTTAACACCCAGGAAGCTTTGGAAATCATTGCCATTTTGCTATGGCTATTCTAGAAAATTAGTTCCAGTTTCCCAATGTTTGTCTCCTTGCCACTTATGCTCATTCTCAAGGCATCTTAATTGAGGAGTCAAAATCATAATCAAAAGAACATAATATTGACAGAAAAACAAACACAGACCAATGGAACAGAATTGAGAGCCCAGAAATAAACCCATATATATATATATATATATATATATATATATATATATATATATATATATATGCAAATAATTTTCAGCAAAGGAACCAAAAAACATAGTAGAGAAAAAAAAGCCTCTTTAATAAATAATGTTGGGAAAATTGTAAAGCCACATGCAACAGAATGAAACTAGACTGCTACTGGTCACCATACACAAAAATTAATTCAAAGTGGATCAAAGATCTAAATATGAAGCCTGAAGCAATAAAATACATATAAGAAAACATAGGTACTAAACTTAAGGATCTTAGTCTTAGAGAAGATTTTATTAATCTAATCTCAAAGACAATGGTATTAAAAGCAAAAATAAGTAAATGAGATTATACCAACTAAAAAGCTTCTGCAATGCAAAAGAAACCATCAACAACAAAAAAAGGCAATCAACCAAATGTGAGAAGATATTTGCAAACTACACCTCTGAAAAGGAGTTAACATCCAAAATATTTAAAGAACTCATACAACTCAACAAAAACAAAATCCAATTAAAAAATGGACATAGGACCTGAACAGACACTTCTCCAAAGAAGACATACAAATGGCTAACATGTATATGAAAAGATGCTCAACTTCACTAGCTATTAAGAAAATACAAATCAAAGCCACAATGAGATATCACCTTATGTATGTTAGAATGGCTACTATCAAGGAGACAGATAAGAACGAGCCTTGGAGAAATTGTGGAGAAAGAGGAACTCTCATACACTGCTGGTGAGAATGTAAATTAGTACAGCTATTATAGAAAACAGCATGGAGGTTCCTTGAAAATTTAAGAATAGAATTATCACATGACCCAGCAATCCATCTTCTGGGTATCTACCTGAAAATTTTGAAAATATTTATTTATAAAGATATACTCATATGTTTACTACAGCATTATTCGTGGTGGCCAAGACATAGAAAAAACAATACCTATCCTTTGATAGATGATTGGGTAAAGAAAATGTGGTACTTATATACAGTGGAATACTACTTAGCTATAAGAAAAGATGAAATACTGCCATTTGCAACAAGCTGGATGTATCTTGAGAATATCATGCGAAGCAAAATAAGTCAGATGATAAAGATCAAGAACCATATGATTTTACTCATATGTGGAATATAAAACTGAAAGCAACACACAAACAAGATAAACAAATAAAAGTTCATAGATACAGACAACAGTATAAGAGTTACCAGAGGGAACAGGGGGAAGGAAGAACATAGAAAAGAGTAAAAGGGATCAAATATATGATGATAAAAAGAGATTTGATCTGAGTGGTGAACACACAATGCAATATACATATGATGTGTTGTATACTTAAAACATATAATTTTATTAACCTATGTCACCCCAATAAATTTAATAAAAATTTAAAAATTTTTATCGCAATCTCATTTTAATTTGATTTTTGTCTTACCATTAGAGACTATTATTTGAAAGGTCAATAATGGCTCTCTAACATATCCTTTTCTAAGTCCATATTCTCTTTCAGGCTGAAGACAAAATTAGGGATTCTTTCCTTCTGAGTATTTCTGTTCATTTATTAAAATACTTATTTAACAGAATTGATTTAAACTTAACTAGATGCTATTTTTGAATTTAAACAAAGATAATCTCACACTTTCTGGTTATGGACCTATAATCTACTGCCTTGTTTCTCACCGTTTAAACTTCTCTATTGCCAGTTTTTCACACAAAATTTATTTAAATATTTTACAGCTGCTCCCACATGTCCCTCGGATTGTCATCTTCTTATGAGTAGCCTCCCTAATTTGTTTGTTTCTCATACAGCATGGTTTTCAGTCTTTCTAACATCTTGGTCATTCTCCACAACAGTTTGTCTGTAAGGTACAACCCTGACAAATAAATGTAATACTCCTATGCAGAGATGCATGCTCCTTTCACACTTCTTGTTCCAGTTCCTGTCACACTTACTCTAATATAAGCTAAATTTAGATTAGCCTCTTTTGTAGCCACACTGCAAGGTGAATTAAAATCAAGCTTGCTGTTTATTAACATGAATATCTTTTTAGATATCTCCGCCTCACTTTAACTTGGAGAGTTGATCTTTCAAACTCATTGGCTGCCCCCACATTTATCCCTGTTAAAGTTCATGCTATTAGATTCAGTTCATTGCTCAGGCTTGCCATGATCTTTTGAGATTTGTATTTTGTCATCTAATATAGTCACACTCTTTTTCCAAATCAGGACACTCGCTGATTTTCTGAGTATATATCTTCTTTATTGTCATACAGATTATGATAAAAAATGTTACTGTCATAGTATCAAGGACTATCCCTGAGGTTGCCTGCAATGCAGTAAGAAATACTCTTTAAACTTAGCTATTCAGTTATTAATCTATAAGTGTATAGAATATCAAGAACTTTTAAACAGAAGTTATTAAATTGCACACTTAAAAATTTTTAAATGGCTCATTTTCAGGACATATCATCTAATAAGCTGATCAAAGTGGAAAATAAAAGGAATCTGATAAGATATGCTTTCAGTAAATCTATGCTGGCTACCAACAATCACTGCTACTTTTCTTAGCTACTTCATGGGATGTCAAGCAATTGTCTCTCTCCAGATTTCTAGAATCTCTTACATTCTCAATGCTTCCTTAAAAACTACTTATGTTTGTTTGGAAGACTAATTTTTAAGTTTTATCAGTAATTTTACAGTGAGTAAAATAAAAACTAAGAAGGTTATGTTATGATCAAAGTGAGTTTGGCATTTCAGTTCCAAGCAGATGTGGACATGGGTATCCAGGAACCCTGATGGAAGGACTAGAACTCAGTGATTCAACCTTCTGCTTCTGAATATCCTTCCATCTTTTATTCATTCCAAAAAAAAAAAAAAAAAAAACCTAACAACCTAATTTTAAGGACCTCTGGAAAAATCTATTGTAAGGAGATAGAAAAAACTCAGGTGATGTAAGAACTAAAGAATCAGAGTTGACACGTTCATGGCTTCGATTTTCATTAGCTTTAGTCCATTAAACAAGCATTCACTAATGCAATATTATATGCATAAAACAACCGAAATAGTCATTAAATGGAAAAACGACTGAGGATGCAGGCCAACTGTTTCTCCTAGACAGTTTTGCTGCAGGAATACAGCTCACCAAGTTCCATTGCCTTGCCATTCAGTTTAATTTTTTTTTTATTTAAGGTTTTTAAATATCCATGCCTCATTGGAAAATATATTTAAATTTTTTATCATGGAAATGGTTTTCCCTTGGTTCAAAACAGTTAAAATATTGGGGTTTCAAATACTTTTCATAAGTATTATGAGATATGGTATGTTTGATTCCAAGTTTATGAAGGAAGACTCAAGATGGTAGCATATGTTTGATCCAGAATCATAAAATCTAGATTTCCGTTTGTCTCTGTAACTTAAATAGATCTATATGATTAAAGTATTCAGTCAGTCCTCTTATGCTTTAAGTAGAGAGATACTTCCTCTCATAGATCAATTTGATTCAGTGTCCCACAACATCCCTTCACAAAACAAACAAAGCCATTTTTCAATGAGTAAAATCTATATGCCCTAAATCTGCTACACATTATGAGGGATAAAGCAAGACATGTCACTGCTTTGTCTTATGTTTGTTTGTTATGGTCTAAGTAAAATTAGTAGGTCAATTTAAAATTAGAGAAATATTACATATGCTAACTAGATCATATTTTAGATGAAACTCTATTTTACAGGTAGAGATATGGTATGTTTGACTCCAAGTTTATGAAGGAAGACTCAAGATGGTAGCACATGTTTGATCCAGAATCATAAAATCTGAATTTCAGTTTGTCTCTGTAACTTAACTAGATCTGTGACATCACACAAGTCACATTCCCTAACTGAGAAATGTTTTATAATTTCTAAAAGATGCTTAAAAGAATTCTAATGTCATAATCTAAACCCAAAGAAGTGTACATATCATGTGCAAAGATGTGAAGATAATGAAATGTGAAGTGTGTTTAGAGAAGAGCTGCACCATTAAGTTCAGCTGGATTTTACCATGTAGGAGATAAACATAGATGGGATGAGATAAATTTTGAGGGTCTTTCATATGTGAAAATGAGTTTGTATAATGAAGGAAATATGATTTTAAAATTGCAAAAAGATTTATATATAATAAAATTTATCCATTTTAAAGATACAATTTGATTAGTTTTGATAAATATTTTTATAAATCGCCGAAGTTCTCTTATGTCCCTTGGTAGATAATCCCTTCCCACAATTCCAGGCCTCCAGTCCTCTTAAGGTTACTATAATCTTGGTTTTTTCCATAATTGCAAATAAGTAAAATTATACAGGATGGAGACTTTTGTGAATTACTTTTTTTCTTTTAGTATAATGCATGTTAGATTTATCTATGTGGTCATATGCATCCATAGTTCATTCCTGGTTATTGATGAGTAATAGTAGCTGTATGGTAATCTTACAGTTTGTTTCCATTCACCAGCTGATAAACATTTGGGTTGTTTACAGTTTGAAACCACTATGAATAAAGCTGCATGGAAATTCAAAAACAAGTCTTTGTGTGGATATATGTTTTGATTTCTTTGGGGAAAATGCCTAGAAATGAAATGGTTGAATGACATGGAAATGGTATATTTAAAATTTGAAGAAACTGCCAAACTGTTTTCCAAAGTGAATATGTTATTTTCCATTTCCAAAAGCAATGTGTAAGAGTTCCAGCTGTTTCATTTCCTTGCCAATATTTGACATTGTCAGAATTTAATAGGTGTGCAGTAATATCTCAATGTAGTTTTAATTTGTGTTACCCTAATGACTTATAATGTTAGCATCTTTTTGCATTTATTTGCCATATCTCTTCTTGAGTGAAGTGTCTTTTCTAAAGTTTTTTTTGCTGATTTTTAATCAAATTGTATTTTATTAAATTTTTATTTTTACTAATAATTATTAATTTTGTTACATGTTCTGGATAAATTTTTTTTATCAAATATGTTTGTTAAATATTTACTCTTCACTACATCTGGCTTCCTAGAGAACTTAGCTGTGTTCTCAATGCTCTTTCCATACTTAAAAACAAATTAATCCTATGCCCTGCCAGATTCTGTCCAGCATGGGAAAAATCAAATTTCTAGCTTCTACCCATTTTGTTCAGCTACCATGTAACTTCATTAATCCTCACCCTGACCTTGATCTCTAATATCTAGTGCGTCTTTGTGACCTTCATGTCCTGGCCCTGGCTATGTGCTATAGCTTTAAAACTTGCTGTCATATAAAACTGGATCTGAATGATAGATTGAAACTGAGGAGATGATTGAAATCAATAGTTTGTGCAATCATTCATTCTATAAACAAATGAGAAAAAATAAAAAGCAAAGAAAAATATTCTTTTCATTTTAGAGGTTACATATTTTTAAAAATTCAGTCCCTATGAATGCTTTTGGGCTAATAGAAGAGACAAAAGGCCACTAAATCATTGTCAGTTTAACTTTTCTTTTTCTACAAAGGATGTTAAGAAAAAATTGAAAAGGTTTGATGATTTTAATAAAATAAGAAAAAAATTAAAATTTCAGGTTGTGTGGGTCATAAGGGTTATTTTTTTAGCTTCATGAATGGGAAAATAAAAATATCTTAAAATGCTCTTCAAAGCCTTGTTTCTCTGGGCAGGTTAAATTGTGTTCCTTCCAAAAAGACAGGGGGTTGATGTGATGATGTCATCAAATTCTAGGATTTTAAATTGCTTCCATGACAGGAAGTTTGACAGTTCCAAATGAGACTATAATTCAGTAATTTAAGGTGTTTCTTACAAAAGCTGGGTACGAACAAGTAACAACAGGCTGGAATCGTTTTAAATGACATTTGTCTCTAAATACTCATTCAATTAGAATCATGAGATAAGAGAGCAGCGATGTGAAAGAAAATGCTTCTATCAGAGTGTAACATTTTATTAAATGTTTAACCTGTTGGTCAGATTGGCTCACTTTTTCATGTTTTTAAATACATTATACTTTCTTAATCATTACTATTTCTCCATTTTAAAATGTCTTAGTTTTTTTACTAAACACTAATATTAACTAACTTAATCGTAAGATTTGAATGTATCTTCTTATCTACCATTTACTTCATCTCCATCTATTCAGTCTTTCTAATCTCTTTCTCAGTATTTTTTCTCATGCTAGTCCCTAATCAAAAATGTTCTCACCTCTTTCTGAAGCCACACTAAAAACTCGATCTACTTCATTCTAATTTTCACTGTTGCATAAGATCTTCCTTGTTTATCACAAGCTGTCATCACAAATTCATGCTGTTTTCCTGACAAGTCTAGACATATTTTTACCCCTCATCTTCTACACTATTACATTTTAAGGTAGTTAACATCTTCTCAACCTTGAAAGTATCTTTCATAAAGACTTCTATTGTACACATGACTTGAAGTTTTCATCTGCTTTCACATCTGAGATTCCATTTAAAGTTTCCATAGTCCTGATCAGAGAGCTCTGTAGATTAAGCACTCATGTTTTATACTCCTTGATGTTGACCTTCCAGGAATCTGTCATTGCCATTTGGATAATATGGACACCTCTCTAAACAGCAACCAGTAAGCAGCAGGAGTGGTTGTACAGAGGGGTGCCCTGAACAGAATGGGAGGCAGAAGTCTTACAGCAATATAGAACATGATTTGTGTAGAGCATCTCCTCTGTATACACTATCACACAATCTGGTACTCTGTGAGATAAGTGGCAAAGGCTTTATGTGTCCTAGATCCTGCTAAATATCACCTAGTTAGAATTAAATTCACTTAACTGGCTCTGTTACTACCTACGACTTTAAGCTGCTTAGTTCGTTTAATGCTGTGGTTAAAATAGTTGAACAAAAACCCAGGGAAAGGAAGCAGAAGTTAGGTTCAAGCCTATGGCATCAACTCTAGTCTGGGTGATGCCAGTAGGGAATAGAGACCTGGTCTTCCATAATCCCACTCAGAACCTGCTTTACTCCCATTCACCTTGTCACTGCATGTCAGAGAAATTAACTACAAATCTGCAGCTCATGACAAGATTATTCCCACTTTCACAATTTTTACTTTTTTGTTTCTCTCACTGGGAAAATCCTGAATTTCTCTCTTCTTTCTAGTTATTCTTCAAGGTCCAGCTCAAGTGCTTTTACTTTAATCAAACATTCTCTTCCTACTTATTTTTGTTGTATCTATGGTCTCTTCCTTTTACCTGGGTACACAATAAATGCTTTGAGTGTGTATGTTTAACTTTTCAAATGGTGGTGTCTTGCCTCAACTAAATTTCAAGTGCACTGAGAACCATGAACATATTTATTCCTTTCGTGCATGTATCAGAACACAGAGAGAATATCAGTAGATTGATTGGACTAAGTTGAAATGGATAAAATATGATCAATATGTCTAACAATGACTGTATATAGAAGACTGTTGGCAGGCAATTAGATTTTTCTTCAATATACCAGGCCTACTAAAATTTTAAATCAATAAATATTTTCTAGTTAGCTCTCAGTATAAATATTTGGCATAGATTATTTCCTTCCTCCTACCTGTGCCCTTTGATAATTCCTTTCGCACAGTCTGGACAGGATTTGCAACTTGCTTTGGCCAGTAAGGGTTACAAAATACTTGCACATTGGGTCCTTATCTGTCTCTTGCTGCTCTTTGGAATGTGGAGACTGCTGTGTGCAGAAATGCAGACAAGCTTCCTGAAGGATAGGGGATAACGTAAAACAGAGACAAGCCAACCCAGCTGACTCTCTGAAGCCCAACTAGCCTACCAACTGGCATGGGAATAGACCATACTAGACCATTCATACAATCCAGAAGAGTCATTCACATCTACCCAGTGTCATAAAAATAATAAATTTTTGTTTTAAGCCATCAATTTTTGGCATATTTTATAAGCAAAGCTAACTGATTTCTGAAATCACAGCATGCAGAGCAAAGGGCAGATTTTTAAAATGGCCCCTGCCCAACAGTTTGGTGGATGCCCAAACGATTTTTAGGACAACAATGACAGAAAATTGAATTGTTTAGAGGTGAAAGCTGTATGTTCAGGTTCTAATTTGAGAAACATATGGAGAATCCTTGTGAAATGTCTGTTCCAAACTGTACTTCTTCCATTGCAGACTAACTAGAGAGACTGCACTATTATAAATTTAGGTCTACTGATTGTTTTGGTAACTTTGTTTTCTCAAGCATCTAATTCCTGAGAGAATGAGATATAAAACAGATTCTCTATTTTCTGGAAGTTTACATAATGTTGGGATTATCCATTAATTATGAGATAGAAACATCTCTAAAGTACTTTGTCTTCAAGATATTGATACTAATATTTTTATAATATATTTAAATCTTTAGTGGTTATAAGACTATGACTTATTTTAAGTTTTTAGTGAAAATTTGATGTTATATTGGATAAGAAATGTTTTACTTCATTTAAAATTCATAACCTTCTATATTTTAAAGAAATCTTTATATTGAGCTGTTTTTTCATATTAACGTCAATAATTTCTACATTTTTATTCGTTGGTAAATTTTGTTAGTAATTTGTCTATTTCAATAGATAGTTCAAAGAACTACTTGCTTTTGATTTTCTTGACTCTTCATTTTCATTTTATAACTTTCTTTTAATTTATATGCAGTTATTCTTTTAAATATATTGTATTGATTATTTAGTTTATTAAATTTCAGTATTAATTATTTTCAAATATAAAATTTTGTAATAAAACATTTCTAAATAATGCTTTGCTTTTACTCTACAAATTTTGATCCCCTATATTTACATTATACTCATTTCTAGTATTTTCTAGTTTTTGTCTTCATGTACTAAGCTTTTTGTTTGTCTTTCTCTAAGCATTTAAACTTCTATAATGTAAGCATCAGTTTATGATCAACAACTTTTCCTATTAAAAATCTCATCCTAATTTTGGCAATATAATTCAATAAAATTGATGATAAGAATTTGGGATAGCACTGCTCACATTATAGACCTTATTTAGATTTTATTAGAATAAAATTGAGTTCTACAGAAAAAAAAAATTGAAGTCTGAAGACTTTGCCTTCCTCAGTGTATCTAAATAAAACTTTTGCTTTCTATTTTTTTTTTAATATTTAAGGAGTATGTACTGTGTGCCAGGTGTTGAGACAGATGTTTTATACATGGACTCTCATTTCATCCTATATTTTAACATACCTTATTATCTCCATTTCAAAGGTATGGAAACTGAGGCACAGACATGTTAACTAGCTTGACCAAAGTCACACCAGCAGTAAGAGTTAAACCTGGGGTTCAAGTCCAAGTTAACTTACTTCAAAGTCTGTGGTCTTAACTAAGGTGCTACTTCATTCCTTCTCACAAATATTCTATGAATAAATAGATTTGTGTTCATATGCAATTACTTACTTTCAGGTTTTTTAAAATTTAATTGAAGATCACAATCAATTTCTTCAAAATATAATAATTCAAGTATTTATCTATTGTTCATGTTTAAGGTGTGTTTGTGCTAGGGAGATTAAGAAAAATAACAAAACAAATGAAAAGGGAAATTAAAAAACTAAGAACTAGAAAAAAAAAGCAGAGAATTAATTGGGCCCTAACTCTGCCATCAATATTATGAGTGATGAGTGATCTTGGATAATTGTTGGAGCTCAAGATTCCTCCTTTTTGTAATGAGAGGTAGGGATTAGATTACTTCTTAGGTTCCTTACTGTCTGAATAGCCTTTGAGAATCTTGATTTGGCATCATTTTAGTTAACTGTGATATTCTGGGCAAAACACACCCTTTCAAGAACTTTTCAAACAACACCTAAATATTAGCCATTTTTTTTTTAATGCAGACATCGAGTTAGCTCTAGAAAGTTGTAATGAAAATATATAATTTTAAATCACAATATTATAGGCTTTCAATCTGAAACAATTTTGATCTATAAAACCAAGCAGAGGCCAGCCCCTCACAAGGGCTCTATAAATATTTTATGAATTAAATTAGATATGATTGATTTCTATTATACAGTGTCCATCAATTTATGATAATGTATTATACTTTGGTGTGACATCACTGCCCAAACAGCTTGTCAGTCCTCAAAGCAAGAATCATTCCTCACAGTTCTTTTCTTATCAACTAACGAGAGGATAAAGAAAGCATTCTCATTGTTTAATCTGATCTAATGAAGAAAATGCATTTCTTTTTTAGATTTGTTGAAAGCCAACACCATTTGAGTAAATTGACACCTATCAAGGTTTTTGATGGTTTTACATTTTCTGATAAAATTACAGGTGCGGAAAAGCATAGCAGGCTGGTCCTAAGCACTTCAGTGTCATGAATAGTATAGCTATAATTAGTGACTTTAGCCTGGTGTTAACAAATGCCAGAGGGCATCTCAATCTCTGCAGATGAGTTCTCCAGGATTTAATTAGCTCTATCTTTCTATTCTTTGTAGAACTATACTATTCCTAATATACCTGGTGCTTGCTTCAGGCATGGGTCAAAGCATGAAGCTGTCAATTATTTAATATTTATGACATCTTTTAACAAATGAAGTATGCATGAAGCTTGTAGTATTGGAGAATGTAGAACAGTACATATGAGAAATAGATAGCTTTGTTCATTGAGTAATAATTTGAAGAACTCAAGGACACAGGGAATTTTGTTCTTAAATCTCAAGATCTATCTTTTTGCTTGTAATTATCAGGGGAGAGACAATAAAGTAAGTATTCTGGGTTTTAGTTTCTTTTCGCTGTTATTTCAGTATATCAATTTTGCACATCACTGAAGGTTTCAATTTTTTATCTTTAAAATGGAAAATTGAAGTAGCTGATTTCTAAGCCTCCTCCAGTTTTGAAAGTCTGAGCTTTGGTGATCGTAAAAATTTTCATCAAATTCAGATTCATTCTTCTCTAAAATAGATTACTGGGGGAAATTTAAATTTTGCTTTATTATAATATAAATATGTATAGAAAGAATGAAATTCTATATCTTTTTAAACTGTAATTTTGCTATCTTGAAAAGTGTGAAAATAATTTTCTTGGCTATGCCAGTGACATGGGATGCATCAAGTCTTTTAGGAATGGCTCTCTGGAAATCAGTTATATAGTTCCGAACGTTTTAGTAGTTTTCTTCAGCCTTCAGGTTACATTTTGGTGTTTTAAAACTGGACTTTATTGAGTATCCTGGTTATTACAGTTTCCAAAAGTACCAAACCACATACCTCTTCTATACCTCTGGAAAATCTGGCTCCTTACAAACGTATTGCAGTCAATTTTTAAACTAATTCTGAGTGTTAGGTTTAATGACATGGCTAACGGTCATTGCTCATTTGAGCTAAAGTAAATGCTCCTTTAGAGAATAGACCCTTGGTATCACTTTTGATTACCTGAGCAATTATATTTTTGACATCAGGGTGGAAGGGTAATTTATGTGCTATGGGCATATATGGGTATAATAGTGAACTTCTTTTTGAGTTTATACATTTCATTAAGGGAATTTTTAAGTAAAGACAGTGTAGATATACTACAGAGCTAGATGTTACATACAGCATGGCAAGTCATGAACTCTTATAATAACATTAATTTCAGTTGATAATGAGAGATATAGATATCAATATAATTTTAATAGCCTCATTGAAGTAAACTTCATACATTTAAACTGTACAATTTCATCAGTTTTGGCGAGGGTGTACCTTTGTGAAATGACCACCACAATCCAGAAAATGAACATATATTATCACTTCCCAAAGCTTTCTTATGCCCCTTTGTAGTCATTGTCTCTTGTCCATCCCAATCCTGCACCCCAAGCAGCCCATAAGATGCTATCTGTCACTATAGATGTTTATTCTTTCTAGACTTTTTATATAAATAACATAATATGGCATGTATTTTGGGGGGGGGTTGACTTTTTCACACAGTGTGATTATTTTGAGATTTACTCATATTGTGCATAGCAATAGTTTGTTTCTTGTCATTATTGAGTAGTATTCCATTGTACCAATATAATGCAATTTACTTATCTTTTCCTCTGCTGGTGAATATTTAGGTTGTTTCCAATTTTTGGCTATTGCAAATAAAGCTTCTATGAATATTTGTGTTCAAAACTTATGCAAATATGTGTTTTCTCTTGGGTCAATAATTATGAACATTAATGCCAGTTATTAGTTGTAGTAGTTTTTTTTTTTTTGGTAGATTTCACTAGATTTTCTATATAGAAGATCACATAATTTCAAAATAAAAACATTTATACTTCTTTCTTTACAATTTGGAAGCATTTTATTTCTTTTCATTACCCGATTACACTGGCTAGAACCTCAAGTAAAATGCTGAATCAAACTGGTGAGAGCAGACATTTCTATCTTGTTTCTGACCATTGAATAAAGCATTCAGAATTTTATCACTAAGTATAATGTTAGCTGTAGATTTTCGTGGATGTCCTTTATCAGGTTGAGCAAATTCACTTGTATTATTAATTCACAGAGAGTTTTTTACCAGGGATGGATGTCAAATGCTTTTTCTGTATCACTTGAGATAATCATATTTTTTTTGTATGTTCCAGTATTGTGAACTATCTTGTTGATTTTCAAATATTAGACCAACCCTTCATTTCTGGAATATATCTCACTTGATCATGATATGTTACCTTTTTGATATTTCTGTGTTTGATTTAGCAAGATGTATTTATTCCTTATAACTATCGAATAACTATATTCTTTGGATGTAGTCATGAGTGCTCATTAATCACAGGGACTCTTTAGTCGAATTACCTGAGTCAAAGTGATTTAATCTTTCTGTGCCTCAGTTTACTTACCTGTAAAATCTCAATAAGAGTTAAAGCTTAGCTATATCATCGATTGTTGATAGTACAAAATAAGATAATGCAACGGAAATATAATGCAATGCTTAGTATATACCATATGCTAGACATGGTCAGATAATAATATATTTTCAGTGACTATGGTAAATCGAGACCAGTAATGTATGATGGGTTGTCAGTGGTGGGAGAAGATGAAGAGAGAGGATTTGGGAATAATTATGAAAGGGAGTTATTGAGCCAGATGGAGATATTGCTAAGAGCCAGTGAGAGGAGGTAAGAAATCAAGGTGGGGAGTGGTATGCTGGTTTGGAGTCAGCAAAGAGGAAGGGTTCTAGACAAATTCTTGAGGTAGAGAGCTGTGTCCTTAGAGTATATATGTGTAAGTACATATAAAGGGACTATTATGCAGGAGATATTGAAGGGTCTCCCAGGTAATTAGAGACAGTAATAATTCCGAGGTCTAAATTCCAATTCTAACCTTTCATCTAGTTTCTTGGGACAAGACCCTTAATAATCTTCAAAGAAATTTTGTTCCATGGATCCCTTCATCAGTCTGGTGAAGCTATAGAGCTCTTCTCAGAGTATCATTTTTAAATGCATAAATAAAATATATAGGATTAAAAATAAAACCCCAATACTGTGAAATCCTCTTATATATACACAGGCTCCTCTTATGGGTGAGGAGTTGTATCTGTGGATCCCAGATGAAAAACCTGTGGGAATAATGAATGATATAGAGACCAAGATTGATAGAAAAATTAAGGAAGTATTTTATTTCTTAAATTTCTTATTTTCAAGGGAACTTTGTATTTTTTCCTTTGATTATTTATTCAAACGTCACCTTTCAGTGGGTGCTTATCTAAGCCACTCTTTCTAAAACTGCAGTCTGACTTTATCCTGCAAACATTCCCAGATCCACTTCTCTGATTTAATTTTCTCTCTATTACTTGCCATTATGTAAATAAAGGTTCAGCACTATGTCTGTAGTTCAAATCCTGACCACCTCCTGCTTTAGGATGATCCATGGGCTAAGAAAAGCTTTTACACTTTAAAATTTTTTTTTAATCAAAAGTAGACTATTTCATAATATGGGAAAATTTCATTAAACTCAAATTTTATTGTTCATGAGTCAAAAACAGAGCCACACTTATTTTTGTTTACATATTGTCTTGGCTGTTTTCATACTCCAAAATTGAATAGTCGTACTGTCTGGCCCTTTATAGAACAAGTGTGCTGATCTTGTATCTCAGATTTGTTCCCTAGTCTATTCCTGATGCCTAGAAAGAGTACGTGGAATATAGTAAGCACATACTAAACATTTTCTGATTGAGTAAATATCTGCCACATCAGTAACATGATGAATGTAGCAGTTGAGAGAAAACAAGTACTATCAGGTAGGGAAAAGATGTATCAATGTATGAGATTTCTGAGAACAATTTAGTAAAGGATCTTGACCAACTCAGTAAAGGATCTTGATGGATGAGTATGCCTCCCATGGCAGAAAGGAAAGGTGATGCCAAACAAAAAAAAAGAGAAAAAAGCCAGGAAATGAGAAGCAGAGGTGGAAATTAGTATGGTTTATTCAGAGGGCAATGTGAAAGAAACCTAGAGAAAATAGTTAAAGGTTTATACTGGGAATGAAAAACAAATACTGCTGCAAAGTGTGAAAGCGAGGCCAGATTATGTGTAGCCTAAATGCCAAGTTGAGAAGTTTGGTTTTAGACCAACTTTTGAATGTCCTGGCTCAGATCTGTTTGTTTACAAACCTTGGAAAGAAATGAAGGAGGAAAAGGTTACAACTCAACCGAGAAGATGTCAATTTGCCCTGTAGTTACTTGTGATTTGGAGCAATTCCAAACAAAAGCAGCGAATCGAAAGATCCCATCCCCTTTATTTTCTTCCCTTCACTTTAAGAATACCAATTACAAGTGATTGAAAGAAAACATTTTCATGGTATTTTCCCAGACCTGATTGTGTTACAAAGTCTGGAGACAATCTTGGGGGCTCTAGCCGGGACACATTTATAGAATATCGAGTTTGAATTTTATGCCTTGTTTTTCTCATTATGTAGAGGTTACTTTAATGTTCATTACGCTCTTGGATTGATAAAAATTACAGTTAGATAAATGCAATCAATGTATTTTTCTAGTTGTTCAAATTGTGATTTGCACTCAGTTGGAGTCAATGGTAATTTCTGGTATTTTAGAAATCTGATGCAACACCCAGCTTGGCTCCCAAGACAGTGAAGGGATTTTTAAAAATATTTTTAATCTATTCGAGCGCTTAGTACTTGACTTAATATGCACTTTCTAGTGTCTTTTGTTACCAGGTCAAAGAATTTTAATAAAGAATATGAAGTGTATGAATTAATGGACTCGACTAAATCACACACACACACACACACACACACACACACACACACACACACACAAATTTAAAAGCATAAAACATTTCCAGTTGGTGATGAAACAATTATGTGATTATGAAACAGAGCTTGATGTACAATTTTTAGTATTCAATTTTGACATGTATTTTTATAATGCTAAAGCATGCATTTTATTAGGTGCATATCACCTTCCAAAGGGGTAAAATTTATTCTTGGGGAGTGAAGAAATTTTAGAGATTGCAGTGGTTCGTGACTCTCCATATTGTCCATTGTATAAAAAGCTATAACCACATATCTGGCATTAACATTTCATGGTGGAAAGACTATTAAGAAAAAAAGTATAAAAAGACTTGTTAGGAGGGGGTGGGAGGAATAAAAAAAAAACAGGTTGAGAAATCCTGTGTTAAAGAAATGGACACTTGTCTTGCTTTGCCAGTAACCTTGATATCCTGATAACTCAATTTATAAACTGTTTTGTATGTATCTTCAGGGTATCTGTGATGTGTCTTTATGTGTGTACATTAGCATGCTTACATGTTCTACCCAACCAAAGCATATACAATGCAAAGGTAGGGGCTGACCCTTTGTTTTGTTTTATGACCTTGTAAAAACTATAATTTATCTGTATCCTAGAATATCTAGTCTGACTGATTAATGGTGAACCATAAGATTTAAGAATTATTTTTTAACTTTCCATTCTTCTTTTACTTTTTTAATCAACAACTTCTTTAGAGATTTTCTAATAATCTATAAATCAAAAGAATTTTAATAATTATCTATTATCAGTAATTATCTAAAGAATAATTAATAATTTTTTCACACAAATCCTAATGTCAAGTAAAGAATTCCTTTATAATATGAAGAAATACACACTATTTTATACATAATTTTGTTTATTGGTCATAAACAGCAGAAATTTCTTTCTTACACTTCTGGAGGCTGAAAGCACAAGGTCGGGGTGCCAACATGGTTGAGTTCTAGTGAGAACCCTCTTCTCAGCTGCAGAAAGTTGACTTCTCATGGTATCCTCATATGGCAGAGTGCAGAGTGAGCCACACTATTTTATTATATTTGTATGTTTGTATTTTTGCGTGTTAAATTTTCTTAGGTATGCTTCAATAAATGTCATCTAATTGCCTGATCTAACATTTGTTTTTGACACAATTGACAGAAATGTTAAGAAAATCTCAGCTCCTTGAAAAAATGACTTAATAAATGTTATCATTATCTTTTCCACATTGATGACAGGTATAGCTTCAATTGGACCCTCACTTTTGGACTACATGGAATAGTGTAGCCAAACCTAGGTTAAAAAAATTGTGGTACAGCTATGGCTACATTTTTAACCTGTGGCAGGTTACTTAAACATTCTAAGCCTACATTTTTTTTTTTCTGTAAAATGGATATTATAATGTCAGGAGCCGTTCTTATCAAGGCTCTCACACCTGAGATCTAGGCAACTTCGCCTTGGGACAGAATCTGCCTCGCCCTGTGCTATCTGATAGGATAGACAGCTTAAAGTCAGTTGCCCTGACATGCCCTGACATGCCCTGAGCCCCTTGAGCCATCTGCTTAAACTAATCTGACCTTGCAGCCCACTCCTCTCCCGGAACCCTTCTGCATTTTTGGGTCATATAAGGAAATGGAATGTTCTGCGGTTCCATATCCAAGGCAACCGTGCTTATGCAAATCCTCACCTTTATATACTCTATCCCTACCTACAATAAATGAGGCTTGATCAGAACTTTGTCTTGCCTCCATTTCTTTGTGTCTCCTGTCCTACCTTCATCCTCCACAGGTTCCTCCTCGCCCTGCGTTGTTTTGCCCTGCGGGTCGGGGCATTATAATAATATCAATGGAGTTGTTTTGAGAATTAAATGAAATAAGATATACAAAACCGTTAGTATAGAGGCTAGCACACAATAAAAGCAAAGTGAATAGTAATGGCGATATAAGCAGCAATGAAGTAGTGATATTTATAGTAACAGTAGTTTGTTAGTTTTGTGATTATGTTATCTACATGTTCAAGTTCCCATGTAAAATTATTCAGAAATTCAGTCCAGTGATAGTAAAAATTATAAAATCCTAAGGTATTTGTCGCCTGAGATATGATTAGTGGACTTCAGAAAATTGGTATTGGCGGTGGGGAGGGTAATAAAGTCAGAAAGAGGCAGCTCTACTAAAAATAAAAAAAAAAAAGGTTGGGGGAGAAAGTTAGCAAAAAGAGTACATTACATGAGACAAAAAAAAAAGAAAAGGGGAAAATAGAGAAAGCTTCCTTTTAAGGAAATATTCCTAATTCAAATTCAAAAGGGAAATGTTTCCAGCTGAGGTAGGATCCAATTTTGACTGTGCTTCTGGAATTAGAGTTGAAGATCATCTAATCTGAGGGAGTCGAGAAACAGTTATATCAGTTTATCAGATGGATCATCAGTATGTCTGTTGATAAAAAGTTGAGACATGGCAGTGGATGGGGCGAGAAAGAAAACAATTGGGTTAATTCTTGAAACCCTCAAGAAAAACATGAATGTATCACAAGGACTGAGATATTTTGGTGGCAAGGAATTCAAGAGTGTGTAATAAGCAAATTTTACTAAATTTGAATTAATGTTTATAGAAAATTTACAATAGTGCATGGCATGTATTAAATGCTAAATAAGAGCATTATATATGCATAATATATAAAAATATTTACATAGATATAATTATTTCTAGTGGTGCAGGTACATAATAAACATTCATGGAAAGGCTGATCATTGTGGTTATGGTGAAAATAACCCACCAATGATTGTTCATTACATGTTCATGAAAGAATTAAATGGGGCTACTTCCCTGAATCCAACCAGCCAATATAGAAGAAGTTGGCAACATGAATCTCTTTCATTCAATTGAACTGGGCAGTTAATAGTTCTGTGACCTCTGGCTTAACTGTTAATTCATATAGTCAAACTGTTAAAGTGCTCAGAAAATAAGAAAATAATTATAAACACCCCATTGAATTTAGGGAAGATTTAATATCCACAGGTTTCTTTAAAGCATCATTGAAATAGCTCTCCTACCACTGATTGAACATTTCTATAGAACTCATCTAAATATGCTTAGTCAATGAATCCCTAGAGAGTTTCTGCTTCATTAACTGTTTACATGGTGACCCCAACAAAAAGGTTTTAGTCTGATGAGATGTTTCTTTCACAGGATGCCTTAGGCACCAACTGTAGTAGGGCTGTACAACTCTTCATGATACAATGAGAAATTACAAATATTACATTGGTGTTCTTAATCTTGTCACATTAAGCACTGAAATGCCCCTTATTGTGTTAATAGCTCCCATAATGCCACATCATAAGCTCTATCTCGAAAGCCCTCAGTTTCTACTTATTTGAAGTGAAAGACACATATGAAGTTGTATTTCCTGCTCATAAGTCAAGGCTCTAAAATTCTAGATTTGAAATCTGGTACTCTACATGTTTCATTCATTTTTAAATAAAGCTACTATTTGCATCATATATTATAATGTCAAGAAAACCCATGTATTCAAATTCCACTAGGCATCTTTTAAGAAAAAAATGACTTCTCAGAAAATGTTTTTTAAAAATTAAAAAATGTTTACTATACAATATCTGTCTGGTAACAGAAGCTCTATTATAATGGTGATTGGATAAGTGGACTTATTCAGTGGATGGTTCAAAGAAAGCTGTAATAATGCTATTTGACTTTTGCATAATATAATGACTTTCAAATACATTTTTTGTAATAAGTCACAGATGCATACAGATCAACAGAAGTTTTAAAAGGAAAATTAAAGAGGAGAGTCACTGTAACTGGAGTCTGGTCCCAAATTGGTTGGTAAACTCTGCCATATTGTCTAAATAATTTAACAGTTTAGGGCTTCAGTTTTTAGATTTCTAAAATGAGGAAAATGGGTGACATAATCTCTAAGAATTCAATTCTAAATTTTGTCATACTCAGTGATATTGGCTACTATTTCTGTCTATAGAATTACTGAGTTTAAATATCATGAGATCTAAAGTATAATTTGAAAGTTCTATAATTTTAGTGCTTTTCACTATTTATTTAGTTCAATCCCATTCTTTTCAAAACAGACTTAAATTGTTTGCTTCACATATTTTGATAATTATTTGCTAACTGATCTTGTTTTTGCTAATTCTTCATTCCCAACCATATTCTACTTAACAATTAAATTCATTTCTAAAATACAACTATTCGAATTCAGTCAGAAATTTCTGATAGAGAACAAAATCATTTCTACTTAAACATACCACATAATCTATTTCATGTTGTATTTTATCCCATATCTTTGTTGTACCCTTTGTTGGCTCTCTGAGCCTATAGAAATTTCTCTCATATCCAGAGTCCTGCCAATCCATACAGCTTAAATATGATTTTTCAGTTGTTCAATCATAGAAAACCCCTTGAAAGCAGGCTTATCTTCCCTTTCTTTTTACATTTAGTGCTTAGCACAGTGATGAACTCAGGGCTAGTATTGCTGACTTACTTAATAGGCACATGGTTTGTTATACCTAGCCAACCTTCCCCACAGCACTAAAGTCTAGGTTTTGAGACTTCAGAAATTAATGGATTTTGCTGATTCCATCTATATCCTTTTCTCTGAGCCTCTTTGGGTTGAAGACAGTAAATATTCAGGATGGATTTGGGTTTTTTGATTTAGAGTTCACTTCAGCTGAAAAGTTGTGTGGAAGTGTTTCTGTGATGTAATAGAAAGAGCAGAGTTGGTCTGGAGTCAGAATATTTAACTTTGTGAAGGCTTAGTCACTTCACCAGTCTAAAGAGAATAAAAATGTCTTTTATACTGACGTCAGTGGCTCTCCAAGGGAATCAGATGAAGAGCTGAACGGAAAATACTCGAACACTGCCAAGTGCTGTGAGATAAGAGGGACTCTTTGTTTTGTTAGCAGCAGTAGTATAAGTGGTAGTAACAGTAGTAATAATAGTAGTAGTAATTGCAGTATCATTAAGGATTTGTTTGGCTACACAGGAATAGAAAATATTCTTAGAATAACCTCACAACTGCGTAAAATTTCAGAATTAAGGAAATTTGTGTAAGTGTATACATATACATTTGTTTTTATATATTTTTGTATTTTATATTAAGGAGACATTTCTGTCTTTCTTTTCTGGCTATTGCCCCAGTTCTTTGTGACTCTGACATCTCAAGTTTTTATATATATATTTTTGATTACATATAAGTCTGGTATTCAAAGCTGAACAGAGCATGAAGTATCCTGATGTTTTTGATTGCAAGGAACTGAACATATTCAGAAAGACTCAAATGAAAATTTGCTTATTTGAAGATATCAACAGGCAATCCTGTAGCCAAAGTGTCACAAGACACTTGGAAATGGAACGCATAAACAAAGGTTATTGTCTCAGTCTTTCACTGAAATACATTTGAACTTCTGTTCATTTTCTCATTTCCTTTCTCAAAGCCTCTCTGCTTTATTTTACCTGACTATTCAGTTCAAGAGCCCACCACTATTTGCTTGATTGACTCTTATTGTTTTCACATTCCAATTACTTGGAAAGGGAATGTGAAGGACCCTTTGCAGCTTAGAAAACACCTATGATTTCATCGACTATGACCCATAGGTAGTATTTGGTTATTAGAGGGCAGAAATATATTGCACAGAAAGCTATCCCTTCAAGGAAATATAGGTTGTTCCAAGACAGACTGTTGATGATGAATCAATGGTTTGAATATCTTCACCATAATAAAATCAATTGTTTTTGACAATTCTGTCTTAGTTAAAAGTAACTCCATATTTGAGTATACATTTAATGAAAAGTATCTGAAATCAATTTACAGAAATTCTATCCAGTCTTTGAGATTTCAGAAAAATGAATCTCTTTTTATAGTTATTCAGATACTTTCTTATATGCTCTTAGTAGTGATCAAGCAAGTCCTTGGCTCTGACCTCTAAGGTGGTGTTTAACCATATAAGTCTTGTCCATTTCTTGAACCAACTTATATGAGTATAGACTACATACTCATATCCTTTAGGTCAAGGGTCCCCAACCCCTGGGCCATTGACTGATATGGGGCTACACAGTAGGAGGTGAGTGGCAGGCAAGCTATCAAAGCTTCATCTGTATTTGCAGTTGTTCCTCAGTGCTAGCATCACTGCCTCAGCAACACCTCAGATCAGCAGGCATTAGATTGTCATAGAAGCACTGGTCTCTGGTGCCCAAAATGTTGGAGAATGCTGCTTTAGGTCAGGACTTGAGAGAATGTAATGAGAGAAATTGCAAAATGTTGGGGGCAATTAATTTGTGATCAAGAGTTTTATTGTGGGTAACATTTTCTTGACTTTTGTTATATTAAATTTATATTCTTAAAGAGAAATATATTTCCATCTCACTCACAATTTAATTTTACTTATTTTTTTATGTAAAGGATAAATACTTAAACTTTTTTGTTATCTTGGATTTTTTGAGACTCTATTAAACTTATAAATCCTCTTCCTACAGAAATGTTTAATTTAAAAAATTCCAAACTATTGAATCCTTAAAATTCATCCAGGATTCATTAGGGGTCCTTCTCTAAAATGTACCAATATAATGGACATAATTACAGAAATGTTGTCCAACCACGGTTTAGAAAATGTGCTTAAATAAGACATTATAATTAATGATAGATCCTTCTCTCTTAGTTTTCCAAATTCACCAATACATACATAAATTTGAAATCTCCAAAACTATTTTATGTGTTCCAGTTTTTGATTCTACAAGTGGGCCAATTAAGGTGGTCAGAAATCTAAATCTAACAGATATCAGGGAAGCTCAGTGGTATTAATTTTTTTTCTTTTTTAATATAAAGAAGTCCTTATTTAAACATAATCTTATTATAGAACTCTAATATGCAAAGGAGGTAAAAGAATTAAACTGACTACTAGAAAGTAATTTTTACAGCCATATGTGTGTTCTAACCATATATATATATATATATTTTTTCCACTTGCCCATTTAAGCTTCTAATAGAGCTTTTCAGAATTTCCAGAAGTCTGCAGCACATTGAGAGCCAATGGATAAGCTGAAGAAGAAAAAGCTATTTTAGGTAGAAGCAATAGCACTCACAAAGACGGAAAGAAGAGAGACAGAAGTTGAATATTGCCTTAAAGAATTATATCGGGGATGGGTGGAGAACAGATGATAGATTTTTAAAATAGCAGCCTCATCCTTCAGGGTCTTGTATTCTACATGAAATAATGTGAATATTATTTTGAAAGTTTGAGAACTCATTGAAGATTTTCAATGGATGGGTAATTTAATAAGATTTACATTTAAGGAAGATCACTCTGGAAATTATATAGAAGATAAATTAGAGGAAGGCATTAACTGATATAAAAAAGGTAGGAGATAATTTAAATAATTCAGAAGAGATATTATTGGAACCAGAACTGAGAAAATAGCACTAAGAGTGAAGAAAAGGTGACAGGTTGCCAAGATATTATGTATATAGGACTGACAGAAGTTGAACTGTTTTGATATGGGTGGCAAGTGAAAGGGGCAGGCACTAATTCCACCATTTTGTTCATGTGTGGTACAGAAAATAAATGAAGAATTTCAGGGTAGAGGGGATAGATAATTTCAAGTTTACCTTGCCCTATCCTCTCATTCTTTTACATGCATAAAAATGTCACTTTCCAGATAGATGTGGATGGTATCTGTTTTATGAAGAATCCTCTAAAGTCAGAGTAGAAATGGGTTTATTCAAATTGGATTAAGCAGCAGGAGCATTTGTATTGCTACTTTGAGAAGAATGGTTATACCATGACTAGGATGCAAGGACAAGTTTACTATGGGTGTTTGGTAATGTCTTCCATATCTGTGGAAGAGAGAAACATCTTTGTGTATTTACTGTACAGTTCTCACTTGTATCAAAGTTGCCTTGCCTGCATAAAAGATTTGTTAGAAGAGTGTTTATCAGTAGCAAGGCCAGGAAAGACTAACAAATTTGGTGAATTAAAATAAGCTTGTACATTCTTTCATTAATTCATTTATTTTATTCATCCAGATTTATTGAACAACAATGCATATATATTTCTCTTGTTGTGGAAGGTAGAGAGATGAATAAAATAAAAAGACACAGTATTGTCCTTAAGAGGCTTACAACTGAGATGCTGAAACTAATGTACAAGAAATAATAAGAGCATATTATGTGGGTGTAAACATTTGTGGTACCAAAGAATACTAAGGCCAATCAGTACCATTGGAGTAGATATGGGTTTAGCACCATAGAAGTATCTGGTTAGTGTTCAGATCAGACTTTGGCAAATGAAGTATGGGGGTGAATAGATAAGTACCAGATTATGGTAGGCAGTGGCTAGATTATTCATCTTTGTCTTTCTAGATCTTCACCAAGTTCTCTCCTTTACTGCCAGTGTGGTTCTCTATGCCTGCAGGACTCAAGAGTTCATGAGTTGCTTCTAATGATCTAAAGTACCTGCTCCCTGCTTTGGGTGATGCTTTCAGCTGTGAGTCTTGACATTACTCCTTATCATCGCATACCTCTTATCGACAGGAGCATGTTTGATTTACTGAAGTATTTAATGAAGTAATTGTTTTTCTCCATTAAGTGGTACACCTTGCAGTCATCAATAAGAAAATTAAGTTATGTTTGTGGATGTAAAACTCCCACTTCACCAGAAATCCAGCTTTGGAGAGACCTGAAGGAAATGTAGAAATGACAAATGATTTGGTCAAAATCTCAGAACACTACTGGAATGTATCTAGGTTCTGGGTAAAAATGCCTAGAAGAAATAATGCTTTACAGAAAAAAATATATGCTGCAACAGAGCACTGCAAAACCATAACTTTGAGGAAGATCACTAGGCACAGGCTCTCTTAGGGTCTGTAGCTCATATCACATTGACAGTGACCTGAGTCCACATGTGCATGAAAATGAGTTATCTTTAGAAGGCAGTGGATGATTTACCCAATGGCTTATGTGAAGCCAATATCTTTTGAGAACAGACTGACAAAAATCTTCTAGAATTTGTTTTGACACTGATCATTTTTGCATTTGCCTGAGTTGCTTTTTTAATATCTTCACTCTTGGAAACAATTTAGCCAAGTCCAAGCTGGGACAGAAGCAAAAAGGTAATAAAAATAAGTGTTTCTCCACTGGCTGATCAAGTAGGCACACCATAAATATTTACTGAGCTGAATGATGAAAGATGTGTAAGATATTTAATCTGTAAGTATTTAAATTTTCTTAATTCTGTTGCTGTCTTTTAATAGAAGACCTGTTCCTTTCATGTTTTTTTCTTCTGTTTCACCATTTGTCACTTCTCTTCCAAAGTGTACCTATGGCCACAGGGCCTTCTACAAGGGATAAGTGCTTACTGCTTTTCCTCCCTTGCAATATCAAACATATATATTTTATAATGTTCTATCCTTTTATCCATTGCTCCATAGTAATAAACTACCACTGGTGGCATCATCATCATCATCATCATCATCATCATCATCACATTAGGAATTATAGCATACACTTGAAGCTGATATTAGTTTGTGTGTCATTAGCTGCCAACATTCTGTTAGTGTCTTAATTGAGAATCACCTAATTAAACTAACAAGGTCAATGGCAGATTTTTTTTTTTCTTAAGCTCTGGAGCACATTCACAACCATGAAAAGTTTTTCTCCTTCAGATTACATTAGTCTACTTTTAAACACTTAGTAACTTCAACTCTAATACTCTTTTTCCAAGCTGGCCTGAGATGTACATGGAACGGAGATGCACACATATGAGCATGCACACACACACGTGCACACACACATACCCACACACAGAGAACTGCTTGGGAAAGGGCTCCTCCTCTCCAACTTTCTATGCATTGCTACAGATTTGAGCAGGCTCAGTAATAAATCATGCAGTGTTTTGGTTTATGATTCAGTGCAATTTCCCCAAAACATTTTTGACAACCATTTAATTTGTGGTGGGATATTTATGCACTAACCCACACTTCAAGCAATTTATTCTTGAAAATAAAGTAGAAACAATAGACACAATAGTATGATTTCAGTAAATAACAAAATTTACAGCAATTGTTGCCATATTAGAATATAGCTTTACAGCCTTCAAAACAGATGGGATTTTAAAAGGAAAAATGGCTTTCAAAATGACAAGCAAGATGTAAAACTGAAATAAACAGCTCAGGAGAGTGAGTACACAGTTGTACATGGTCTTATTGGTGAGCTTCTTACATTTACTTTCTGAAGGATTGCGTGCATACCTTCCTGCCTAGACTCGAATATCCTTTTAAAAGGCTGGTGCACAAGCAATAGAGTAGATTCTGCTCAATAATTTAGCCTGGCTCCTCCTATTTAAGAAACATTGGAATTAGATTTAGTATAGCTATGTAAATTGGGAAAGAATAAAAGTTTGCCTTTGTGACTTAATGGTAAGGCTTCTCAGTTTATTCTGTGACACTGTCAGAGGATGCCTACTCACTTATCCTTTAGGAATACTCTAGTGGGATTGAGTGTAAACTGGATAATTATTTTTTGGAGATAGGTTTGTTGGCAGGGGCTGTAAATTCTGATTACTCCTGTATGACTTTCCACCAATTGAGCTATCCTGTTGTGTTTAAATGCTCTTTTAAACCAAAGGCACTGCATTGCTACAGCCGCCATGAGAATAAATCTAACAATAGATATTTCCTGACCGTGTATCATATATAAGACACAATGTTAGGCATGAAAGGGTTTCAAACAACTGTAAAGCATCAATGAGACTTAAGTAAACTCACAACTAAGACAAGGAATAAATAATAGTAATTTAAACTATAAACAAAATGTTATAAGTCAGGACAAGACAGTGCTATAAAAAATATCTCAGATGAATAAAATCAGATGATCTAGTGAATGCTTTAGCTACTAAGTGACCCAGAAATGAAGAGAATACATTTGATCTGGAGTACAGGAGTTATTCTTAGAAAAGAAGGAACTTGTGCTGGACTTAAGGGAGTCAGGGCTTAGAAAAGAGAAGAGGAGGAAGAGTGGACTTTCAAAAGTGCAAATTATGGGATGAATATATATAATATGAAGATTCTTCTAGAAGCCACCAAATAGAGCATTCTTTGTAATAGAAGTGTCTGTGCCGATTCTGATAGAAATTAAATTGGCCGAGTATAAAAGGCCAGTATGAAGGGATTAAATGTCAGAGAGGTTTTTAAACCTTCCATTGTACAGTTTGAAAGTTGTTTTGTATCCTTCTCTTTCAGGGAAGTTGTACAGCTTTACATTAAATTGTAAAGGGGCCAAAAGTCATTTAAGTATTTGTTTGTTTGTTTTTTTATATGTTATTTTATTTACTCATTAAATTTAGGGAATGTTCTGGTCATCAAGGATCTAGTTTTTAACAAAACTGAAAAAGAAAACCCCACCCTCATGGTTTTTATATATATTTTGAATATATATATTTATATGTATTTTAAATATGTCACATTAGATGTGGGTAAGCATGGGAAAAATACATCAGGCAGGGAGAGGTTATAGGAAGAGTTGGGTGCATTGAAATGTTTATTCAAGGGTCTAGCAAAAGGCCTTGTTGAGAAAGTGACCTCTGAGTAAAGACCCACAGGAAGTGAGAAAGTTGTTCATGTGGATATGTGGGGCAGGAAGAGCTTGACAAGCAGTGAAAAGAACAAGTAGGAGGCCAGGAAAGCCAGAAGGATTAAGGAAATCAGAGTGGCCAGAATAACATGAATAAGAAGGGGATGGTGAGGAGACCAGAGAGAGAGCACTAGTCTGCCAAGGGAGGGGATGGGAGCCCTTCTAAGGACATTGATTTTTACCCACAGTGGGTTGAGAAGCCACTGTGGGGCCTTGAGCAGAAGCTTGATGTGTTCTAACTCATAATGAGTTATGCAGTGTTAATATGACAATCGTATACTTTTATAGATAAAGGACAGATTAAAGTTTAAAGTGTTGATCTAGTAAGGCACAGGAGTCCAAAAAATTATTAAAGTATATGTGTACTCCTAAGAGACAATCAGTGGATACATATATTTTGTTTTAAATTTCATTGAGACAGGTAAATTTTTCAAATTCCTATATGAACTGTAAAAAATCTAACTGGCACAATTTGTTGAAAGAATTAGGATATCAGACCTATGGGGATCATGTTAGCAAATGCCTGTATGTTTATGAAAGTACTTTTGTTCTTAGGTAAATTAGTCTGGTATAGCATTTCTCAGATAACCTAGTAGAACCAGTTTAGGATTGTGAATGATCGGATCTGGGATTTAAAACCAAATCAGCAACAAATGAGCTCTGTGGCCTTAGGTAAATCAATGAATTTATATAGACCTCACTCAGCTCACAATCCCTACACTGCTTGTCTCATGTTATTCCTGCCTTGGCCCCTTTAAAACATTGAGTAGAGAATCCTTCAGGTGAAGTTCTCCAGTACTGAGCCAGATCACACCTTGTTGCTGCTTCTGTCTTGTTTTTCACTCTACTATCAAGCGATTCTTCAACCTTCATGGTTCTATAGCCACTGCCATGCAATTTGCTATGCACACTATTATTTTAGTTGTCTCCCTCAACCCCTTCCTTTCAGCTTGGACACTATATAGTATTCATCCTGCCATGGTTCAGGAGCTCTCCTCCTGGGTTTAGTCCCCATTTGAACTGCCTGTCAGAAAAGGGTGGATCTGTATAATTTTATAAAAGGCTTACATTCTCTATCACAAATCCACAGCTATGGTGACTTCCAAATACGTTGCATTAATTTTTGCTTCTTTGGGTCCTCTATTAAATAATGCTGGTTTTGGTTAACAGAATGTGCTCATAGCTGGTGATCTTATGTAGTCATCAGAAACTGCTGGAGTTGCTTGCCACAGGACACTTAATATGTACCATGGAACCTATCATAGGTAATTTGATCATTGACTTGGACATTTGGAATCTGAGCAATGAAATCATAATCCTCACTTTTGTCATCATTGTTATAGTTAATGTATATTGAATGCTTGCTGCATACCAGGTGTTGAGCCCAAAATAGTATACAGGTTATCTCATTTAATCTTCACAACTATTCTAAAAAGTAATACTGGCTCCATTTTTTCAGATGATGAAACTGAGGCAGAGAAAAGCTAAGTTACTTGCCTAAAGACAAATAATTATAAGCAATAAAGCTATAATTTGAATCTATAACATCTGACTTTGAAGATCTTATTCAAGAATAGCTATTCATTTTGGCCACTACAGTGAAATTGGGATCATGGCTTTTCTAAGTTGACAGAAAATATAAGTACTTTCCTTAACCAGGATAATAAAAATGAATGAGAATGGTAGTACTGAAATGTTTATCAGTGGCCATAAGAATATGAAAAGGGGGAATGACAACATATATGTATGTATATATAATATACAGCATACCAAATTATGACTATGATAAAGCAAGTCCATCCAACATACTTCAGTAGCTTTCAAATCTCGTGTTTAAAAAATGGTAGGTAGTGTTATTGATTTGTGTTCTTGTAGATTTTGATACAAATCATGCTGAATAACCCAGACTACGTAGTATTTACAGACAAGCAGAAGCATTGACCAACTGTCCAAATAGAGAGCGAGGAAATGATGTGAGTGTATTTGGAGATGCCTATCACTGAGCTCACATTTCAGGCCATCATAAAGCCGTGGAATACATTACAAAAAGATTTGTTATAATTTAATAGTGTTTATTCCCTCCTGGAACAAGAGAATATAAATGTAAGTAACAGCATTTTAGGATATGTAACAGTTCAGTATGTACTTTCTTTGTTATTTTGATGAATAAAAGAAAAGATTAGAATAAAATTTTTCATCCAGGCAAATGGATTTGGATTATTAGAAAAAAAAGTCACTTATACAACCCTGTTAAACACAGTAAAGGCAGTATATAATAGCCGGAGCAATAATGCTAGGAAAAAGTCTTCATAAGGCACTAGAAAGACTGGACTGCAATTAGGAAGTCAATGATTCTTTCACTGACCAGCTATAATTCACATAATTTCCCTGGGTTTTTATTCCTATTTCTTCATCTGTAAAATGAGTAATTTAGACTGTAATAAGCTCTTGGATCCTTTCCAGTCCTAGCATTCTGCTATTGGGTTTTGGATTATAACAGAGAATTTTTTTAGGACCAAAATTTATCGATGGAAATAACTTCTTGTAATATCTAATATATTGCTTAATGTGGACTACAGAGTTATTTCCATTAAAAAGAAAACAGTTTGTTGCAGGACAGTGAATGGAACATTGGCTCTAGAGTCAAACTCGGGTTTTCATCACAGCACTTCCACATGCTACTTAAATCTGTTATACATGAGGCTCAACGTGCTATTGGGGGTTTGAAATCACAATATCTATTTTACATAGATACATAAAGTGTTCTGAAAGGACTTTATAACATAAATTGACATAACTATTAGAAAGGGCTCATAGGTTTCTACAAAGACTTTCAGACCTTTAACAGAAAAATTCTATAAGGACAGGGACAGTGTCCGTCTTAATATGGGCTGCTGTAACAAAATACCATAGGTTACATGGTTTAGACAACAGAAATTTCTCACAGTCCTGGAGGCTGGCAAGTCCAAGATGTCAGCACATTTGGTTTCTATGTGAGCACTCTTCCTGGTTTGCAGACAGTCATCTCATTGCTTCCACATGTGGCTAAGAGAAATCCCCTTCTTGTTTTTCCCTTTTAAAGGTACTAATCCTATCATGGGACTGCACCCACATGACCTAATCTAAACCTAATTACCTCCCAAAGACCTCATTTACAAATAGCATTACATCGGGGATTAGGGTTTCAACATGACTGAGGGAGCACAAACCTTTAGGCCATAAAACTGTCAAGTTCAAAATTGAACTCTAAACATATAGCACAGTCTGTCTATAGCCTGTCTCAGAGTAAGAGCTCCATAAATAGTTTTAGGATTGAATAAATATAAACAAATGAATATTTGACTGCCTTTGGATTTCAGGTTTTTCCTACGTCTCCCATGCATATTTAGTGCTAATCTGGAACAAGCATTATAAATGGCTCCTAATCTTTGAGATCCTGAAAAATAAAAGTATGAATCTTTAGTTGTCTTTCCATAGCAGATATACTCTTAACTCAAGTTTGGTATAAAATATGTTTAAGAGATATAGTAAAAATGAACAAGAGAGAGCGAGAGAAAGAGAGAGCGAGCAAGAGAGAGAAAGAGAATCTAAAATAAAACTTGTTATATGGAGTGATAGAAAAGTAACATATACATAACATTTGGAATAACAATATCTAAGACTGATTTCCACTATCATATTCTGTAGTTATTGTTATCAAATTATATTGATAAGGAAGATAGTTCCAACACTGAATTTAGTGCAGGGTTAGAGATGAAATACAACCAAAGAACTGCAAGATGATCTTCACGATAAAAAGACTAGTCACATGAAAAAAGAGAAAATACATTAAGACAACATTTTCAGTATACCATAAAATAATTTAGAATTCTGTAATGATCTAGTAGCCAGCATTCATTGGGCTTCCTATTCTGCTGTTAGTAGGGGCTCATGAAACATAGAAAGTTCCTCGAGCATGGCTAGTGGAGCCACAGCTGTAGGACAAGGGAATTATGATTATTATTATTTGCACTAGGACCTCAAGAACAGGAGAATGTTTCTGTTGGGGCTGAGTGAAGGGAGGCTCTCAGTAAAGGGGGATGTGGGTGAGCTTTAAAAACTTTTATGGGCCATCATTTGTTTGGGACTCAGTATCCCTTTCTGCTGACCTCCTTGGTGCATATTCTTTTCCAACCTTAAATGAAAACTTCTATTTAAGACAACCCAGCTTAAACACAACCTTCAGGTTCAGTGGCTTTTGAGTGAAAATTGTACAAAATTCAATTAAGAGCTTTTTTTTCTTTTTTATCTATGTTGATAACACTTCAATCAGTTGTATTTGTGGCATAAATCTCTTTGGATAATTAATCTCATGGACTTTTGCCAGGAGGCATATTTCCTCTCATCCAGTGTTTGCCAGCAATAGCTGAAATACTAGACAAGCACTCTTACAAAAATTATATTAAGAAATTTAATTAGTAGGAAATAAAATATTACACTGATATTAAGCATTAAGTGGTTAGGCTATATATAGACATGGACAACTAGTTGGTCCATGTAAAGCTATCTAACCAGCAACTGTGGTCCTTTTGTTTCATTGCTGACTTGTCACAAGGATCTCTATCGAGTGGCTTTGCTTCTATGTTCAGTCTCACTGTTTCTAGAGATTTCCATGCATTTACTGGCCTCTACATTTCAACTAAAGTAAACAATTATGGATTACTTTCTGATGTCACCCATAGAAGGAAGAGAGTGTCTTTCACAGGTTTATACAATCAAATTTCTCTTTACCTGTCTCCAGGTCTCTGGTGGTCTTGTGTTTTGCTTCACACCACTAATTTGTATTCTTTCAGCTTCCCATCAAACTTTTTTTCCTTGGACATATCACAAATTACTTATCCAGAAGAACTTAAGTTTCTCATGTATGTTACAGACGTTCAGCATGTCCATTGAGTCAATCAATGGTTGGGATGACTGTTAATATTTTTCAGGTATTTATATAAAACAAATATTTTCTATTTTTGAATTTTATTCTGTGCTATGTATCTTGTCACTCACTCAAATCTAAAAAAATCTTGAAGTTTGCTATAAAGTTGGCAAGACATGTTTTGCTGGCTCAAATTTTAGTGTATATATCCTTTTGTGTCACTGCAAAACAACAATTTTATTTCTTCTTTCAGATGATGATTTTTTTATTGGTAAAGGGTAAATTTCATGTTAACTTTCTCATCAAATTAACAAACAACCCACAGTAATTTATATTAAATCTTTGCTTCTATGTCATAATTAAGTAGGTTTACCAATACATATCTTTATCAGTAACAGTTGTCATTAAAACAGGATAGAGTGAAACTAGATTTTCTCCATTAAGACTGATTTTTAAAATTATATATGTGATAAAATGTTAAAATATATTAACAACAATGAAGAGATCAAAAAGCTAATAAATTATTGAGTTGTTCACTCAACTATATTGAAAACAGAAAGTTTACTAGACTATGTAAAGGTAGCATTTTGAAAATAAGTCTATGAAACAGAATAAAAGAAAAGGAAACAAGAGAAGGAATCAAGAAATATTTTTTACCTGCTCTCTGTGCTCACCATAAATTTGATTTGGGCTAGTTTCTTCACTTCCCTCAGCCCAAGTCTCCCCAACTATCTGTTTAGAAAGATAAATTTGGAAATGTCTCGGGTTTATTTGGCTGTCCTAATGAAGGAAATTCAAGAGTGTGTTATATGAACTACTTTATATGGAAAATTGCTGAACAACAAAGGATTGTCACATGGAAAGTGCCAATAGCTCCCTAATGAGTAAATTGGGCTAGCAATATCTAAGATTGATTCCAATTTTAATATTCTATAGTTGTCAAATTATATTGAGTCCTAATATAGTTTCAAGACAAACCTTAATTCTATGGGTAGCAAGGTTAGAGATGGAATATAGTAATAGAATCGCAAGATGATCTTTTTAATGAAAAGATCATAAACCATTTAGAGAAAAAAAAATCAGTCACAGAAAAAAAGAAAAAATACATTCAGGCATTTTAAATATATTATTAAATGAGTTTAAATTCCAAAATAATCAGTATCGATATGACTGCCTATCTCTAAACACCCCTCCTACTGGGACCTCAGATGATAGGCAACTTTAAGTAACACAAGTAGAATCATAGGAGCATAGCAGGAGCCTCTAGAATCTGGAAAAGGAGAGAAGACAGATTCTTCCCGATACGCTCTCAAAAAGGAATGCAGCCCTGCTGACAAACTTGATTTTAGCCCAGTGGAAACTGTATCAGACTTCTGACCACCAGAACTATAAGATAATAAATTTGTGTTGTGTTAAGCCACTTAGTTTTTGGTAACTTGTTATGAAAGTAATAGAAAACTAATGCAGATGGGTACATAATAATATTCAATATTATTATATTAGAGAAGGTAAACATTTTTTTGCACCTAATTGGCTATTTATATTTTCCTTATGTAAATATCTTGTTTGTAACTTTCTTTTTTTACTCTATTCTTTACTCTCTATATTAGTTTGATTATTATATACTTTATATTTTTTTCCTCATAGAATGTTTTTATTTTTTAACTTGGTTATGTTATGTACCATTACAAAATTTTTAAAAAATAATTTATTAGCCTTTAATTTTATGGCTGCTAAATTTCATCTCTTGTTTAGGAAAGCCTTCTCACCACAGATTTGTTGTAACATTTTTTTTATTTTCTTCTAATTTGTTTATATTTATTATTTTTTGCTGTGTAACTTTTTGAAAGTCTTATTGCTAGTTCATTCCAATATTTTCTAAATGAATAAAAGTGCCATTTATTGGATAAGAAATCATGGGTTAGGGGAAAGAATATGCATTTCAGAGTTTAGTAGATATATTTTTAAATTGTGATTTTTAGTTCCAATTACTGTGCAATGGTGAGCATGAAATAATTATATTTCAGTTTGCATATATTTTTCTGTCTTCATTTGTAAAGTGCATATAGTAGCCAATATTTCAAAGACTTACATGAAGATTGATTGAGATGTGTATTTAAGAACCTAGAAGAAAGTGGTACACATGATAGGCACTGACCGAAAGATGCTCCTTTTGCATCCTACATATTACATTTTATTCTAAGAAACACCCCAGAGTTAAATGTTATCACTTTTGTTATTATTAGTGAGGACATTCAGGCTCAGAGTGGTGAAATATAACTTGCACTAACTCATGTAGCTAATAAATTAGCTATGAATTTAGCATGGAAGACTGTGGGACAATATAGATTTTGTTTTCTCCTGGAATTTTTCTAATTTTACATTTTGAACTTGGTACCACATGGACACTTCTTTTGATCTAAGTAGTCTCTTCCTGTTGGAATCTCCTGATTTTACTTTTTCTCTTTGATTTTTCAGGCCACTGGATTTAATTAAAGAGAACTGAGTTTCTCTTTGTTGAAAAAAATTTAGGAAAGGAACCTATTTGTAATGATTTGGAAAATGGAGAATTAAACACATCTAAGCCTATAGCTCAAATCATTAGCAAGGAGCTGGTGGTAGTTAGGACCATGGGTGATAAGAAATAAATGTACCACAGCAGAGTAAAATCATTACAAAGAGAAAAGATCTCTTCCTTCATTTATGTAAATGAAAAGGCCTGGGTTTAACAGGAAATTGCCAAGAAAGCTATATTTATCTTAATGTCAAGGGCAGCCTGGATTCTTCTCTATACTTAATGATTGTACTAATGGTTTTGGTTTATAGGGCTGTGTGTGTGTGTGTGTGTGTGTGTGTGTGTGTGTGTGTGTGTGTGTTCGATTGTTACCAGTATAGTCAATATGCCAATAAATCTCTGCCATTTTTGCTGTTGTTACAGTAATATGTGGGGCCATAGTTTGTAGTTTGTATTCATTTTTACCTTGAAGAGTCATGGAAATTATTGGAGGAGGGCATTTTAATTCCCTAAAAGAAGAAAGTTTAACAAGTTGGCTCTTGAGAATACTGACATGCCATCATGCATCACTTTAAATTTTTCCAGAGCACATTGATAATATTGTTAAATGCTTTCCAGAATCTTTTAGGTAAGTATGTCATATGTCACACGATCATTTAATAGACAAGATTTCAAAAGCATAGAGACTTTGGAAGCTTTTCCAATGTTTAAATTGCTACTTAGTATCAGAGTTTATATTATAACACAAGTGTTCATATTTCTAGTCTAACCCTCATTTGAATATATGTAAACTGATTCAGCAAACATATTTTTCTTTTCACTGTGGCATCCTATTAAAAGTATGAATCTTGATATTAAGAGAACCTCTTCAGGAAGTGATGCTTCATATCCCCCTGAGTTTGTGCTATAATCCACCTAAGTATCTTCCATTAAAAAAAAAAAATGTATGACTTTTGTACCTTTTAATGTATAACATCTGCTAAAAAAAAGAAAAAAAGAAAAAAAAGCTTCCATGGATAAATATTCAGTTAAATATGAATAGTATGTCATCGTGGGTATAGTGCAGTTTATGGTCAAATTTTTCCTCTTTAGAAACAGGATTCTGAATTCCTTCTGGTTGATGAAATAGAAATACCTTTGTAAATGCCCAGTTGATTAAAGGCAGGCCAGTTAGTGAATTTGAGCACATCCTGGTTATGGGTGTAGCATTAATTCTATGTGCAATGAGACATAGTTAACTGTAGGTAACCTTAGGCTCTGGCAAATACTTGCTTCACAAGAACTAACTCACTTCGACAGAAAATCCCAGGAAGCATAATTCTACCAAACACATAGTTAGAACCTTTATCATAAACTGTTAGCTCTGGAGAGAAACCTAGAGATTATCTCCTGCAAACATTTCATTTTACAGAGGTGGAAACTGAGGCACAGAGAGCAGAAATAACTAATTCCAAGTCACCTAGTTAGTGACAGATAGATTTAGAATTCAAGTTCAAGTTTTCCTATGCCAACCAACTCGACAAACTTAAGAGTACTTTTTATTATAATTTTGAGTCTGGAAATAGACATGCATCAGCTTAAAACATCTTCATATTTACCCATTAACTTAGACATGCTCTCTTCCATATACCTATTAACATCACAAAGCTTTTGTGTTTCTTCCACATACCTATTAGCATCACAAATACTTTGCTGGCCAAAAGAATAAATACATAAAAACATAAGTAAAAAGTAGATAGCTTAGCCTGTAACCACCCTCCCCCTTCATGATTTTGCACAGAAAAATATTGAAAACAATAGGCCTCATTTTCAACTATGAAATAATGGAGTTGTTACTCTTAAGATCTGTGAACATAAATATCAAATACAGCTTTATAATGAAGACATATTGAAGGTACTACAGAATGAAGCAATGTCCCCTCTGAAAATCAAAGGCAGAAGATATTTCATTTTGGTCTCTCTTGGCTGGAGGAAAGTTTTTTCTCCCCCGTGTTAACTGTAGTTGGTTTTCTTTCACAGATTTGAAACACATAGGATGTCCATCAACAAGTCAAGTATTGGTCTTTTTATTAATATAATTATGTGTGGTATGAAAACTCTAAACCATCTTCATGTATTTCAGCTTATAACATTTCTGATTTGAATTGAACAAAATAAATATGACATATATCAAAAAAATCTGAGCTCCACATTCAGACTTTCAGGCTTACTGTGTTACACACACACACACACACACACACACACACACACACACACCACTCACATGTGGACCTATCACAGAATAAGCACCAGCTTCAAAAGCATTATCATTCATCTAGTTAGAATACAATTATTTGCTAAAACAAATTCACAAAAGAATAGCCAACAGCTCTACAAAGCAAGACTTACAGAAATCCTTATCTAAATTGTGCAATAATTTATCAATTAACTTGGTTAAATAATTATTACTGGAACTGAAAAACAGTATAAACTTGAAGAAAAAACTAAACAATGATTTTGTACTAAACAATTCTATACAAATCTTTGTTTATAACAAATTAACCAAAGACCTCTTTCAAAGATCTAATTTCTGATAGTTTTTTATGATTTATTATTTTTTAAAAAATGTATTAAGCTTGTTCCTGAAGACTCTGGTTAACAACACTGGGGCAGAGTTTAAAGTTAACAGCCTGAACTATAGAACATTACTCACCCAATAAAACCCTAATATAATTTATTTCTAAAGAGAACTACTTCTTCATTTACTTTTGAAATAAACAACACATTCAAAAGATTAGTCATTCTTTTGTTGACTTCAGCCCAGTGTTCTTACATGTTCACACTGAAAAGTTCCGTGAAGTTATTTCAAGCAACAGGGGGCTGAGAAAGCTGATTTCACTTATAGTTTGAGGTTTCTTTCCTTCTCTTTAAATATTTATACTGCCAATAAACAAACACAGATGTTTAAAAAGAAAAAAAGAAGCTAACTAAAAACCTTGCCCTGTGAAAACAGGCATATGGTAAGGGTTTTCGGTATGGTTTAATTTGGAATATACTAGAAATGATGCAATTACTTAATGGTTTTGCATAACAAATGCAAAACTTCTTTGGCTTATGAAACAGTAAAGTTATTATAAGGCCTCTAACCTATGTTACAAATAGATAAATGATTGCATTTAGATACATGTGATAGAGCTGTCTTTAAGACTGAAAAATCTGGCATGATTAAATAGCCAATTACATCAATCAAATACAGCCAACTGGATTAAAATCATAAATAGATTGTCTGCTTAGTCATCAGTTAATATTATCAGTACAGAAGAATAATAAGGAAAGTCATCAGTTACATTTATCTTTTTATTGAAAGCTAATTGTTTCTATAATCCAAAAAGAACACTTGAACACTAAAATGGAACCATAAACAACATGTAAACAGTGAGTCTATGCATTATTTTTTTCTCCTATAGGTGTGAGCCTGGGTGTAGTCTTAACTGGTATTTGGAATACTGTGGCACAAATATAGACGTTCTTACTTTTATAAGTTAAGTTTTCTCAGCAATAACTTGGAATACAGTATACATTCCATTTAGTAAGTGCTACATAAAATGGAGAATCTGTTTCTATATTTCTCCATGGGGTATTCTAGTATAGTTATGACTGCAATGGTGTGTAAGGAGCAAGGGCTTCTTTAACTTTGAAAAGATCCTCACAATACTTCACAGAAACCCACAAAAAGGAAGTGGAAACAGATTTCTCTATCTTTCCACATCTCTCTGTCTGCTTTTGCTTTTCTTTTATGTCTTGTTGAAAAGCTCATAATTTGAGAGAAAACAGAACATGATAGCTGAAATCAGAGACAGAAAGGAGAAAAGGTAAAAGAAATAAGCTGATGAAATCACAGCAGATTAAAACAATTCTTATTAAAATACCATGTTCAGTGGCTGTGAACTTTTGTGGAACCCATGATATATGATGGTAAATGCCTGCAAGAGTGCATGTGAATATTTGGAACTGCATTCTGATATTTACAAGAGAGATATTTCCAACAGGCTAATTTCCATGCCAAAAATAGTAAAATAGAAGAGAAAATCATCTTTTAATGAGGATATTCAAACAAAAACCTTAATTGCACGTGGGTTATATAGGTATGAATACTAGTTAGTTATTTCAATCATTCATCCATTCACTCTGTCAAAATATATGTGTTATGTATTCTGTGCCAGGTGTTCTTCAGGTGGGTATAATGTAGATACAAAAATAAATGAAGCATATTTACTAGGATGGCTGTAATAAAAATGGTGGATGATAGTAAGTGTTGATGAAGATTGTGAAAACTGGGACCCTCATACATAGCTAATGGAAATGTAAGATGATGTGGCCACTTTGGCAACAATTCATTAGTTCCTCAAAGATGAAACATAGACTTACTATGTAAGCCGGCTGTTCCACTCCTAGGTATAAACACAACAGGATTGAAAACATATATTCACGCAAAAAATGTGTACATAAATGTCTATAGCAACATTATTTATAAGAACAAAAAGTTAAAACAACCCAGATATTTGCAAACTGATGAATAGATGATCAAAATGTGGTATATCCAAACAATGAAGTATTATTCAGTCATTTAAAGTAATAAAATATTGATTTGTGTTACCACATTGATGAACTTGAAAACATTATGCTAAGTCAAAAAAGTCAAACACAAAAGGCCACATATGTATGCTTCCATTTATATAAAATGTCCAGAATAGGGAAACAGAAAGTGGGTTAGTGGTCTCTGGGAGCCAGAAAGTTGGAGATGAAGGGAGAGTGACTGCTCCATGCATTATTTCCAGATCATATGCTCTATTTAGTAGAATAAACAGGAAAGACTGTAATTACCCCATCTTAACTAAAACTGTAATCACATTCTCTTTTAAATTTAATAAAGGTTTTTCTCCCACTCTGTACTGAAACTGCTCCCTTTAAAGTCATCAGTATTCTTCATGAAGCTAAATCCAGTGTAATCCCTTTTTCATTGTTAAAATTTAAGCTTTCCATCAAATCTTACCTTCTTAGTGAGCTCTGTTCTATTTAATGCTGTAAATTTTATTCATAGACCTCCAACTTTACTTTGCTCTTCTCTACATTTTTTCATAGCACTACTACCTTCTTGAGTTTTATACAACTTAGTAAGTTAATGTATTCATTTGTCTTTTATGCACAAGAATGTACACTAAGTCAGTGATCTTTGTTTCATTCACTTTTGTATCTCAAGTGCTGAGCTTAGAAAACCCCAAACCAATATTTGTTGAATAAATTAATGAAATATGAAAAATTTTTTCAATTATTTATTTGAAAATTTTTTCTCTCTTTTTTCTATGTATGTATGTTTTTCAGAAAATGGTTAACATGGAAGACCATTATCCTTAGAAAATCCTGTTTGCATGATTAGCACTTGGTTGGAACATGGGTACTTAGATTTTAGGAGAAATCCCATCCTTCCCACAGTAGATAAGTGTCATTTCTTACATGTTTGTAAAATTCATTGGTGGGGAAATTAAGTACAGCTATATGATTCCCCTGGGAGAAATTTCTTTGAAGCTTGCTCTTGGCTTTCCCTAGTCTTTGCTCCATATACTTTTTCCTTTTGTTGATTTTGTTTTGTATCCATTAGCTGGGATAAATCATAGCCATGAATACAATGCAATGCTGAGTTCTGTGACTTATCCTAGTGAATTATTGAAACTGGGAATGGTCTTGGCAAACAGCAACACAGCAACATACACACATACATATATGTATACACACATATGTATCTTTAATTTTAGGATATATATGGCATAAATTTGGCATCACTGATTATAGCACTCTTGCATTATCTCTATTGTCTTCAGGTTTTGTTTAAATTTTATTTGTTTGCTTTCTATTATGCATGTTAGAAATCTTCACATGGCCAGAGATAGTTATTGTCAATTGATTTTTAAAGGTGATGCATATGAAGTGGATTGGCAGTTCTCTATGCATAGATAGGGGTCTTTGCTCAAGAGCGATCAGTAAGTAAGCTGACAAGTACCTTGGAGATACCCGAATATCAGAATTCAGTTAAATTTTTTTCTAGGAAATTTTCAATTTCCTCTGAGAAAAAATCCTCTTTTCTTAGAAAATAAGTTTCTTTCCCAAAAGACAGAAGTTTTTCTACTGTTATTTTCCATGTTTGTAGTGGTTATAGTAGTAATAGAGTAGTCTATATACACAATCCCTCATCCACATCGTTTAACTGTATGTCTCACTTCAGACTTTTACTTTGTCTTTAAGGCCTCAGCTTCTACTGTTTTTTTGGGTTCACTGGCTGCCTTACTGTCTATATCTTACTCTAACAGCACATAAGGACAAGTGCCTCCCAGCCCTGTTCTGTCAGATATTACCCTCTATGTTTTCAATTTCCTGAAATATCGTTGAGATCTCTTGTCAACTTGTCTCCTCTTCTGTTTCTTCTGTTTTCCTTATTATTGTGGATTAATAAATTTTATTCTTTACTATCATGTTAGTAAAGTCTTGGTACAAAGAAGAGATGTATACCTGTGTTAAAGCCCAATTATGAACATTTTATTAACTGTTTTATAAAGTGGTCCATAAAAATAATCCCTGAGCAGATCATTAGGCTACTTACATGGTGTCATTTGAGCAGTCATGACAAGATCCCCTTTCCCTTATGTCCTCATCCCATTTTTTAAAAAATCTTCAACTCCACAGAGACAAAATTGAAAAAGCAGATATCTGTAAAATGTTGGCACAATTCAAGCTCATATGTAAAAAGATATGTAGACTTTAGATCTTACTGAGAACAGATTTTGAACAGGAAAAGATAAAACATATTGTCTGGACTGTAGACCTAAAAAGCAGAATTTAAACACCAAAATAAATATAAAAAGTACACAAGATAGGATGTCAAGATATTAAAACCAATTCACTTCTGTTAGGTTATAAAAATACAAAATACAATGTGAGCTAGACTTGGAAACAGGCTTATAAATATAATCCCAGCATTGCCAAAAAGGCTTCAGTGGTTTTTGCTACACTTGAAGGCATTACACTTATGATACTTAATTCTTACAGCTCTAAAAATCTTACAGTACTTTAAACACGTTTGAACTGAAATAACAAACATGCTTGCTGACCTAAACTTAGTACCATTATTGATGTGTAAATATTAGTTAAATATTAGTATTTTGAGTACTAATATTGAACATAGATCATTTTTTCTTTAGTTATTCCACAGTCAATGTTTCTGGAATCTAAGGAATTCATATAAGGGACTACATTTGTTTCTCTAAGGGCTTTTGAGATTTTTGCTTAAATTTGAACAAATCCTTCTTATTCTTTTCTTTTCTTGCCTCGATGTTGCACTAATGTGCTCTTCCAGATGCCATAACTGGGATTCATATTCTTTGCACAATGAGACTGCTTTCACTTCAGTCAGGGGCGTCTTATCTCCTTTCTCCATTTGCGGCAATGTGTGGACAGCAGGGTGCATAGTTTACATTTTCCTGCATACACTGGGTAAGGCTTGCACTGAGGTCATCATCAACAAAAAACAATAACATTGGAAGGCAATGTTTATGGTGGCTCAGTGGATGACGCAGCATATGAGTGATGATGTAATGAGCATTAGATAAATGGTATCAGGATAATGTAGAAACAAAAAAAATCCAAAGAGCTATGACATTGTAATAACAGTGTTGCTAGCTCTTTATTGCAGTGAGAGATATGCCGTTGGCTAGGAACAATGCAGTTGACAATAAATAACGCCAAAAAAAAAAAAAGATTCCTGTATTTAAATTGAAAGAGTTGGTTCCTAGACACTGTAAGGAATCTTCACTGATCTGACAATAAACAACAAGAAATTTTTTTTCAATTTTTTCAAAATCTGTATCAATAAACCACTATATCTCTCATGGAACCATAAACTATATAATTTCTTTAAAAATAAAATTGTTTATGTACATAGGAGACCTGCTCAAAAAATATTTGTCAAGGGCCCTACACAACCTATGAGTATCTCAGGCTACGAGAAGTAGGTCATGTATTTTATCAGATGGGTCGAATGAAAGAAGCTATTGAACAATGAAATAAAGTTTTAAATTTTTAGTATTATATTTGAGAGATATGTTTCTAGATTAAGGTTAAACAGATCAACAAAAGATAGGTAAACAAATGTAGTAATATATGTTTAAGTAATCTTTTTTCTAATTCATATTTCTGTAAATATATTTTATCACTGTGTGCTAATATGAAATAAAGTTAATTTTTGAAATATTTAAAATTTAATTTCTTATCTTTATAATTCATAGAACCAGTTTGAATAACTATTTTAATGTAATTATTACTTCTAAAATTTACAAGAACAACTTGTAGTCTATTATAGAGTATAAAATATCTACATATGTTGGTGTTGGATGGCTGCATATAGTACTTTTAGGGTACTACATTTTTGAACAGAAAAATCAAATTGTAGCTGTATAAAACAAATTTCATATAGTTTTAATATTAATTACTCATATTCTGCCACATGAATTTTAGTATCAACTTTCTGACTTTTAAAAAAGACTAAATTTATATTAGAATCATATTGAATTTTGACTGACATCATCACTATATTGATCAGAACTGTCATTTCTATGTTGAACCCTCTACTTAGCACCCACAGTATTTTTTTTCCATTTATCAAGTTGTCTGTAATATTTTTTAATAATCTTTTATTTTCTATTCATAAGACTTTCAACAGCTCCTTTTCTAGCTACTCATAAGCCATCATGAATATGATCCAACTACTTTTCTTATCTACTGTAGTTTCTACATCTCATGCCCTTCTCACACTCTATCCTCATATTACTTTTACTTTCTTATCTTTGGATCTTATGTTTCTCCTTATTTTGAAATGCTTTCCTCCTTACTGCTTTACCTGGATAACTCCTATGACTCTTAGAATATTATTAATATAATAATATTTGTGTCATTTAAAATTTTCTGTTTAACCCACTGGACTATACGTTTTTAATTATAGGGAATGTATCTGTCTTTTTGTTTTGTTTTGTTTCTCTAGTACCTAGCACAGTGCTTAACACCTACTATGCACTCTCTCTATATAAAGTGGACGCAGTGATTTTAATTCCTATAATTGATTATCATCCTTACCATTCTAATCCTTGTGAAAAGTGCCACCAAAAAAAAAAAAAGAAAGAAATCTGTGCTACTTTATTTATACTCAAATTCTGTGAAAGTGGCATTGTCTAATAGATGAATGCTGTGTTATAGAGAGGACATTGGATCAGAAATCACATTCTGGGTCCTAACTAATTAGCTGGATGACCTTAGAAGGTAACTCAGCCTTAACATCCCTATTTTTAAAATAAAGAATTAGACTAAACTGTATTTATGGTCTGTTGTAGCCTTTAGAAAGAGCCTCCACATGTCTACCAATAGTACCTGTATAGATGAAAACCAAAAAAGTACTTTCCTTATTCATCAGGATAACATAAAGACACAAAGTCAATGAAAATAATGGCAAGGGGAGAGTTTTCTTTTATCCTATTGGGTTTAAAGTTTTCTATTCTGTTAATTCAAATGCATTTCCATTTATTTATTATTTCAGTTAATGTACCAGCTCATTAATTTATGCTAGTTGCAAAGTAGAGAATGGGACAACCCTTCAAGAACTTATATTCTAGTCATCATTGCAAACAATACAGGTTGAGCAACCAACAAGAAGGCTAGACTTGTGATGCACCTCCTTCTACTATCTTGGATTTTGTAGCTGCTGATGAAGTTATAGAGAAAGCTCTTAAGTTTTCCCAACACTAAAATTTTTAATGTTTAGCCTCTGTTTTTCTTGATATTAGGAATTCAAGAAATACAAAAAATAATAATGTAACATAAGAATCAAACTCTATTAGGCAAATGTCAATATGGCAAATGACTCTGATAAACTGGTTTGCTTTTGAAATATTTAACTATATAACAACAAACTCATCATATCTCACCAAATGCAGAAAATTTCTGTCAATGTATTTTGAGAAATTAAGAGCTCTTGTCTCTTTATCTCCTGTTTAATTTACCTTTGATGGAAGAGCCATGGTATATTGTAAACAGTATAGGCATTGAAATAAGTATGACTTGATTTGAATTCTGCTTTCTCATTTGTAATTATTGTATTGGCTGGACAGTCACTTAAATTCTAAAACTTGGTTTCCTTTTCTGTGATATGAGGGCACTAATACTGCTAATACTGTCTTACAGAGTAGTGATGATTGAGGATAACCTGAATTATCAGGCACAATTTCTGGCAAATGTATGATCACTGTTGTTGTTATTATAGGAAAGAAAAGAATAATTTAAAAATGTTTCTTAGTTGTTTGTTACATTGTTTAATCTTATGATATGAGGCCAGAGTATATGGTTATGAGTTTTAAGTTTTCATAGTTCTCTTCCTTTAAAAAATACTGATTAGACAATTTGCATATCAGCCCTTCCTGAAAATGAACCATAATATATACAAAAAAAAAAAATAAAAATCTGATGAATTTTTCCCTTTTGAGGAAAAATAATGTTTTTTTTCTTGTGCTGGATAGTTAAAGATCACTCAGCATCCAGGGATGATCACTAATCAGGTTTGAAGAATACAGATGAAAATTTTCTAATTGAGCTTTCTTCTGCAGAGAGAGTATATAGTAGATTTCCTAATTAGTCTTTGAGCATTATAGGAATTACAAATAGTTTCTTGGTTGATTACTTGCTGATTCAAGTAAACCCTTGTTCCATCAAAACTGCTAAAGTATATCCTAAAAAAGATTATAGAAAAATTCCAGAGCATTATATAAGATGAAAATTAAGAATAATTAGAAAAAAATCTATTCATTTGTTAAGGGTTGAAGTTGAGGTCTCCTAAACCATGTATTAATTAGTAATTGTATGTGCCAATAAAATATTAATTTTTAAAAATCATATACTCAGAGGTCTAATTTAATGCAAATGAATATGAATTTGGAAACTGGTACATCATTGCTAATTACTTTCTTCTGGATCTTTGAAAATTTGGCCATTTGTAGTTTCTTTAATGTTAAACATAGGTAGTCAGCAATATTTCTGTTAGGGCATTTTTTTTCTGTGATTTAAGCAAATGACATCAAGAGGAATAATGACAGGACAAGAATTTTTTCTGGAGGAAAATGTCCAATAGATATCTCTATTAATATAATAGATGTGAATTGGACCTTAACCTGTGTGTTCTCGGTCAAAGACTGAAGATAGGAGGGGCCTCTGAGATCACCCTTCTCACTCAGACAGGCATTTTCTCTCATTTTACACATAAGGAGAAATAAGACAACATGGCTTAACTCCTGCTTCTTATTCAAGTGTAACATCTGTTTCAGTTTCTCCCTCACATTCTAAAGTATAACTGCAAGGGAATGAATGGAATAATTGGTTAAATTGCTCTTAAAATACAGATACCTGGGAGGGGAACACATCCGTCTAAAACCTTGGCCTGAAAGTGTTGAGCTTTCTCATGACAGTGTGACTTTGGGTAGCATGGTGCTAAGGGCCAGGGTTACCTGAGAGAATAGACAGGAAAACAGAGAGGGACAGAGTTGGTTATGACAAGGAAAATGTCCCAAACATTACAATTTACAAACTTCAAGGACTGCTGATTTAATATTTGGACTTTTTTCTCATTCCTTACCCCCAATTTCATATATTCAACTAGTTATTTAACTGATATACTACCTCCACACTTCAATTAGGATAAAAGGGTAATGTTGAATATCACCTACTAACCTACCCATTTGGAAATAGTTGACTAGAATGAAAATTCAACCAGTTAGTTTCATGATTTATGGACCAGAATTAAATCATTTGCTTTAATGTCAACACATGGAGGCATTGACAGAAACTGAAAAGTCAACTAAAATTCCATATTCGTGATAGATTTATTCTGTTTCAGGCCTTTCTAAATGAGCTATGCTTAAGCAGATATGATCCATGTTAATGAGGCTTTCCTGAAAGAAACAAAGGAAATTTAGCGAAATCAATGAATAATCATGTTTTCACTTAAAATGTCAACATACAGACTAACAGCTAAATAGAATTACAAAAAATTACTAAATATTGAAATGCTTTCCTAAATAAATTTATTTATTTTTGCCCCTTATGCATCCTTACAGCAGACCATGAAAAATTTTAAAACACCACATTAAAAATCAGTTGTTTTATTTTGTAAAGCTAACTAGTACATAAAATTCATAGGATCAGAAAACAAAAAGTGCTGCTAAAATAAACACAAAAATGATTAGTCAAATGTTTCTTAATTTCAACTGAGAGAAACAAGAAGAAGGAAGAAAAATAGCTAAAAGGGTATAAATTAGAATGAGATTTATAAATCATGTTTCTGTGCACATATGAAAGGCCTTCCAAAGTATTCTTCAATATGACTCCTAGAATTTCTTCAGTCATTTAATACAGTGCAGTCTGGAGAACAGATTTTTTGTCGTTTTTAGTGTAACTCTTAGAGAGCAGCACCCACACCATTGTAGGTTCTGCTAATCCGAACGGTGAATATACAGGTGGAATTTACTGAGGGTTATTGTCTACCCTATGTACTCACCATATCTCAAAATGAATGAAACATTAAAAGCTATCACAGCCTAGGCTTAAGAAAGGGCATCATTTTATGAGAATATCTTTTTTGAAACCAATTCAAAGAGCATGCAGGCAAAAATCTAAGCAGATTAAGGAGAGTTAATCAAGTTGGAGTCATAAATCAGAAATCAGGAATTAGGATAATTATAGGTGGAAAACTGGGAAGGAAGGCCTCCAAAAATTCTAATGCAGTTAGGAACCTCCTTGAGTAGACCCTTTGGTTATATATCTATTTTTCTCAAAATATTCAGATGGACTAATGACTAAACCAGTATAAAAATTAACATTACAGAATTATAGATACTATAAACTAAGACTTTGATTATTTTGCAGGAAAAATGAAGGCATTTTAGTCAAAGTAGAGTTCCATTTTATTAGATATACTCATGAAATTAAGTTTTTTTTTCTGTAGGTTATTCAAATATATATAAAGAGTGTGAGTAAAGGAATGATTTGTGTCCATTATTAACATTGTTTCTCAACAGCAAATACAGGCTCCTAATTTCTTGGATTCTTTGCTTGCTGGATATATTAATATATTAAGTTCTGCCAAAGGAAATAACTAGAAGGAGATAGAAAGGTAGGAAGGAAAAAAAGGGATTCTTCCTTTTTATTTTAAACAAATTTATTAAGGTATACTATACAATAAACTGCGCATATTACCACGTACAATTTGACAAGCCTTGACATGCATAAACACCCATGAAAAAGTCACTATGATCAAGATAGTGAATATCTCCATCACTTTCAGAAGGTTTCCTGTGTCGTTTGGGAATCCCTCCTTCCTGCTACTCCCATGCTGTCTTCAGACAACCGCTGGAGTATTTTTAGTCATTATAACTGAGTTTGTGTTTTCTATAATTTTTACAGAAATCATACATTTTAGATTTTTTTTGTTTGGCTTTTTCACTCGGCATGACTGTTTTGACTCATCTGTGTTGTTGCATGTGCATCCACAGTTGATTCCTTTCTGTTGCCGAGTTGTTTTTCATTTACACACTGGTTTCTGCAGGTAAAGACTTGTGATTGAGTACCTGGGCTAAAGCTATTGTCTCCAGGGTCACAGCTGAGCAGGAGTGGAACTAGGTCACATGGCTGCTGCTGGGTCTACAGCGGGATCTGCTGTTTTGAGCCTATAACTAGGGTCTTGAGCAGGCATGGATTCCATCTGGTGCTTGAGTGTTTAGGACTGCCTCCTTGACCTTGGCCAGTAGAACTATTGCTTTTTCAAGGGTCTGCTTTGAGGTCTTTAGGTGACAGGCCTATAACCAGGTATATAGGTAGGTATGGCTCCCTCATGTTCCTTGAAAGGGCTCTTAGCAGGTGACAGGGTAGGCCCCTGGGTAGGCAAGGTTGGCTTCAGACCACAGCTAAGCAGGGCTGGAATCAGATCTCAGGACTGCTTCAGGATCTGCAGTCAGACCAGTGTTGACAGGTTTAAATCCAGGGGCACAGTCAGATGTATTTCCCTTCAGGGCCTTGAGTGATCAGAACTTTTTCCAACCTGTGGCTGAAAGAAACCAGGACCAAGTTATGGAGATGTTTCATTATTAGCATTCATACCTATGGGGGCCTATCATGGGGCATGTCACTGGGTCCCTGGCAGAAAGGAGTGTTTCTGTCCTATGGCTGGGAGGGCCTGGGGCTGAGTTACAGGACATTTCAGTTTCTAAAGTCAGACTAATGTTACAGGACTCATGTCAGAACATGGTTGAGCATGTCTCCCACTGGGTCACTTTGTGGATAGGACTGATGGTAAGGAGCTGGAGTGATTTCAGATAATGTCTAATATATGGTGATGGTAGGAAATTTAACTTTGGGTAGTAAACACAATGTAATATACATATGATGTATTATTGAATTGTACATTTGAAACCTATATAATTTATTAACCAATGTCACCACCCCAATAAATTTTTAAAAAAGAAGAAAAGAAAGATAATGTTTCCCTCTGGAATTCAGGGCAGTAATATTTACCACTTATTATAAAAAATCATGGTTCAAATTTAGTGCTTATTTTGGTAATGCAACCCATTGTGTGCATAGGTATGACCTGGCCTTTTGGGGCTTGGCAAATTAACACAAAAATGCTGGTTTCTGGCTACACTATTGCTATGAGTAATAAATAAACTGTCCATCTCTGACCCAGGAGTATATTTTTACCTCCAGTATCCATGATACAGTGGCAGACTAACTTGTTGGTTTTCAAGCTGTGTAAAACCCCAGCCTCTTCTGAGTTCTTGGCAATACCAAGGTCTATTTTCCCTGGGTCTAAGAGTGAGGTCTCGAAAAAGGGAATGCATAATACTTTTGGTCAAGATGACCAAGAGGAACACATGTAATTTGTCATAGGATGAAGCCCAAGGATTCTCTAAAGGTAGAAATTGTCTTCCAAGGATGCTAGTGAAGCCTATTGCCTAGAGTCCGACTCATAGGCAGGTTTCAGAGTTTCAAAGGAATATCTTTAATGTTATCTTGAAATACAGTGTATCAAATGTCAAACACTAGGTGCTAAACTCTGCAAGTATTAACTAACTTAGTTTTCATAATAACTCTGAGTTTGTTATCTGTTAGCATTTTACAACATTGAACTTAAATTGTCCTGCAAACTTTTACTGGAATTTTAAGGTCTTCTTGATAATAATGCAATGAATGAAAACAGATGTCTGTTTTTGCTTGCTTCTTTTCTTTCCTTTTTTAAAAATTTTTGTTGCTGTTGTCGTTGCTGCCGTTGTTTTATTAAATCTGGCACCCTAAATTTCAATATGGCTTCCAGGAAATGGTAATCATATTTCATCAATAATTAGTATTCCAAAGAAAGGTACACAACCTCTTCTATACACATTCCACATGCCAAGTGGTATATTAGACAAACATCACAGCTTCACAGACATATGCAGATTGTGTACACAAAACTGAATCACTCACATGCCCAGAGACACACATGAACACATGCATCCAGATTTTTGGCAATTTCTCTGAGCTGTATTTCTATATAACAGATCTATGTATTCCAAGAGTACTGATATAAGGAAATTATCCTGAACAGGGACCATTTTCTCCTGATTTCAGTAAAATGATATAGGCACAAATTATTAGAACTATTGGCTTGACATATGAATGCACTTGCTCAAATACAAATCAGTCACAACATAGCTCTAATTACTACTGTATCTCCAGAGTATTAATGATAGAACAAACATGTACAATATTTCAATATTTGAACAATTGAGATATCTAAACTTATATGGATAGCTGAAGTTCATATACTGCTTGAAATTTGAAGTCACCGATAAGTACTTTAGCTAACTATGCCTAACTTGATCTTTCTGTTCCCCAACATCTGAAAAACTGTCCTCCCTGAAGATCTTAACAAGGAGAGAGTGATAAAATATCAACCATTAGTCTAGAGAGTAAATGAACCAGCATGAGTTTCCTCTCTTAATTTTTTGAGCTAGATAAACACCATATTTGACATGTGAGAATGGTGTCAAGGTCCAAAGTCATGAAATCAGAGAGACTTTGAAAGACAATATCACCTTCTGAGTGTCATATTTTATTCTCCTCCTTGTCTCATAAATTTGTTGAAAAGACACAAAATAAAGTATGTAAAGTGCTATAAAATTGCTAGGATATAACAAATAATAAATATTTATTATACTTCTTTTTTTCCTTAGTAGTTCCCATCATTTAATATGATAAGTACAGGTAAACAAGCAAATCAGTTGGTAAAGGAAAAAAAAGGCTATTATAATCTACCAGTTTTTTGATGAATAAAAAAATAGAGTCTCTAACCCTTCCCTAGAAATATATTCATACTGTTATTCTTTATATTTGAAGATAATGCTCTCTCATCTTAAATTTGGCTTGTATTGCTGGAGAGCTAAATACTATCCCTAAGAAATTACATGATGTTTATATTCTATTCTTTCTTAATAATGAAAAAACGGATTTACTTGGATCAGAAAATGAAGTTCATCTTAGAAGTACCAATTTCCTTTCAGCATTACTATATAATGTAACCATTATATAGCATTACTATATAATGGCCACAAAGATGACAATAAAAATATGCTGGAGATTTCTAGTTACTTTTTTCTTTTCTTTATTTAGGCAACTTTTTCTCTCTTCTTTCTTTCACCTCCTGATAATTCAAACATAATATTTTGTATATCACATATCATGTATAACAATGATATTATGATGTTAAGGGAAATAGTTGCAGCCTATCCATGACATATGATAAACCAGAATGAAAGAAGTTTGAGTCTCTTGTGGCATGGTGACTATTCTACTCGTTGACTTGTTATGTGAGGTAAATTAACCCCTCTTGTTTAAGCCACTGTTAGTCTTATTTTCTGTTATTTTCAGCAAAGGCATTCTTAAGTGATAAATCTCTCTACATATATCAATATTTTCTTTGCCCAAGAAACAAATATAAAAACTGAAATCCTAGATTTGTATACATTTTATAAAACTAAAGAGTCACAACAAACCACAAAGCACATTAACAACCAAAAACAAATCTTAAAAACTTGGCAAAAAATGTCCCATTTTGGCATGGATTTATGCTTGGGCTAAGAAAGATGAAAGCAGTGCAAAGTTCTAGGTGTTGAGTCTCCAGTTCTGTCATGTCCTTTGTGTAAATGTTGGGAAGAGTTCCCTTCTGCTAGATATCTATAGTATTTGCAGAATTTTGGAACTGACACAAACTATTTAGCACCAGCCAGGATGTTGATGAAATGGAGCCAAGGTGGCTTGTTCTTCTAGAGATATATTTGTATAAACCTGATCTTGTGACTCCTTTATTTTGTAACTATATTTAATATATATTTTTATTTCTTAATTCAAGAAATATCTCTATTGTCATAGGTTATTTGCTTCATTCTTATAGCTTCAGTCAAAGGTTTTCATAAAGGCACATTCAAAACTGGTGTTCTGTCACTACATCCCTGTATTATTCTCAGGTATGGACATCAGACCCCAGTGCTAAGCTACTATTTCAATTCTCATCCTTACTTCATTAATTTCAGGAACATGTAAACTGAAATTTAGCCTAATTTTGCCATTTTTAATCATATCTAAGTAATATTGTATTGTAACCTTCTAATAGGTCACTTTTAGTTTTATTGCAAATATCTTTAATATTATATATATATGTGTAACATTTCTGGCATCGTATTTTACATCTTCAGCTCAAAACTTCCATCATGTCATTTTCTTTATCTAATCATTTTCAAAGATCACATAAATGTTACAGTTTTAAGAAAGCTTAGTGATCATGAGTTGCAATAATATAATTTTAGAACTCAGAATAATAAAAATGCTGAATTAAATGGAGTCAACTCTGTGGGATAGAGTTAAGTTATATATAATTATAGTCAGACAATTCCTATCCTCAGTAATGCAAATTAATCTTGTTCAGTAGAGATAAAATTGCTTTCTATTCTAAGGAAAGATTATTCCAAACATTACATTTTATTGCCCTATAGGGTATTAATCAGTTTGCTTCTATTAGCGTATTCATTACATCATTACTGATTATCTGCTTATGTGACCATTCTTCAAATTCACCTTGTACACTTAATGATTTCCTCATTAAATTGAGTTAAATAAAATATTAGCATCTAATAATTTTATATTTGCATGAATCATGTTTTTAACTTTTGGAAAACATACTTTTGTGATACTACTAATTCTATTATATGAGTGAAGCAACAGTGATTTTGAATGTTAAAATAAATAAATAGTTGTCTAGTTTGATCACCTGACTACTAGCAAATTAGACTAAAGTCTGCTTATTTCCTCTTCACTACTAATGCTTAATTAGTGATATATCTAAACTTTCAACTAAATGTATTACTGACTTTTTACTCCTTATAATTCTGTTCTTATATCTGATTACCTATATATCTATTTGTCTCACCCATATTAACAAACACACACACACACACACACACACACACACACACACACACACACACACACACACACTTACACCCCGAACAAGAAAACAAATAAAAACACAAAAACAAAGAAAAACAACAAAAAAGTAACATGAAGTCCAGGAAACAATGCCAAAATATTCTAGTTCATTGAATTTCTATATTTTTATTTTTACCAATGGTAAAATGAGGAACTACTAGACAAACAGAAAGGATTGCATCTTAATGAACGGAACATGCAACATACATTTTGTTTTGCCTCTAGTTACTAAATTTCTACAGTGGTCTTTAAGTGTGATGGAAATTATGTGTTATGTTTTTGTGTGTTTTATTGTGATACTTACATATAGAGGTTACCATATTTTCAACCTGCTGGCCATTTGTTCTTGGTTTTGTTTGTTTGTTTGTTTGAAACTGTTTAGGTATATTTTCCTTCTCATGAAAGATGTTTCTATTTGAAACAATTGTGAACATATCAAAGAAACAAGGCATTCATTTAAAAAATACTATGTTTTCTGTTTTCTTAAAAAAAGAAAAATTAAGGGGAAGAAGGTAATTTGTTTAAAGATACACATGGTCAGAAAGATGTGTCTGATTAGATCTACTGTTTCTATCAAAGACTGACAACAGTGAAGAAAAATATGTAATGTTTTTTACTCACTGGGCAGAAATATTCTGTGTTTATTTTCCATTTTGAATAGCATGGTGAGTACGGGAAAAGGAGAGAGAGAACTATGATTTTGAAAGGATTTCAGAATTATTCTCTGCAAAATATTTTTTTTGGAAAGAACAGCATATGCATAAAATAGCCCACTAGCTCTTGCTCAGCAGAGCTTCAAACCCCGTCTGATATCTTGCAATATTTTTTTGTCAACAATCCTCGACTAATGAGGACCTTAGTTTAAACCAAAGTTTCCCAAACTGTGTTGTGGGAAAACTTCTTCACCAGGTGTTAGCAGATACTAGGTTGGATGGAACAGGGGTGTGGGTGGGTAATTCACAATTAAATATGTTTGTGAAATTCTGGCCTAATTAAAATTAAATGGGTTTCTTTTGCAGAATATTTTAGAGATTTTTTATCCTAATTTAACTTTTAAACTTATTTTAGTTATTTATATTACTTAGGCTTATTGAGATTGTGTTTGATGGGCACCTCTTACCATCCTGCTGTCTGGAAAATTGTGGATCTAGAACAAAGATAATTCTTAATGCTAAAATGAAAGGTCTGGGATGGAATACCATGCCTCTTTTATCATCTATTCTCATTGAAAAGTACAGCGACATCCAATAAATAGTTTATTAATACAACACCATCTCCTTTTTAATCAACCCTATTAGTTATGTGCCTTCTGCCTTAAATAAGCCATTTAGTACCCTCTCTGTCTAGTAAATGGTGTTGTTTAGATCATTAAATGACAACACAGCAATGTAATGTCTTTGACAATTGTAAACATGATTCAAATATAGAATAATGGGATGTTGTGACTGATCATTGAGGATTATCTGTTTCAAATAATTCAAGTGCCATTCAAGAAAATGGAAATTACTTGAACAAGGTCACACAGCTCATCATTGTCAAACTGCAACTGGAATTCAGGTCTTAATTTCTAGCTCAATGCACTTAATGCCATAATTATTATTCCTACTTAGTGTGGGTTTTACAACATTTATTAGGTAATAAACTTAGGGGGAGGAGTAAATCATATTTACTTGTAGAATACTTAAGACCAAATGGGAGAAAATAACTTAATAATTGTCAGATTCGATAGTGAATCTACGTTAAAGCTTTGCATGAAAATAGAAACTAATGGACAGATACAAATATTTTTTTAAAAACCTGAGATATTTTTATAGTTTTGTCCTCAAAATCCTATATCCTGAGCCCATAACATTTTATGAATAATTCTATAAAACAGTAGATTAACTCAGCTTAAATGCCAAAGAGATAAAGATTTGGACTGACAGTGTTTATGATGTCCATAGCTTTCTCTCTCGCTCTCTTTCCTTTAACATAATTGGCTTTGACTGGGCAAATCATGTTGTTTTCATTGTAATGTCATTGCAATTTATGATTCTGTAAGGCGCATGAATAGATCTTTTATTTCATTTGCTTTGCATTTCATTTTAATGCCACTCCAGAAAATTACCTACACAACTATGCATACTGCCTTTTATTAGCTTCACCATGTTTCCATTTTCATATTTTTGATCACCATCAAATTTTGTTTTAGCTGTACTTTAAAATTAATTCTTCTTTTACAATTAGATAATTTACCTATGGACTTGTTCCTTGTGAATTCTTTATCTGCAGTATTACACTAAATGCAAGCATATACCCGGTAACAAAAACAAAACTATAACAATAATCTGCTTATTATTACATAACACTTGTGATACAATTTTATTTTATTTCCAAACAAGAATCTTGCTTTAGACTATATACAGTATTTTTTAAATAATCTTTAAGAAGCAGGCAATGTTATAAAACCTTAAAGATATGTTTTTTTTTCAGTTGACAAATTAGTTGTATCAACCTCTTATTATATGTAAATGAACAGTTTCTATTCATAAGACTATACACAGATACAAGCAGATACTGCTATTTTCATACACTTTATGGCAAATGAAGATTCAATGATGGGATTGGCAATTATTGGGGAATTAATGTGACCCTGTGAATTATGTTCCACAAAGACGAACATTTTTCTTTTATTACTTTACTCTTAAAATTGAGAGTGAATTATTTTACCTCTACATTCTGTTATTTAGTTGCATCTTCCATTTGTCCATTACTGCTTGGCATTAGTTTACATTTGAAATTAGATTTTTTTCTTTTTAGTTTTATCTACAAATCGATGTGCTTTACATCATCCTTAGAGTTCCTGGTTCTCCTTTACATGGAGTGGAAGATTATGCAGACAAAGGACAAACTACCAAAAAGAATGAGCATAATGAAAACTGGACACACTCTTACAAATGCCAAACCAGATATCTGAGTGAAACTTAAATCATAATGGAGTAAAGAGACTTAGATGTAAGCAGTGATAAAGAAAGACTGTACTGTAAATGGTTATAAGCCCATCATTCTTTTAGTTATTAACATACATTTGCCATCAGGTTTGGGTCTCTTTCAATAAATTTTATTCCTTAAATTACTGAAGATTTCTTAAAGTAGACTTTGTTGAGACAATGGTATGACTTTTTAAAGCTTTGGGGGAAATATTATGCTTTTATATTAACCAAGTCGTCTATTAATCACCACATGTTTCAAAAGAATCTACCATGATGGCAGTATTCTACTAGCACTAGGAAAACAGAGAAGAAAAAAAGAGTAGAGTTCCTTCTACTAATAGTCCCATAGACTGAGAAGATAATCTGAGATAGCTTAACATGTATAACATTACTTGAAGTGGACATTAAGTAGGTGTTTTAGGCTAAAGAGACTCATTAGATGTTGCATATCCCTCAGTTACCTAGTGGGCTCCATTAAACATTATCAGCTCAATATAAAAAAAATAGGTCAACTTTCTTTTTTATTACATTTATTGAGGTGACATTGGTTGATAATAACATTGTATAAATTTCAGGTGTACATTTTTACACTATGATATCAGTTTACTCTACTGTGTGCTCACTACCCAAAGTCTATCAATTTTCTTTTAGTATATAGCCAAGATGAGTCCTTCCTTTGAAGACAATCTTTCAAACAATTTTTGAACATTTCATTGTTTTACTCAGCATGTATTTATTGAATTCTTTCCTAGTAAGAATTTCCCCAAGGGCAACAGATATAGAAATAAATAAAACCATAAAACAAAATAAGACAAAATAAACCAACAAACAAAAACACCATTTTTCATAAATCTTATACTCTAGTGGAAGAAAAGAGAAGAAAATTTTAGGTTAAATATATAACATATCAACACTTGTTTGTTGATTTATTGATGATAGCATGCTGGCAGGAGTGAGGTGATAGCTTATTGTCATTTTAATTTGCATTTCTCTGAAAATTAGTGATATTAAGCAAGTATTGGTGAGGATGTAGAAAAAAAGGGAACCCTTGTGCACTATTGATGGGATTGCAAATTGTTAAAGCCATTATGAAAAACAATATGGAGCTTGCTCAAAAAATTAAATAGGACTACCTTATGATTCAGCAATTCAAATACTGGGTATTTATCCAAAAATATTTAAAACTCTAATTTGAAAAGATACATGCATCCCTATGTTCACTGTAGCATTATTTACAATAACCAAGATATGGAAGCAACCTAAAGTGCCCATCAATAGACGATTGGATAAAGAAGATATGGTCTATATACAATGAAATATTATTCAGCCATAAAAAAAGAATGAATCTTACCATTTGTGACATCTTGAATGGATCTAAAGAGTATTATTCTAAGTGAAATAAGTCAGACAGAGAAAGACAAATACCAGATGATTTCTCTTATATGTGCAGTCTAAAGAATAAAATAAGGGGAAAAACAAAACAGAAACAGACTCTTAAATACAGAAAACAAACTGATAGTTGCCAGATAGGAGGGATGTTAGGGAGCTAAGTTAAAAAGTTGAAGGAATTAAGTACATATTATTAGTTACAAAATAATCATGGGGATGTAAAATGCAGCATAGGGAATGTAGTCAATGATATTGTAATAACTCTGCACAGTTACGGGTGTACACTAGACTGATAGGGGGAATAACTTCTTAAATTATATAAATGTCTAATCACTATGCTGTTCACCTGAAACTTATATAATATTGAATGTTAACTAATTGAAAAATAAAAAAAATAAATATAAATGTATATATGTGTACTTGTGTACACACACACACACACACATACACACACATGGTATGTCAAATGGCTATGCTGATAATGACAAATGCAATTAAGAAAAAAATAAGATTTCAGATGACAGGTTTGTTTGAGAATTTACAACTATAAATCAGGTGCTTCTGACATATCTCATTGTAAAAGTGATCTTGTAGCAAAGGTGTTTCAAACATGGTGAAGAGATCTAGGAAGCTATGTGAGGGGAAAATAAGCACAAGGCCCCTAATGGTGGTTTGTTTTTGAGTTTTCAAAAAAGAACAGAAAGAGTGTGATGAGGTTTGATGAGCAAGATGGAAAGAAATAGGAGAGGAGAGAATAGCAGGGCCATCAAATTAGGCAGAGCCATATTGGCCACTGTAATGACTTTGCCATGTGTTAGAAAACTGTAGATAGGTCTTTTTCAAAATAGTAGCATGATTTGACTTGAGCTTTGAAAGGATCACATGTGTTACTATGTTGATAAGTCATAAGGAAGCAGTAGATCCAATGGGAGGCTATTCCAATAATGAAGGTGAGATCTGATTTTAGCTTGATAGAATAGTTTATTTGAGATGATAAGAATTGAATAAATGACAAGTAATAGGATTCAAAATACATCTGTAAGACAAAGGTAACAATTTGCTGATAGATTAGACATAGGATGTAAGAAAAAGAAGATTCAAGACAAATATGAAACAACACCTGGAGGAGCTTCAAAGACAGAAAAACATTGAAAACATACTAAAGGAATAGATTCATCGTAGAAAAAAATAATAATGATGAATAAAGAGAGTGAAGAATTGGAATAATGGACTAGGAGAAAAGAATAGGATCTTTTGGTCAAGTGCAGAGATAAGCCTTAGGAGTACAGAGAGGTTTATCTATAGTAGCAGGCAGGAAGGTAGAACGTGTGGGCATACAGTGATGGCAGCAACTCCCATAAATTCATGCCATTTGTTACTCATCTCTTTCTCCCCTTATCCATATTTGTAACAAACATTGTATCAGGGAAAGGGAGAGAGAGGTAAAGAAGAAAGAATAGGAGAGAGAATAGATAAAAAAGCATTGAAGAGAGCAAAAAGTAAAACATGAAAAAAAAGAGACAGAATAAAGATTCAATAATTAGGGCTCCATATTTCAGAAATCAAGGTGAGGAGAAAAAAAAAGATTTGATTAGAATTCATAAGTTAAAATCTTGGTTGTGACAGGAATTAATTTTTAAGGCTAACTAACAGTGAAATTTACATAGCTGTCACTCAAAAATATTTGCATAATTAATCAAGTGCTCAAAGTGGTAGAATTTTTAAAAAGGAGTGAGTTCATCTATATTTATGTATTTAGAATTTAACCTGAAAACAAAGGCATCTAGAGCTGTATGAAAGGTCTAATTTCCAAAAATAACCTCATAAAGTTTGAGGATAAACAATTTTTTTAATAGAAGAATTTATAACAGATGTTAATATTCATATTACTTTCATGTTAATATTTTGTTATGTATTTGCTCTCATATTCTCAGATATGCAATTTGCTCTCAGGAGTGCTACCATCTGAAATTTACATAATACATAATTTAAAAATTTATAGGAGTGTATATCAAGGTATAAGACCTTGTGTCTCTCACATATATACACCTCAGTTGAACAATTTTCATTGTATTTAGGGGCAATAACTGAGATAAGGAAAATGTTTCTTCAGCAAGAACTGAAACTTGCTCTTGGAAAACTGAAGAGATAATATCTGTACACATTATTTTGTAATCTCTATCTCTGGGTAAATCCAGAGACTATAAATATGTGACTAAATAGTTTGGGTGGATATACAACTCCAGTTTAGAGAAGGTAGGAACAAAATGTGATTTATTAAGTGGATATTTAATAACTTAATCTATTATAGTATATCCAGTGTAAAAGAAAACTAGGAACAGAAGCAGCTAAGAGAATCAAATGGTCAGACCATGTAAGCAAGCAGTGTCCAGGGGAAGAGGCCTGCATCCCAGACCTGGGACTCTGATCCCTGTGGCCAGAGATCAGCCTGCGAATATCCCGGATGTTCTGATTCCAGTCCTTCAAACAACCTTCCACTAAAAATTTGGACTATCCCATCACATAATTATGTGGAAAGAAGATAGTGATGTCCCACTTCAGCATCCTGGCTCACTTTACAGATCTATTCTCATTAGACTTCAAAAAATTTACTTTCTGATTTTTATATAATTTCCTGTGAGTTTAGGTTTGGAGCATCCACCTTTGAGAAGGGGATCTTTATACACAAAATAAACTGTCTGACTATAAAAGCATCAAACAAGTAGTTTGTACTACTATAATTTTGATTATGGTTACCTTATAAAAATGATAATCCTTTGAAAATTGTTTTATATTTTTTACTTTGAAATGACAAAACAAGTAAGTGTGATAAAAGTTCAGAATGCTTTGCTTCCTTCTGCATTAAACAAGGTTTAGAAAGATAAAGAACTTTATCTATACTCATGTACATGTCAGTTAACTGTGTGAGTTTAATTGCTTATCCTGGTTATGGGTCACTTGCAGATAATATAATTTTTTTTTAATTTACTGAAACCTCACTTGATTTTAGAGGAGGTAAGAGAAGGAACTGAACACAACTGAAAAACTAGAATTTGTGACATTTATACATGAGATGAGGCTCTGAGTAAAATGTTTGAGAATATTTTCCCATAGTGTGTAATCATTCACATTTACTTTTTCCCTTGGATTTTTGTTTTTCTTATTAAAAAAAAAAACAGACATAAGAGAATATATTTTATACTCCTCCATTTCCTCCCCAAGATAAATGGTCAGAAAAAGAAAGTAGAAGGAATAAAATATTTATTAAGTCTAACCATGTGCTATATAGTGTGCCAGGTAATTTTTGAGATATTATAACTGTTAAGCCTCACAATAGCCCTGTGGCTTAGGCTTTATTATTCCCATTTGGTAGGAGATGGAATGGGGACACAGAAAGAAAAAATGCCTTGCCGAGTAGCTTTTAAATGACAGAACAGAAATTAGAACTTCCAAATAATGAACTTCTAAGTTTTTCTACTCACTCCCCTCCCTTACTATAAGTATAGCAAGAGTAGAAAATTTCAAATGGCTAAGACTAAAGAGATTTTTTAAATCTTGAATCCATTCTGCTTACAGATTTTTTTCATTATAATTTAAGCCTGTATTTGTAATTTGGTTTTATTTCATAAGATTTAAATGCAGAGAGGTGAATGATAATAAAGAAAGTTAATTTAATTCAAAATGTGTTTATTGAGCACTTGCTATGTGCAAAGTTTTTTCTTAAATTCCTCTTGGGAGAACAAAAAAGAAGAAATAAGAAAATATTTCACCTACTTCATCCCTACCTGGCTGCAGAGAACTTTATGTCTTTATACTGCTTTCATACAATTTTATTACTCATGATGTACTTTTGATAACCATAATGTCATATCAGTATGAGCAAAGGAGACTGAAAATCAAACTACCAAATTACTTTTAATGGCTGATTATTAGCTGAAAAATTGAGACATGAAAACCTTCTGTTTTTCTTGCTTATTTAAAAAACAATCAATTTTGCTCAGAGTTAGACTGATTGCCTGAATTCTTTACATGGTTGATGTAGTTTAAGCCTGAGGATGCATCATAATGCCAAAGTCCATAGAGAAATAATTAGTTCTTAGGGCTGAAATTTTTATGTAAGCCCATTTGATCAGAGGGAACCCCAGTAGAAGAACGCTAATGCAAATGCTTTTCTCAACCAAATTAAACCTGCAATATTTCACCACAATTGGCAAAAGCTTCCTTCTTGAAGGAATCTTTTGAAACTTTTTGAACATCAAAGAGATCTCATAAAATGTCTTGATGGACCAAGCAGATGTAAGTCAGAAACATGTAGATTCTGTTTTCTCGAAGCAAATTTTGTTTTTCATGGAAAAGAGAGAATTGCTTTCTTCAATTTGAACATTATCCATACTTTCCACATGCAAGGAACATTTAGAAAGTTTCAAGTAAGCTTAACAAGCTTGAGATAGGCTAGGGGAAAAACAAAGTATATATCAAATCTGAAATAAGAGTTCATATGGGGCAGTGTATTTTCAGCATTATATTTTACTCATGGTAATCTAAGATTCATAAGTGCTAAGTAGTGTCTCTTTTGAGAAGATCAGTAAGCTCACAGATGAGTCCGAGCATGTTATTTTTACTTTCACATTAATGAAAAAATTAATCATTCATGTTAATGATAAAAATAGTTCTAACCATTTTCATCTGTGACAAATGACATCATAGATTTTGCAAGAAAATGAATAATCAACAAATACTAGCACATGAATGTTCAGAGCAGTGCTAATCACAATAACCAAAAGCTAGATACAACCCAAATTATACAAATGCATGTATGTATAAAAAATTGAACACAGTTGTACTATAGAATATTATTTGGCCATAAAAAGGAATGAAGTACTAATACATGCTTTTGTGTGGAACCTCAGAAACATTATGCTAAATAAAAGAAGCCATACACAAAAGACCCTATATTGTATGATTTCACTTATATCAGATATTAAGAATAGGTAAATTCATAGAATCAGAAAGCAGATTAGTAGTTGCCAGTGGTTGAGGATGGTGAATCTCCTTTGTGCTTTGTGGGTGATGAAAATGTTTGGAATTAGAAGTTTATGATTGCACAACATTATGAATAGAATGTAGCATACAGCACTAAGTTGTGTATTTTAAAATGGTTAATTTTATGTCCTGTAAATTTCAACTCAATTTTTAAAAATGAGGATGCAATTAATAATTGTGTTAAAATGGCAGGTATAAACTTAGATGCTAAGATATTATATCAATGTTCAATAAAAAAAAGTGACCATATAATTTGTTTTAAAAATGGGGAAATGTGAATATAAAAAGAGGATGCTATTAATAATTACTCTGGAAGATCAGTTATAAACAAAGACCATTCTATCCCCAAAGTGGGGAGTTATGTATGCCATGTATAATAATGACTAAAATACTGCATTAAATTATCTTTTATTTAATTGCATTATAGTATATTTCTTTTCACTTTATTCCTCATTTCGCAGGGAGCATAATGGTAAAGAATTCAAGAATACATCTCCTTATCACTGTTCTTTCCACAAGCTTCTTGTTTTGTGATTGTGTGTGAGAGGGAGAAGTTCTCCATGATGATTCCGAAGGGAATGTTGCCTTGAGGTCTGCAGTCAGTGGAAACTGTATCACTTTGATGTGGCAGATCTCAGAGGGGAATGACAACACAGAGCATTATGGAGACAGTCTATGGATACCAGCAGTTTATATGAATATTCCTATGCCCAAGTGCAGCATGGATAGGCATGGCATAAAAGTAGTGGATGCCCAGGTGCTCAAAGTCTCATCTGGAATGGACTATGAGTAATGATCAGTGTGACATGAAAATGAAGATGAGTTGGCCCTCCTTAAGTCCATACTCTTCTTTATTCTCCAAATAGCTAATAACATCCACCAGTCATTGCATGTGAGCTTTTCCTATGGAAGGAGTCACTCTCCTCAACTAAGGACAATCATGGAGAGAGACTAAGCTGACAACTGTCAGCTGTTATTGTTCCCAGCAACTAGAGAAAGGAGCACATCATTACGGAGAGTTGGGATCTGGGTTGTATATTAGTATCCATAATATCTTTAACTCTCAAAATGAAAGCACCATGAGTCCAAGTATAAATTATTTATTTCATATGACTAACATGGTTTAGCTAAAGGAGTCACTTGATTAATATTGGTCTTTTGAATAAATGTGGGAATAAGAATTTGAAGGAAGGTAGACTTGAACTTCCAATGGGAAGAGTATGTGCAGACTACTTGATGAAGAACCAGTAGAGAGGGAATACAGCTAACTGTAGAAAAAGAAAGATTTGACAAATAGTTTGAGATAAGACAGAAGAATTGGTGCCACATTGTGTTTGCCCTTGAGAGCCAAAAAGAAATAATGTCATAAGTGTTAGAAAAATTGTCATTTCTCAAGTGAAAGTATGGAAGAAGGGCAAGAGCTTTTGAGGATATTTATTTATGAAAGGGAACATATGTGGAATAATTGTGGCCCGAAGGACTAGTTAAGTAGGCTGCTGGAAGTAATCTCAACATAAATGAAATAGGTGTTAGTGATGGTGACAGCAGAAAGATGCAGAGAAATTGGTAACTTTGAGTCATTTGCTGACCTGTGAATATCAGATGACTGAGAAATCCAGGTCAGAGACCACCCAGCCTTCACAGATTGAAGCCTGGAAAAAGCATACTTGGTGGCAACTAGGAGCAAGAAAATTTGGGTTTGGGAAAGATTAGTTCTGTTTTAGATATACCAAGATTGAGGTTTTACCGATTCCTCTTTTTAAAAGCTTAGATATGTCAGCATTAAGCGAAGAGCCCCAAGGGTTCTCATGCTGGGATCTTCAACTATAAACTTATATATCCTCTTCCAAAAGCAATTCCTACCTTAATAAGGTTGCTACATCTAAAGGGAAAAATGACCTCTTTTTGCTTCTATCCCATCATCTGTACCTGCAACAAATGCCAATTATAATGCCCTTAACAAGACTTTGGTTCCAAGTTCTTATTGAGTCAGGCCACATGCCTGGATGATGAAGCTACAGTCCTCACAGACTGAATGGCTGCACTTCACTGAAGGGCAAAGTGATTAATGGATGGTGTTTACTTTGCCAAGCTTTGGGGGATCAGACAAGAATAAGAACCCTTTATATATTAAATAAATGATAAAGGTATTATTTTTGCCAGACATTAGATCCCTAAATAGAAATGCATTAAGCTTGACTATGATTCCAAATTATTCTCTCCGGGGCCAGGGAGATTCTGGGAAATAGTTATCAGGGTACAGTTATGCCTGGAAGTAAATATCAAAGGGACATGTCAACTGAAAGGACAGAATTTCTGTTATTGGTCAGCCTGAGCAGTCAGTGCACAATCTTAATGAAGTCAAGATCAGAGGTTGAGTCTCTCTTTGGCTCAGTTAATTCTGCTCCTTTCCTGACAGTGGAATTATAAGCCAACTGTCTCACAAACTGGGGAATCTCACAGTGAGAAAGTGTATAGATGCTTCAGCATAGCATATCTTTGCCAATGCAAAAGCAAGAAAAATAATATATCTTGTTAATGGTGGTCAGAAGAGCTACTGTGGTGTATAAGTGTACGTAATGTACAAAATATATGGTTTCTCAGAGATTATACTAATTCCTCCATTTTGTTTTGTCCATCTGACAATCACTAAGCATCATCTTTGAACCTAAACATGAAAAGCTCATTACATACATATCCTATATTATCTGAATGACCATTTATCCTTGTTATCAAGAATAAGGCCTATCCCACAGTACACACTAAAGAGATATTTATTGAATGTGTGAGTGCACACATTAAGGTAGTTATGAAATATCTACAGTAGATGAGTTAACTGATGCATGAATAGATTGAGAATTTTGCCCAAAATTACAGTTGGAATATGCCAGGACAAAGATTCAGCCCAGATTTTCTGACTCCATAGCCAGTACACCATATTACCTCATTGTCTAATGAAAGCAATAATTATTAAGAAGAAGAAAGAAGAAGAAGGAGGAGAAGGAGGAGGAGAAGGAGGAGGAGAAGGAGGAGGAGGAGGAGGAGGAGGAGGAAGAGGAAGAGGAAGAGGAAGAGGAAGAGGAAGAGGAAGAAGAAGAAGAAGAAGA
>PVKZ01000611.1:527130-572054 GCA_004027375.1 Macroglossus sobrinus | reverse complement strand
AGGGTTCTCAGCTAAATGCATGAAAAAGAACAATAAAATTTCAAAGTTAATAAAAAAAGAAAATGTTCATTAAAGGATAAAAATATAGAATTTTGATGGCAATGAAGGCATGCAGATTAAAGTAGCAATGAACTTGCTTGCTTTTTATAGTTAACCAATATTTTTAAGTGCCTACTATGTTCCAACTATAAGAAAGTTAGGTGTGTGTGTGTGTGTGTGTGTGTGTGTGTGTGTGTGTGTGTGTGTGTGTGAAGAGAGAGAGAGTGATTCTTGATTTTGGTAGGGGTATGGTGTAATGAGCACCTTGATATTCTATCATTAGGGCTATAAAATGTTAAACTTCCAAGGAAGCAATTTGACAACATATTTCAATAGCCATTTAAGATCTTCATACTCTTACATTTAGGACTCCTCCCTCTCTCCTTCATAGGACTCAGTAAATGAATCCACCCAACAACCTGGGAAATATTTTTACACAAGGGTGCTTTTATACATATTATTTGTTTTGGGAAAGAATTAATACAACCTAGGGGTATAGGACAGTCAATTAATAAATCAAAATATAGCTATATGATGGTATATAATTATTATATAATAATAGTTGTTAAATCAAATGCTATTTTGATGACTATATAATTATAAGATAGAAAATTATCATGATATAGTGATAAGTAAAGACAGTATATAATGTTGAATATATAATATGTCTTCAGTTTTGAAATTGCATATATAAAATGCATATATATTGCATATACATATAGCAGAGTTCATTTATTCACACTAAAATATGCAAACAGAAGGCAGTTTCTTTACTGTCTATAACCAATATAACATCCTTCACAAGCCCCACCACACTGAAAAGAAAAGAATTTATTTTGAACTTGACAAGTATTAATGTCTCATATTCCTCTTAGGCATGAATATTCTGTTTTCCACTTCCACTTGTGTTCTTGTCTAAGATGGTGCTGGATATATATGGAGAAATAGAAAGACAAGGGGCTTCATGTCCTTGAGTCTTCTGACCTTCACTGGCCCATGCTCTTGAATGACTGGTCTCCTAGAAGGGTACCCCATGAGGTGCAGCTTGCTCTTTTTTGCTATTTGGAGAAATCTGTTTGTCATATCGCTGTTGTCTGTGGTCCTATCTGTGGCTCCAGTTATAAGTGCACCAGTCATGGCAACCTCTTTGTTCTTATCTTAGATAGGTGCTCATTTCTCCCATGTCTTTTCATCTTTTCTATGTGTCCTTAAAGGGACAGATACAATGTTTTGATTTTTTAAATATCAGGCAAAGCCAAGGATAATGGATCCTGCTTCATCTTCAGTACCTAAATGTCTCTTGTAAACCACTTTATACTCCTTGCTATGTTAGATGCACCTCCAAAGCCCAAATCCCAGTTCTTGTTTAGTTTTTCCATATAATCCCTGGTAAGTATACTACTTACAATTCTATGATTACAATTCTATATATACTTAAAATTCTATGATTTCTATATATCTCTTTAAATATATATTTTTTAATTTGTCCTTTGACCTTTGTCCTTTGAGTTTGGTCCTGAAGTATGGATAGGAAATTACTAGAACACTCATTTTAAACCTTCTAGCTCTATTTCTTTCTTTTTCCCATAGCCAGTGGACCCAAAAGAGGTAATATGTCCATGACTCCAATTCATATTCTGAATTCTTCTAGAACAAATTAGAACTCTTTGATCTTGCCCACCAGGGCTAGGTCATGATAAGTTAATTAGAAACTATAGAAATTTAGCAATTGTTTCTTTCATTATGGACTCCTAATTTCTAGAGTCCATTGCAAGTTCAAACCAAATGCAAGATTTTTTTTTTTGATGATTTTTTTTCAATAGACTCCAAATATCTAGCATTAGAAGTAGACACATAGTTTTTTTTTTTTTTCTCAGTAGAATACAATCTTTTTTTCCTTGGGATAGTAAGGCTCATGTCAGCTTTGAAACTGGAAGGCTGTAAGGAAATATAACTTCCTTGATTTTAATACCTTAAAAAAGTCCACGATTGTAATACCCAAAAACAAAAACAAAACTTATTTCATTGGGAACATAAGCATATAAACTGAGTAAAAGGAAGTATATAAAGAATGTTAATGATGGTTAATTTTTGTTATTAAGATTAAGAGAAAATTTCATCTTTATCTTCATAGCTTTACAGTTTTCAAATATTCCAAAACAAGTATGTGTAATTTTTATAATGATAAAAATGCTAAAATAATCTTTATTGATATAATCTCCTATTTAAAATTCTTCTCTCTAAAAAATAAAATCAAAACAACTTATTTTACAATGTTTTGGCTGCAATAGTCTAAACTTTTTAAATCATTTCAGGGAAGCAGGAATATATTACTTTCCTGAAATTCAGAGTCTTTAAAAATATATTTATTTTTTATTTTTCATCCGATTTTTTTAAAAGAAACATTTCTCAAGGAGACCAGTATGACTCAGAATAGAGTTCCTCACTTGATGGTGGGTCTTGCATTATACAACATCTGGTTATGCCTCATTTTGCCAGTAATATTTCATCCAAGACATTTTGTTCCCATTAATACCATACATAAGATGGACTATTTGTGTTATTTTTATGTTTCCAACTCTCACATAAGGCAGGCAATGAGGATTTAGTGGGGTGGGGAAAGGGGACTGGAGAGAGACATATCCCAGTGGAATGGCTTGTGAGGAGTCAAGATGATGCTACATCACTGCAAGCAGATGTTAAAGATAAAAGAAAAAGTCAAGTTACTATTGTTTATGATTCACAGTGTTTGGTCTGTGGATATTTTATTCATGGGGAATCTAGCAAGTGGAAGTCAAACTTCTATACTTCAAAAAACTACTCAGTCATTGCCTCATTCAATCATTTCATAAGAATTTATGAAATATGTACAAGTCAATGTGCCAAGTGTAATGGAGAATGCAATGACAGAAACAAAGAAACAGATAATAACAATACAAATGATTCCTGCTCCTGAAGGTTTTATAAAGCACTGAGAAGACAAATGTATAAACAGCTAACCATATCAGCAAGCAAAAATAAAAAGAGCCGAAGCTTTATATTGTGTTTGGTTAAATGATTAACACTGTTGAGAAATTTAAAAGACTGTTTAAAGGTACAGAATTAAGGCTGGTCCTTAAATAATGAAAAAGATTTCTACAGTCTAAGACATGCTGGAGGGTGCTCCAATGGCGCAAGGATAGATACCACTATTATTAACTCATGGGTTAGTCACCAGGAACTACGAATTTCACTTCTTAAGTTCCTTAATTGCATCTGCTCTTCTCCATTCTTATTTCCACTGTCATCATTGTCACTTAATCTTTTGTAATAACATCTTCATAGGTACTTATTCTTAAATATAATCTGAATATTTATTACACATTTTTACTATGTGTCAGGCATTGTATTAAGCAATCTCACTTAATTCTGAGGTATGGTGTGTTCTATTATTAGCCTCATTTGCTGAACAGGATCCTCAGTCTTGAAAGGTTGGTACCAGGACTTGAATCCAGGTACCCTGACTCTTAATAAATATGTTCTCAAGGGCCTAAGCACTTGTTCTGAAGTAGAGGCCGGTTTACTTTGCCCCCAGACCAAGTCTATCTGCTGCCCGTTTTTGTAAATAACATTTGTTATAACACATTTATATCCATATATTGACATAACTGCCTATGGGTGCTTTTGAGTTACAATGGCAGATTAATGAAGAGGTAAGTAGTTGTGATGGAGAACATCTGGCCAGCAAAACCAAAAATATTTACTATCTGCACCTTGACAGAAAAAGTTTGCACTCCCTTGAAGCCTTCTGGTATTCTATAGTTTTAGCATTCTCTACTGTATCTTCTTTTATTGCAAACAATTAATTCACATAAAATATATGTGTTAATTATTTATTAGGTGCCAGGTACTATTCTAGTTGCTGGGGCAAAATCAGTAAACCAAACAGATATAGATGTAGAGTTTATATCTTAAAATGCAGACATTGTCCATTCTTGTGGAGGGGTCAGGATAGCTCAGGCAATCACATCACTGGAACCATTTCTTTTAGGACCTCCTGGTTTGTAGGCTCTGTATTCAGGTACATCAGGTAGGTAAATAGTGATATTCTCCAGCCCAAGTTTGTCTTCTTAGAAGGGCAAGTGGCAGCTGTTTGTCCCTTCCCCCATATGAGCGGTACTCATGTGTCACTCTTGACATCTGGAGGCAAAGACAAAATATTTTCTGGGAAGAAATTCAGACTTCATCAGATTCTATTTTTGTCCCCAGATCAGCAGTTTCTGTGTTTAATTAAGAACAAAATAGAGACACTGCACAAATGAGTTAAGACTGAGCTGACATATTCTAGTATTATATTAAGAAACATTCATGGATCCTTGCTCCAAAATGACAAAACTGCCCAGATTGTGAAATGGAACAAGCTGACTAATTCTTCGTTTTGAGATATGAATTATTAATTGGTAAGGTAATCAAGCCAAATTTAAAACAGTTAAATCTGAATATTCTAAGACTTTAAAATAGTAGTTTAAATCATAAAGCCATCCTTACATGTATTCCACGTACTTTAATATGCATACTTATAATTACACTTTGCACACCCTTTCATGAACACACGGACATCTTAAAAACCTTATATTTGGAGTCAGGTGTCCTAGATAGTGGTCCAGCCCATTCTACTTAACTTGGTGTATGAATTCCAATGTGTCCCTTCACTCGCCTCAGCTCTAAAACTTTTTTCTTAGGAAAGAGGTATTGGACTAGATGAGTCCTAAAACTTAAGTTGTATTATTCAGTGCTACAGACATCAGAGAAGAATTTGAAATAAAAATTTCCTCCTCTTTCCTCCCTGAAATATATGATTCTCTACAACGGGCACTTTATTCTCATCTTATTCCCTTGCCTTTCTATCCTACCACCTAAGCTCAACTCCTTTCTGAAAAATTACTGGCTTGATAAATGAAAGAAATAAGTAAAGCCATTTATCTTGAAAATACTCATCTGATGTGAGATTTTTGGCCTACAGTACATACTAATTAAATAATGAAACATTTGAGATAAAAAAAAAAACAATTTACTAATTAAATGACAAGTACTCTTCTCAAATTGTCCCTTTGGCTTACTGTGTAGTTCGAGAATTAATTAAAAATACAATCAGGCTACAGTTGTGAAATGCCAATATGGATGTGATTTGAAGATGCAGCTTCTGTTTTCCATCATGACTTTTTTTTTTTTAATGGGAGCAGCACCTAATGAAGATACTGGGTTTTTCAATTTGTCTGTGTAAAATTAAAATGAGTTTGTAGAGTCTTGCAAGCTCTGCACACAACTCAATGTACATTTAATGGTGCATTGCCTAGCCCCTGACACAGGCATGTGTCTTGATTAGATTTCTGTAATCGTTTACTAGAAAAGAGGAACATAAAGTCAGTTTGGGTTTTGATGATGTCCATATGTTGAACACTTTTGAACTGGGTGATAATAATGCCTTTTGGGTATAAAACTAGCTCATCTGATAGACTGAGTTCAAAGTAGGTTAATACCCTGAAGTAACAAAGAGAGGAAAAACGGAAATGTGCTTTCTCTTTTTTTCTGCCTTGAATGTTAAAGTGGCTAGAATTGTACCACTGGGTTTGAAATTAAAAATACTGTGAATTTTGTTATATTTGGATTTGATAACTTGCTTTTTCTACATTCTTTTCTTCTTCTGCCATGCCCTCACCCACTTCCCATCCTGTGCTAAAAGCCACACACAGTGGATTTGTACATTTCATAGCTCTGTCCTGAGTGGCAATTGGAGGAAAGTAAAATGCTGCCAGGTGAGCACTTCAGAGAATGGCAATAGGTAGTGGGAGTTATCAGTGACAAGAGAAAAAGATGATGGCAAGATTTTGCCATTAGGTATGCTCTTATCCTACAGTGATGTTCAAACTTTGAGGAGTGACCCTGTTGATCTAGGGAGGGCACATGGCAAGTGTTCAGGGATAGCTGCCTCCCTAATTTAGCTACAGTTACCTCTTTTGAGAAGTAGTAGATAAAATTCTTCCTGCAATCTCATCAAGTCTTGTAATGCAGCCCTTTCCAAATATGTGTTTTTTATTTTACTATGAAAACCAGCCTCCAACCATATAGTGATATACATGACCTCTTCTAGACATCAGACATCTTGTCCTCATAATGGCGGTAGACATCATGACCTTGTCATCAACAGCTTCTTTTTCTGGTGAGTGCAGGCAATAGATAATCAGTAAACGTAAATGTCTTTCAAAACATTATAGCCATTAAACTTTCATAACTACCAACATGTACTATCTAAATTTTGAGATCTAGGGAAAGTTGAAATAAATTATATTCTCTCACTTTCATTTTATCCTCGTGTGTGTGTATGTGTGTGTGTGTGTGTGTGTGTGTGTGTGTGTGTTTTTACAACAATGCCTTGTTTACCTTCACTTTTGGTAATTTTTCTGAATAGTTTCATTTTATCTTACTATCTGTGGGAAAAAGAAAACTCTATGAGGAAAGCATGTACTCATTTTTAATTATCATCCCTGCTCTGATCTTGTCATGTCCTGTTTTTCATTTGTTTATTCATTTATTCATCCATGTCTTCAAAAACATTTATTATAATGATGATAATAACAATCATAATAGGTACAGTTTCTGAGCACACAAATCGTACCACTGTGTTTGAAATTAGAGACACAAAAATGAATCATTCACAGTTTCTGTCCTTAAAATACTTAAAGTATAATGGAGGAGACACCTGCTTAGACATTAATAATGACATGTATTTAATGAAAGAGTGATAACTAGAAAATTTAGGAACACAGGCAGTGGTATTTAGCCTAGCCCCAGGATTCAACACGTTTTTTTAATAGTGACCCTATGTAGGCCTCTCACAGTGCCAGAGTCAAAGTTTTGATATCTGTGACTAAATGCGATTTAAAATAAAACTTGCAAACTATTCGGGGAAAGAGACTAGTAAGCCGGCAATTAAACCTCCATTCATATATATTATGTATCTAGTGCATGAGATCCTATATCAAGCCCATCTTGAAAGTAGAGGGTCAAAAATGGCTTGTCATAGAAGGGACATCTAAGCTTTGTCCCCAATCAGTAGTCCTACTAATCAAGTTGGGATGGTGAACAGAAGAGTAGAAAGGAGAAAAGTTTATTGTAAGTCTCAGGAAGTCAGTGTCAGGAAAGAGCATAGCATTTTCAGTGAGTTATAAAGTCATGTTAGAATGCATAGCTGGAGTCTGAAATATAAGGCAAAAAATGGGTTGAACTGTTGAACTTATGGGGTGGTTAGGCAGATTCAAAATGATGTACATTATTTGTATGTCTTAAAAATATGACTATTGTGAGGACAAAGACAATTATAAAAGATTTAAAAAGAAAGATGAGTAACACAATCAGTATTTATTAAAATACTGTTATGGCTAAACTTGAGCTAGAATCTAGACCCCAGTTTTCCCCCAAGTTTATGCATTTGACTATCACAGCTTTGCTCTTTAGCTGTGGATTCTTTTTGTGCCACTTCTTCAGAATGTCTTCTTTGTAGAAAATATAAGATTATGAAGGGTTTTCTTCCCTCTCCAGCTTTTAAAATTATTTTTCTGAGGCATCTAAAATGAAGAATCTAGCTCCATTTTAGAAATTATGTTCAGATAATTACTCTTTACCAGTTATCAGATGTGTAGGTGGGTAAATGCCTTTTAAAGAATGATTATTAGACAGCAAAAGAAGATCTCTTAGGATATGTGAGAGTGACATAACTCCTGTGTTGCCAAATGACACAAGCAAGTTGAATGTTCAGAAAGATTTCTGTAGGAAGAATACAGTGCTGCCCTGTATTAACCAAGTTCCTAGCTTCTGTAAACTGGATGCTTTAACATCTGCCCTGCATGGCTATGTTGGACTCATGTCGTTCGGTACAATTTGATGATACTTGAGTCACCTTGCCTTGGCCTCCTGCCTCCCTCATCATCTCCACTCTTCAGGATAAGTCCTCCTCCTGAGGGTGCACTTTTAAATACAAACCAATCAATCTGGAGTCTACGTTTCTTAAAACCCACTTATAGGGCTTTTTTTAAAAAATGTATTTGCCGTAATCCCCTAGTGCCAGACAACTAGGGACATCCCCTATGCCACAGAGAGTGCTGAAATTATTCCAACTAGCCAGTCCTAAATCTGCATACTGTACTTACCTATTCTTTTCCCATGGAAACTACAAAACAAAAAAGGAGCTTGTCCACAGTTTATTCCTCTCCCTCTGCATTGTGATGGACCCCAGTGATTCCCCATGTGTCCTCTCGTGTTGTGACATGTACTCACTCTCTTGAGATCTATGAATATAATCAGCTATTTTTGAGGCAGCTGTTGTCTTCTAATCTGTTGGCTTTACCATGCCTAAATAATAATAAAACCAATTAAAACATGCTCTCGTGATGAAACTGTTCAATGTGCTCAGGGCTCAGTTTGTCAAAGTGCTTTTACACATGGAATCTCCTTTGATCATTTCTCTGATCCTCTGAGTGAAGTTGTTCAGCTGTGACTCCTCCTCATTTTGCAGAAGAAGAAAGGCACAAACCATCAATTTTTCCAGAGTCACGTGGTTATAAGGTGGCAGAGCCAGAACTGGAAACCAGATGCCCTGATCTCATGCAAGGCGCTGGGTACTATGCCAGGCCTGGCTATATTCTGAGAAGACAGAACAAAGAGAAATTTTTATATTATCAGCCCTTGAAAATAGGAACAAATTGGAGTGCAGGGCCATCTGAAATAGTGGCATGCCTAATTAATCAAAATATGGTCTGTATGTCATAAATCAACTTAATTGGATAACAAATGTTTCTAAGTAAATGTTTTTTTTAAGACTATTATAGTATCACATAAAATCATTTATGTGTAATTAATATCATCTAGGCATATAAACTTAAAAGAGCCTTTAAAATGCTTGTTCTCTGAAATAGTTAATTTCTTCAGTGTAATCCTATTCATTTTATTCATTTCATGAGTACAAACTTTATTGTTATATAATTTGAACGTGTACAAATCATAGGAATAAATTTGTCACTCATTCTAAATTAATAAAGAATTGGACAAGCCATTAGAAATTACCAATTCCAATTTCCCCTTATTTTTATATAAAAAAGAAGGCCCAAGTTCACTGGAAGCCTATTGTCCATTTGGTGATAAATTTAAATTCGGGTGTAGTAGTTTGGGTCTTTGTGAATCTTTAGGCTCTCTTTCTGTTAGAATTATACTTCCATATTCTCTGCTTTAAGATTTCATGATACCATCTCTTGGAGTGGGTAGAGCTTCATTCAAACTACGCTTTACCCATGTCGAGTTGAAATGTCAGTCTGACTATCCCGGGTTAAAATGTCAGTATGTATTGCATGTTTCTGCTTGCCCTCTGGCACTGCTGTCATTTGCCAAGAGAACATACTAAGAGTAGCCACTGGGCCAAGAATACTAAGACCTGTAGAAGAGATCTGAACCCAACCACCAATCAGGAGCCAATCTGAGCAGGGCTCCAGGCAACTACAGAGTTGAGAATGAGGAAAAAAGAAGTATTTGTTGTAAGCCACTGAATTTTAGGGTGCTGTCTTCTAAGGCATTATTGTACCATTAGCTGACATACAATAAGCCATCACTTTTTTTTTCATTCCAAGGTTCTTTTAATTGTACATATATTCATTTTTATAAATTTGACCTAATTGTTTATAATGTTTTCTAAAAAGATACAAAGACCCTCAGAAAAAAATGTGATCTTATTTATTTATCTTAGGGTTCTTGATTTACCAGCCAGTTCAAAAAAAAAAAAAGTTCCAAGTACAAATTATACTGGGAATAACCCAAGATCCTATGTTGAACTAAAAAGGAATCTTTTCTGAATCCATATAGTCAAGAGCAGCCTGTTTATAAGCTGAATAGATCACTTATCTACTTGAAGTTACTTCAGATTCAAGTCAGACATCCAAAATTATTCTTTACATACCTTGAATAGGTTTTTTCCTACTTTGGTAACAATTATAACATCATCTCTAGTATACTTGATAAGTCAGTTTCCTTAGAAAGAAATAGTTCTTATTAAAACATCCTTGAAAATTTATGAAACATTCTAACTTGCACATGTATACAGCTTTTTAAACATCTATGTGCCTCATTATTAAATAGAGTTGTAAAATTAACAAAGTGATTAAACATCTATTTCCTTAGTTGAATTCATCAGGATAGGTAACGTTGTATGTTTTGAGGGAAGAAAACTTGAGACCTGGAGAAATTTGTTCAGCATGCAGCTAGCAAATGGCCTACTCATGTACTTTTCCAAATATCAAAATTGAGATATTAAGCAAGAAAGCTTTGTGGGATGAAGCATATGGGATAGCACAAGCAGTAACAAATCTAGGTGTTGTCAGGGAGCCTTATGATTAACCGAAGAAGATACAGTCCAAATTTCTCCAGTGCGATCTGACTTCCTTGTCCTCTGACCACTTGGCATGTTTTTCTTTGTGTGAATCAAGTAAGGAAAACAAGTAGTTAAGTAGAGGAAATTAATATAAAGACTTGTATATCAAGGTGTTATAATAGCTGAAATAGTTAATAGAAGATGATAAATTGACCCAGAGATTAGCAAGAGGAAGATACCATTACCATCCACAGTTCTGATGGGTCACTGGAAGAAGGAAGGTTACCAGACCCCAGCAGCTGTAGCTACCTGCAAGAGGTGGAGGAAGGCAGGAGGGGTGCTACCCTGAGAGAGCAGGGATCACAACAACTCTCTGACTGGCCACCAACAGCCAATCACAGGGAAGAATCACCTTTCTTCCCCCTTCTTCTTTTCTGTAATCTCCCACCAGTTCTCTCCAAGGCGAGAGCTAACCTGAAGCAAGTTGGTAAGGCCATCTAGGAAGTAGAATTTGCAAGGATCTGTGCTCTGCCACAGAGTGCAAAGCAGAGCAGGGTAAAATTAGGAAGCTGATATCTAAGATTACATAAGCAAAGAGCAGTTACAGATTCCTTCTTGATTGCAAGTTTTAAAGGTATCACTTGTGAGCAATGCTAGGTTTTAATGGGTTAGGTGGCCTGAAGAAGGGGTATAAATGACTACTATAGTTGGGGAGTGAGTGAGAAAGAGACACTGACCAATGTCACCCCAATAAATTTAATAAAGAAAGGAGATACTGAAACAGAATATATAGTCAGTCCAAGGACAAACTTTTAGTCCATAGGTTTTACTATTGCTCTTATTTAGCAAGTTCAATACTTAAATTAATTCAAGGTATTTATCTTTTGAAAATCTTAATAACCTCACTCCCTATCCTTCTGCCCACTTAACAAAAAATAGACAAATGAAGACTGTGTGTGTGTGTGTGTGTGTGTGTGTGTGTGTGAGAGAGAGAGAGAGAGAGAGAGAGAGAGAGAGAGAGAGAGAGTGTGTGTGTGTGTGTGTGTATGTGTACATATAAACATATAAACTCATTAGAATTAGTGGCACACCAGTCATGACAGGGAGCTTGGCCCAAGCCTCTCCTTGGCTGTATCTGATCAATGATGAAGACATGAGGTCCATGCACTGGCCCTGCATGTTTGGCAGCTAAAATCCAGTGTACAAAGAACATGTTAGCCAGGAGCACAAGGATGGAATGGAAAAGTACTCCTGAAAATGTGTCTAATTTCTTTCAGATGTCTCCCATCGGCTTGGTTGTTGGAATGTTTTGTTGTTTTCCATTTAATACCTATTATAGTTGCTCTTCAAATATGAGATGAGTGAAAAGAAAGTTTTTTAAAAAGAATGGCTTCAATCCATATTCATACATACACATATAGAATACAAAAACTTAAAACCACACATATAAAATGGAATAATATATAAATGTATACATATATGTGCTTTTAAGGAAAACAACCATTTGATTACTTTTTACTTAATTAACTTTGATTTTTCTGTCTGATTTTTAGGTGTCTACAGAAGAAAACCATAATAAATCATTTATAAAAATGGCCCAATCCTTTTAACTGGGAAATATAGCCAGACTTTCTCATAAATTGTTTAGAATAATGTGAAATTATAGTGATTTCTCTCCGATATGTGTGTTTAAAGGAAAAAAATAATAACCACAAGCTTTAAAGATGATTTTATTCAGCGGTTGTGGATAGGATTTGCCAAGAGAGGAAGAAAGGGGTCTATGTTGGGAAAATCTGTGCATTTTAACAAATAATGATGTATGTTACTTCCTCATATCCTTGCTGAAGAACACAGACTCTGTCACTTGAAAAACAAAAACAAAAGCTAGATCAGAGGTTAGAAATCACAAACAAAAATATTGATGGCTGTAAGTGCTAAGAAGGTAAATAAATCTTTCCTCTCCCTAGACTTTCTATAAGCTTCTGTCTTGTGGGGTCTTAGGTGGTATTAAATTATGCTGAATGTCTAAGCCAAACATTCTGAAACACTCCTTTGCTCATCAACTGAAAAGAAACAACTTTCTAGCCTGGCTCTTGTGAAATGCCTTCTCTTGAAAAAGATGTACCCAGAAATCATTATTTAAACATGAGGGGTTTTTTTTTCTAACTAAATCAATTGTTCAAATTAAAAATGCAAGGGGGATGTTTAACTCACCTAAGGGAGGCAACCATCCTAAAGGATATAAAATATGCTTAAAAAAATACGAACACGTGTGAGTTCAGTACCATTCATTTCAATTCAGGGCCTACAGGGGTGTTTTTTGTACCTTACTTTTATTATCACTGTGGTGATTTGCAAATGTTTTTATCATCACATTAAAGTTGTTCTTATGTGTTTCTGTTAGATAATGAGGTTTGGTCCATTTTATGATATCATCTACATTTTTTAAAAACTCATGAAAAACATTATATGCCATTAAATATTCTTTTAGAAACTCATATTGAGAGCTGCATATTCTGTTAAATTAATTTAGTTCATTTTATTTAACCAATGACCTAAGTTTGAACATTTAAATTATCACATTTTCTTTATTCCAAATAATGCTGTAATGATGTAAACATTCTAATAAGAAAATCTCAAAAATATTATCATGAGTAGTTTCTTCAGAAACAATCCTACAAGTACCATTACTGGGTCAAAGTGTATGCATATTAGTTTTTTGATACATATTTACAGCTGTGCCTTTGTCAACTGTGAGCATTGTCACTTATTTTAATCTTACTTTTTAATGTGCATTTTGATTTCTACTGAAATATTACTTTTGCATTTATTTAATCATCATCTCTATGTCCTGATTGGTGAGTTCTTATTAATATTCTTCAACAGTAACACTAAATGTATTACCCCAGGCCTTGTGCTAAGGATTTGGGATATAGAGGTAAACAAGGTAGGCAAGGACTAAGCCTATAAGAAGTTAACAGTTTAGTCAGAGAAGAACATGCCATTATGAGGGCATTGGAGGATTTAAAAGGTAGGAATGCTGCAAGGAATGTATCTAGAGAGACAGGGAAGGGCCTACTAATGAAGAAGAGTGATCAATTTATTTTTTTGATCTCATCGTTACTTTTGATTTTTAAGGATTTATCGACTAAGAATATTATTATTTTATCAAGGTTATACATGGAAAATACTCCAAATTTTCTATTTTTTGTCTTTCAATTTTGCTTTATATTTTTCTCTTGTCAAATTTAGCAATTAATTCCCCAGTAATTTTGTAGTTGGTCATACTCAGAAAGGTGTTCTCTACAAAACAATAGAAAACTTTACTACCATTTTCTCTGATGCTGTTTATGCTTTTTATATTTAAGTCTTTATATAGAATTTTTTTAATGATATATTATGAGATAATACTATACGGCTTTCTGGGTTTTGTTTTGCTTAGAGATTCTTTTTTTAACCACAAATGTTTATAGTTGATCCAATATTTAATTTTTAATGGTCAATTTTTTTCAATGAGTGACAGAAATTGATACTATACTGAATTATTACTGTACTTCCTGCACTTTCAAAAAATTTTTTATTTCTATGTGCCAGTGCCAATCAGTTTTAATTATTACAGTTTTATATTTTTGTATAACATTTTATAAGGCAAGATCCTCCTCAACACATTTATGTTTTGAAGATTGCTTGCATATTTTCATTGTAGGTATTTTGATTTGAATTTCCTTAATGTTCTTTATCAGCTGAGAAGAACTGACGTATTTCCAAATGTATCACAGATTATGTTCTGCTATTTAAATCTTTAGCTGTCTTGGGATTCATTATTTTACTCCTACCTCTGTTTCTTTTTATCATACCATTTCCAGTTCTTGTTGATATTATCTAGGGATTCAGAGCTAAATTAAAAATATTAAATTATCATACAGCACACATATGATTTCTAGAATAAATATTGGCATATTCACTTTAAGGCTACTATTTATTGTCACCTCTGCATTTGATCTATAATGATTCTCCATTCATGAGTTCTTTGTCTTCATTTCACAGAATGCTAAAGTATATTTTCCCATGATTCTTTCTATTAGGGAGAATGCATATCAGGTCTTTTCCAATCTTCAATGCTTAAGAACATCTTGTTTCTCTCTCAAATATGAATAACATGGCTGATTATGCAATATTTCAGTCGCAATCACTTCTCTTCAAAATCTGTGAGCATAGATTGCTTATCTTTGGATTTAATGGTGTAAGAAAAGAACTTAATCCAGCTTTTATTAATTGTTATTATAATATTATTATCATTTGCTTTAAGTATTTTATTTTTGGCTTTATATGATTTTCTTTTCATTTTGAAATTTAAAAAAAGTAAAACTTGCCTTCTGATATCTCTTTTTTTAATATTTTTTTGATGCATGGTAATTGCAGAATGGGACACAGCATTTCTTCTACCTAAGAGGGGTTGCTTGTGTGATTGTTTAATCATTGCTTCAAATCCGTTCAGGTGTGTCTTTCTGAGACTCTTGTAGGTAATAAGAGATCCTGCATGAGATATTCGTATATCTCATCTCTTCTCTAATCATGTTCATGGTTATCATTTGACAGAACCATAAATCGTTCTATATTATCTAGCTGCTCTTCACTGCTTTTTAATTTGGCAAATAATATTTTAGTCCCATGTAATTTTTCATGATCTCAGATTATTCCTCCTTTATGATTGCATGCTCTGTTCACTTAGTTATTCTACTGTCTAGAATCATTTTATAAATATATAAAAATATTCTAAAATTTTATCCTGCTGTCTTTGGGAAATACTTGTCAAACTATTTTTGAATCTTAACAGGCATTTCGTCTTAGACAGTTATATCTTTTCATAGGAATTTTGATTTTTCTCTACTTTTCTGAGAGGAATAATTATCTGTTCCAACAAAGTTCTACTGCTATGCCAGACAACTTTTCTGCCACACCACATGCTCTGAGGACCCATTCTACAGCGTTCACTTTATGCTTACTGTGACCACAAGATCCAGACAGAAGCTTTTGGCTCAATAGAGTAAGATGTCTGAAAAAGATATATTCCAGCCCTAGTTTCTTAGCCAATGCAGACATCAGCTCATAGCAGAAGCCTTGCCTTGAATATTTAGTTTTCTCTCTGTCATCCCCTTGATGATTATTCCCCCTGGAAAGAAGGTTTTCTATAAAGGTAGAAATTTCTGGTCATTGCAAGGACATCTGGCTTCCTAGCTAGTTTTCTGCCAGTTGATTTCTACCAGTCTTTGTTTCTTTCAAGTTAAAGGTGCCAGTGAGGTTATGACATGATTTTCCTTAATTCCTAAGTGCACTGCTATTTAACAAAATAGAAATATAAATTCCTTTGATACTTTATCAAACAGATGTTCCTCAAGTTTTTTCATATTAATGGCTTTCCACCCATTTTTTGTATATTTATTATCAATTCTATGAAAATTAGAAAAGTGGTATAGATGCCTTGGTTAATGTTGCCAGGATACACCTAAGTCTATAATCTACTGAGACAGAATTACATGTCTTGAAACAAACATCAAACTTTTCATTAATTCCAATAAGACATCCTAAAGTAATTTATGAAAACTGATGATAAGACATTTTAATTCATTATTCTTAGCAATGTCTGGACATTATGACTTTATAGATGAAAGAACAATATATGCAATTAGCCTACCCTTATTAAATAGTGATGGTGTACTGTACTCATGGCAAGTTGTAAGAGGAATCCAAATAAAACATAAAGTCATGAGCTTCGCATAGTTATCTAGTTATAGGAAAGTGATATTTTAATGAAACAATTATGAATAATAGCATATTAGCAGGTATTAAAATTATTTAGATTCATAGAATATATAAGTTAAATATAGAATATATAAGTCAAATAATAGGGAAAAGGGGAACTTAAGCTTTACCTTAAAGGACTAGTAATTTATAGATAGGTTAGAAAAGAAGGAAAATTCTACTTGGTGGAAAGTGTAATTATAATAATGATTATGACAGCCGCCACCACAATTGACTATTTCTCAAGCATTTTACTGGCATCATTTTATTTAATCTTCTCAACTATTTTTTGAGCTAACAGTGGTCCCAATTCACAGTGAAGATGCTGAGGCTCAGTGAATGATGCAGTCCAGATTTGAATGCAGACTGGCAAGCTTCCAAAGTGTAAGATTTTAACTGCTAAGCCTTATTCCACTGGACCAGAGTCATTGTTGAGAGCGAATTTAGTATATGTGGGGAATAGTGCTGAATTCAAAACAGGAATAAAAATAGTAAGTACTCAGGAGAGGACCTTTCAAAACATAATGCATCAGCCACATTTGGACTTAAAACAACCTGAATGTCATTCACATCCTTGGTAGTCAATCTGAGAGTACAGTTTACCAAGTATTTTTAATTTTTAATAGACCATTTCCCTTTATATCCTACTTTTCAAAACATTTCCATTGTCTTTCTTGGATGGGGCAAGGACAGCAGAGGCCTGAAAAACTTAAGCTGAACTCCACATTGTTTTCCTTTGTGGTGACATTGTGGTGAAAAGGTGTCTTGAGTGACCCTCAGGGAAATAGCATTGGCCTAGATTTAGGGAGAATAAGGAGCTGTGACTGAGAAAATCCTGCAGGCACTAGAGATGAACTTTTTTGGCATTTGATATCTTTACTGGAGATCAATGGGAGTTGAGAAGGATTTATTTTTATGGCTCTTTTACTCCTAGTGGTTTAGAATTAATTCAGCATTTTTTAATGAATTGAATACTATATAGAGAGAATGAGCCAAGAACACTTTGAATCCCACCCATTCTACCTAGGTAAAATAGAAAGTGTTTCATGACTCATCTCTGATTCCTTGAAGAAATGCAATAGCACGTCAGTGTTTTTTCAGGTCTCCCAAATTTTGTATGATCTTTCTTCAGTTTCTCTCTCCCACTTCTAGTTTAGATTTTCCCTGATTTATTCCTTTACGTATTTACAGCTTCTCAGTTCACCACCACAACCTGAGTTTGTCCACTTCTGTGCCTATCTGAGAGAAGAAAAAATCTCCAGGATTTTGAAAGAAGTTTTTGTGAGAGACTCTTCTGAAAGCATCCCTCCTACATAGAGATAGAACATTTGTTGGACATTGCTATAAATATTAAATAATTAATATTTACTGAAATATTAGTACTGCTAAGTCTTTTTTCTCTAGTCCTTTTTTCTGTTCCTTTTTTTTTTTTTTTTTTAGATATTCTATGCAAGTTTCCCAAGCTTAATGTTTAATTCAACTGATCTACATAGGATATTAGGCTAAGGTACCCAGATTGTAACCCAAGATAGCTTTTATTTGGCTTCAATGTTAAGACTGATAGGATTCTTATTTCTTTCCAGAGTGTCTTTAAGACCTTTTTTTATTTTGGCATCCCAGGTCAATGTCCCTGTCCCTGGGTTGTTCGTTACCTCTTTTTTGTGGGCACCCTGATATTTGTCACTTACTTTGCTCTCTTAATTAAAAATAAAGGCACATTTGTTTTTCTCCTTTTCTTCTTACTATGCTGCACTGACCTCCAGTTTCTTCCCATTCTGCCCATCTCTCCATCCCTGACTCCTGAAAATTGTCTTTTCTGCTCTTATTTATTTCCACTTGGCTTAGATTTTATACATACATCCTATTATGAAGGCTGACTGGTGAAAAGTTAACTTCAAAAATCTCTACTCAGTTTTGTTGAAGGCCATGTGGCTTTGAGAGAAGGTGATATTTTCCTGGCACCTTGCCCATATTTTTTTATTCCTCTCTGGTTTTCAAGAGTATATGTTTTCTCTTCCTGTTTTAAAACTTTGATCCTATTGAATCATTAACACTCAAATGCTTGTTTCCATTTTAAGGTTGATCTTGGCTTTCAGTTGTCATCAGAACAGAGGCATTTACCTTATTCTAGGTCTATGACCAACCATTCTCTGGAAGATTCCTCATGCTGCCTAATATTTAGTTTCTTTCTAGGGACATATATGGGTGTCCAATTTATGGAAACTGATTTTCCCAAATCCTAACAGTACAAGAATAGAAAAATAGTATAAATTTAAAATAATAAAAACACTTGCAGCTAACAGCAAGAGAATGACTATTTTCTTAAACCTTCTTAAAAGTTTATCAATGTCATTTCCATCAAATCTTTCTAATCACACTAAGTTTAATTATTTTCATGTTTTCTGAACCTTTATAATATCTGTTTTATCACTCTTATAGTACTTACTTCACATTCTTTCTATTAGCTTTACTTTTGCCTGAGTCTTTTCTTCTAGAGAAAAAGTTTCTTGAGGGCATGGGCTGCATCCTGTGAAGCTATTGATACCTTCTTTCTTAAAATAAAACTCAAAGTCAAACACTTTAAAACACTCAGACTGGTTCTCAATTCTTTTTCCACCTAGGTCAAGTCAATTGTTATTTTTCTCTCTTCATATAAATAGATCTCTAGACACACACACACACACACACACACACACACACACACACACACACACACACCCGTTTGGATAGGCTCTGTTTTTAATATTACGTTCAATATCTTTTGATCCTCCATAAATACTATGCAAAATGTTAACTTATTCCTAACTCACAACCTTTTCTTTCTAAGTACTTTCAAACTTTTCTACTCTCTTCCAGATACTTCTGTCAATAAACCACTTACTTTTAGTCACTTGGACTATACCTTTCCAGGAAATTGAAGCCATTAGGAGTAAGATCTTCATATCTCTTCCACTATCTTCAATCTATATTTTTATCTGTTTTTCCTGTCTGAATCAAGGAGGCTTCCCTACCATTTCCCCCCACCACATGGAGAATATATTTGTGTCTTTGATTTTTAAATTATTTTTCAAACATTTATTATCAAATACCTCATCTTTCTCTCATTAACATCAGACTTCTACCCTTATGTTCTAGCTAGAACTGTTCTGACTGAAAGTCACCAAAGACATGCTACTTGTCAAATCTCATAGCTTTTTTCTCAGGACTCTTCTTGCTGGGCCTGTGGCAACATTGTTTGGGAATGTAATCCTCTTGTCCTACATTTTGAATATTTTTTTCCATGTGGCTTTATAAAATTATTCAACCGTTGGCACTCTGTACCTCTTTGATTTCTTTCTTTCTTCTGCTTTTTTACAAATTATTACATTGATTTTAATATTATCAAGACATCCATTTTTAACCTTCATCAATGATAATAATAATTGAAATTTTTGTTATACTCTATGCCAGTGCTTGTTCTGTGTTTATGAGTTACCTCAATAACCAAATAAGTGGGTAATTCTCTTATGTCCATTTATGAAAGTGAAGCTTAGGTAACTAGCCCACAGAGATAAGTGGCAGATGGGACTAGTGTCTAAACATGCTGATTCTTCAACCTGTTCAAAAGTTTTTATGGATAATTTTATCCATATCAATGATGTAAGTACGATCTTTATTTTCCGAATTCTAACTCTGACCTTGTCTATAACCCCAATCTGTATTTCAACATGCCCTTTAAATCTTGAATCCCAACCAATTTTCTTAACTAATCTTTGGCTACACAGACCTCTGGCCAAACCATGATGGTAACTCGAGGACTATTACTCCTTGCCTTGCTCACACTTTACTCCCTGCCATAGAATGCCCTAATCTGTTTATGTTGCCCACAAGGCTCACTCTTAACTGACTCTCCAGTCTTTAAGATTGAACTCAAATGTGTTCTCTTATTTCTAGCTTTCCCTAAATTTCACATGCAAAATTAATTTCTCCCACATCTGTATGCTATAAAAAACTGACTGAACATGGCTCCATTATAATGCTTAATACATAGCATTGAAGTTTGTTTGCTTGCCATGTATTTTTTTCAATAAACAGATAGTGAAATACATTAATTTATGGTTGCCCTTTTACATAGGGTAGAAATAAGTATGTCTTGCCCATAATATGGTCTCAGTAATTATTTATTAAAATGAGCAAAATTAATGACTATTTCTCCAAAATTACATTTTAAAAAGAACAATTTTAGGATTGCCATGTGGTCCTATTCATTGCTAGATGTCTATAGCTAATCAAGGCCTCCAGGATATATTGCTATTATCTCTGAACTCTATCCCACACAGTTTTTACCATGTCAGAAGTCATTTAAAGGAGATAAGCACAAACAATATCTAAATAACAAGGTTGACATTGAATAAGTTTATGACATAAATAAATTATTAAATTAATATATTCTTCTTAAATCCCTTTTCTTTCATTTCTATGTATCTGATCCCTATCCAGTTCAAAGATTATCCCTTCCATGAATCTTTTCAGGAACACGCAATTGCAATATATCTCTTATTTTTTCTCTGAACTCTGTGCTGTGTGTCTATATATGTCTTCCATGATGAACTTTTTATCTTTTCCATGATGCATCTGATTACTTCTTCTTGTCTATAAGATACTGGAGGACAATGTTCTCTTTCTTAGTCCTTTTTGGTATCCTTTGTGCCCAGTTTTTCTCACAGTAGACACATAGTGGAGGTAATGATGCACATGTGGCTAATCATAAAGTCCTCCTTAATTAATCTCAAAAAACACAATTGAATACCTAAAATTCATTAAGTCAAGCCAATAAGCATAAATTAACTGTTAAAACTATGCCCAGCCACATTCATAGACTCTATGAGTTTTATAGAAGAAAAGAACATGATTGCTCCCCTTGTAGCTTTTACAAAGTAGATGGAGAGACAGACTTTTACAAATGAAACTGGAGAACTGTGTATAATCAGATGAGTGATTTTTTCCATTTACATCATCACCATTTAAATGATGGAAGAAGATTCTTTCTCTACTTCTTAATTGTATCCAATGATTCTGAACTTTAACAGCTGGAAGTGAACAGTTTGACTGACAATAGTCAGTGGAAACTCATGCCTGGGAATGAGTTCAAAGCACTGTGATTACCAAAAGTGGGATTGTCAAAATCAAGTTCAATCCATGGGGAAAAAGCTCTCATCATGAAGACTATCTAGACAGGGGATAAAGATGAATAAATGCAATTGGAGATTCAAGCTGTGAAACTGGAAGCTATTTGGGTGAGGTTTGATACTGAGGTCACTATTGAATTTAATGGCTTTGTATTGCTAACAGTAACCACCATGCAAGAGTAAGGAACAATTTGTCCCACTCCAGGAAGAGTGCCAATATAAAGTGCATATGTGTCCAAAATCCATCCACTTACCTCCTCCTGACTGCAATATCATTCATCTCTTGACCCTGACAGTTTTCTTAAGTGAGCTTTGTTTGAACCAAAAATCCAGAAAGCATTATTGGCCATTGCAATATTGGCTAAAAAATTATTTATTTATTTATTTATTTAAAATAAAATTTTATGGTATACAACTACTTGTTGAAAACATCTGCTACTGTCGCAGTCTATATAGTTTACTTAAAATATCTATGAGAATACAAAAAGATTAAAAATTTAATGAGTAAAAATATTCCCTAAACACTGAGAATTTATTTCACAAGCTGAGAAATGTTAAGGTTTATTATGAGCCTATGGGATATGGAGTATTAGAAATAATTAATGCCTTCCCTTGTAAAAAGACTGCCATCCATTCCAGGAGGAAGAAGTTTCTATTCTGGGTAACCCTTGGCTCTCAGACTATCCCCTGGCTTAGAGACCCAGTCTGAACAGGAAAGTGAATGAGTGCTCTTCCCCTGCCTCTCTATATGTACCGCTTTTAAACATTACCTAAAGCCTCACTTATACCAAATAAAAATATCTTAATTCTTAATATTTAGTTATGTTATCACTTAAGAGCCCAGTTGATTTAATAAAGTATATATGTGGTAGTACTAGCCCATAGATACATTAGTTCACATTTAAGAAGAAGTCTTCCCCTTTAAGACACTTCCATGTTTTGAAAAGCTATTGTAGTAAATTAATTTTGTTAGAGTGGGACATTTTACTGTCATTTACCAGGAAATATTCTTAGTAGTAAACAAAGCTGTGATGTCTGTGTTGAGAGAATGCCCCCTGGATGTTTGCAAAGCACACTCTGCATAACTATTCTTGGCAGAAATACCTGACATTTTCAACTCAAACCTCTTAAGTAGATTTTATTCATTAAAACATAAAATAAAGAATGTTTTATTTGTGAGATTCTGGCAAAATTCTCATGACATCACTGAAGTTATCTATGATTGCCTTCCCTACTCCTTCTTTCCCTGGTTTGGGTTGTTATGACATTACTAGTCATATCCTAGTGTATCACATTTTTAATGCAATGTAGTACTCCATTTTCCTATGAAAAAGACATTTTGATAGGTCAAACATTTGAATATCTACAATTTCATGTGCTTCAATCTAATATAATGGTTACTTATTTTTAAAACAGATGTTCATTTAAAATATTTAGAGTAATTTTGTTAAAATGCTTTTGGGTCATTGGCTAAATGGTACATTTAAAATTTTACATGGGGTGAACAAACCTTTTAGGGAAAATCGTGTGGATGTATTTTTTCCTATTTCTCTCACTATGTACAATGAAAAACCTTGGGCATTATATACAAAACTAACATAATATGACTCCGAAAGGTGAAGAGAAGTGGGAAGCCCAGATAGTGACCTTGGGACACAGGATTGACATGGTGGTAAATTCACTGAGTTTTAAACCTATTGTCAGTCCTGGGTTTCAGGCATTGTTAGCACCTAGTCAGGGAGTATACAAGAAATAAGAGGAAAACTGTATCCCAATAATTTCCAGGGTACCAAGTTATTTTAAAGGGAAAAAGTGGGGGAAATTGAATTTGTACCATTTCTCCTCAGAACAGAAATCTTCAGTATTTGTTTTGAATTTATTTTTTTCAAGTTTTCTAGGTTTCATCTTAGAAGCCTCTTATTTAGGGAGCCTTCCTGACTCCCTATATTTGCTTTGTTTCCCTCCTATAAGCTCCCCTTGAAATTTATACTTAAATAATAAGCTCATTGTTTGGTAGAATACCTAGAAAAGCAAATATAATATTGGGAGACTATTGCTTCATGGTGACAGGGGTCATGCTTGGTTCAATGTGTAAAACTTGGTGTGCCTCATGTTAGGAACTCAGTAAACATTATTGAACAAATGAACGAATGAATGAAAAATTGTTATACTTAAGCATAAACTCTGTGAGAGTAGAGATTATTTCTCATTCATCTCTTTTTTTTTTTTTTTTACCACAATTACTGGAGAAATTAAACCATAGCATAAAACTAGTTTCCCCAGTAATAGTGGTAAAAAAAGATGAGTGAGAAATAAATTCTAATAGACATTGAAAGTGTGGCTCTGCTTTCAAAAAGAGCACATTCTGACAATTAATTAAGTTCCTTTCAGCACCAAGAGTTAATATATACATACAAACATTTTTTTAAATGTACATAATATTAAGTAACAGCAAGGGATTACTAGATCACACTGCTGCTATATGAATTAAGTACTGCTGCTATATTAATTCAGTACATATGAATATTGTGGGATTTAGTTTTGCAACTTATGTCACACCCAGATAGGAATAAAAGCCCTTTAAGGCATCATTCTGAATGGTGGGCAAAATCTCCTAACTGCCAGTATTGGGTACAAGTTTTACTGTCCCTTAATGCCAAAATCTAAGAAATAGATTTCAGAAATCTATTACTACACTAGCTATTGTTTGTGTGTGTGTGACTTAATAAAAATAAGAAGTGGTCAGTTGATTTTGACCTAATTCAAATAATTATATTAACAACATAATATGTTAACAATATAAATTTTTAATCACTCCAGCTATCTAAGAATATTTTATTAAAATGCTCAACAAATTATGTATTGTGATATCAACTTCCAGTTACTTTTGCGTAGAGTTTGAGGAAGACATAATGAAAGGGTTTTTTTTAGAATTCTTGCCTTCTTTAGGCACATTTCATCTTGTTCTGTGTCATTAGTTTCTCAGTCAAATAATTTGTGTTCTTTTGGTATACAACTACTTCATTTCAGATTTTCAGTACCCCATCACCAGATTTTTACAAAGAAAATATATGAAAAAACATTGGCTTGACTACAGCATAGGAAAAGTTTAAAATGTATTTTGAAAAATATTGGGCTCTTATGACTTAGAAAATGACTTTCCTATTTATTTCATTTGTTCCTCTTTTTTTCCTCTCTCTCTCTCTCTCTCTCTCTCTCTTTTTCTTTTCTCTCTACTTTCTCCTAATCCTATCTGCACCCTCCTGCTCTCTCATTTTTTTGGTTATTGCTATTCTATTCCAACCCAAAGTTTTTTGCTTACTAAATATATTTTAGAGATTAAACTCAACCTGAAAAGTTCAGTTTTGGCCATTATCCAGAATTTGATGATTTTGAACTATACCCCTAGTATGTCCCTATCAAATATCGCACTTACTGTAATCATCTCATTTGACCATTGACTGTTTAAGGGGCCCATGCCTGGTCTTAAGTGTGAGCAATATTACTTAATTTATTTATTTGGGTCAGGCTTTATGGAAGATGCTGTGGCTTTGCATAAACATACCTGCTTTTATGTGACCTGATATAGTTTAACCAAAGGAAAAACTGAAAAGCAGATAGTAGAGAAAAATTATTTAAAGAAGTATTTATGAATCTTGATCTGGTTCCTACATTCTCATTTAGGAGGTTTCTGAATTCCAGAATTTGTCTTCTCTCTCCTTCCTGCCTCCCTTCCCCACCACTCCTCAGTTGTATTCTCTGATCTGCTGCTGTGTCCAATTCATTCCCCTCACATAAATATTAAACTGAAAGATGAAAATCTCTTTTAAGAATGCCGAGTTTTTATAGGACACTGGTGTAATAAAGAATCTCCATGAATTTTCTGCATGTCATTCTGTTTAATAATAAATTATTAATTAACATTACCTATTATTAATAGTAACTACAATCATAATTTATTTTATACTTCAGATGATTATGTCATCTTATAACAGAGCATTGTCATTTTTGCAACAATATTATTTCACCATAGACTTTAATACTGATGATCATAATAATTCTCTGTCAAAAGCCACATGTATTTGTTATTTTACATGTAGAATGAAGCCTAAGGATTATTTTATTCTTTGTCAAAAAAGGACAACTGATCCATATAAAAATAATTTTATAGGATGATCAATATGCATAATTTTATAATTAAATAATATTATACTACAGTTCATTTGTTCATGAATGACAGTAAGATTTATCATCTATCCTTTTAGCCATTCCCCTGCCCAACCACATTTCACTGTATATTAATTCATAGTATTTTATTAATCTTTAATTATAGCTTCATTAGATAGGGTGAGCAAAGTATTATATTAACCCTTTCTTCACAGTAAGAAAAACAATAATAGGGCAAGTGACAACACCTATGTTACTAAGTAGATTAAATTTTCATTTAGAGTAGAAACCATTTGCCTAAGTTCAAGAGAACTCAAAAAGCACAGTATAAGAATCTCACTATAATATTCTTTTTGGTACTTCATTTTTTAAATTACATTAGTAATAAATATAATAGATTAAGTCACTTATGAACCCAGCATCCAGGACAAAACACTCTAAATTTTCATACATAGTTTTCAAATAGTTTTCTTCTTTATTTATAGCAGACCAGATCAATAAATGTAAAACTTGAGTATTAAAAACAGGTGAAAGGATCATTAATTTTAGATTGCCTTTTTCTTTACCTATATATTATAAACATGAATTATACCTATTAAGTGATTTAGAAATGAAACAAGATTTCAGACATCAAGAAACTTATAATTGTCCTTGAAGAATAAGACTAATACAGATGCAAGAATATAGTCTTTATGATAGCAAGGATTCATTCACTACTAGAGTCCTATACCAAATGTTGAGAATGGCCCAGGGGAGGAAGTCAAGAGATATAGCTAATAGATGAATGAATAAAGGATAGCTTAGTAGTAAAACATAAACAACTGAAGAGGATGGAATGGCTTGGGTTTCTTTTAGGTGGTTAGAGAAGGCTCACTTAGGAAGTGGTTTAACTTTGAAATTGAAAGACAGATGGATTTAGTCTACGGCCATACCACCCTGAACAAGCCTGATCCCGTCTAATCTCAAAAGCTGAGCAGGGTCAAGCCTGGTTAGTACCTGGATAGAAGACTACCTAGGAAAACCAGGTGCCATAGGCATAAAAAATGATAAATATGGGATTGTAAGCTGACAAGGTCCTTGCAATCTGTGGGGTCAACCAAAGGTTGCCTTGCCAAAAAAAAAAAGAAGGACAGATGGATTTAGAGAGAAGAAAGGAAAAGCGGAAAGCATGCAAAAGGGAGCACATGAGATCTGTGTGGAGTATCCTTGCTGACATTTGACTTGAAGCATAATGTGCATGAGACATTTTGGCTAGATTCAGTGGCAGGACCTATGAAATCCTAAATAAGGAGCATGTTTTATCTTTCAGGTATTTGAGAACGGTTTCTATATGCCATCAGCTTGCTGCCCATAGAATTATATATACATAAAATGTACCTAATTTGCAGAATAAATTTGAGAAAGAAAAAGCTAAAAATGGGAAGAAGTGACAATGGGAATAGTCTGGAAGTTAAATAAGTATCTGAAGCAGAGTAGTAGCTATAAGAAAGAGAATACATGGGTGTAAATGAGAGCAACTACATGACAACAGGTGATGGACAAAGAACAAGAGAATGACCCAATACTCTTGGCCCTTAAAAAGCAGGGAATAAATTATGGAGAAGGATGAACTGACATGTGTTAGGTCAAGCATTAGGAGAAGCAGCTAGAGCATGGTGGGGAAGAACATGTTAGACCTGGCTGCAGTCTTTACAAACTATGCAGTGCTGAGAAGTTGGTTTAACATTTCTGGTCACCAGTATCCTCATATCTATGATTAAACACTAAAAAATATACCATAAATTTGTATAAAGATTGAATAAACTAAAGCTTATAGAAGATTAACACACAGTAATCACTCCATAAACTCTGGCAGCTTTGATGAGCACTTTACATATGGTAACTATGCTAATTTTTTTAGTTATTTTAAACATTTTATTATGCAATATTTGATACATTTTAGATTATATGTGCTATATACATTTTATGAAGCAGGATAATAAAAAAAAGCACTTGTGAACTGACTATCCATCTTCAGAACTAAAACAGAACCAACATCTTTGAAACCCCCTCTGTGCTTCTACACATTTACAGAGGTAACCATTGTGTTAACTCTTTAAATAAATTTTTGAGTCATAATTTACATATAATAAAATACAGTCACTGTAAGTGTATAAGTCCATGAATTTTGACAAATGTGTATATTGCCCTAATGCCAAATGTAACAAATGTGTAACCATCACCCTAACAAAGATTTGAAATAATTCTGCCAACCTCAAAAGTTCCTTTTTTACCCCATTACAGTCAATTCGAATAGTTCCAATATGTCCCAGGCAACCACTGATTTATTTTCATATGTTCATTTTACCCACTTTAGAACTTCATATAATGGAAACATTTGTTGTACCTGGCTTCTTTCCCTCAAGCCAATGTTTAGATTCATCCATATTATGTGTATCTACAGTTCATTCATTTTTATTATTGAGAAGAGTGTGTGATATACACTATGCCATAACTACATTTGGGTTGCTTCTAGTTTTGGCTATTATGAGTAAAGCTGCTATGAACATTCATATACATGACTGCCAAACTGTTTCGGGAAAAAAGTAAAAGTTTTTTGTTTGGTTTGTTTAATACTTCACTGCCTCTAGAATTTGGACAGTTCTGGTAGTTCCATATCCTTGTCAACACAAAAAGACTTAAAATCGAGATTTCTGAAATCTAACCCCAAATCCTCTACTTCTGGGCTGTGTGACCTTGTTTAAGTAATTTCACTGCCTTGGGGCTTGGTTTCCTCATTTCTTAAATGAGGGGTTAGAATGGAAAGACTCTGAGTTCACTGCAGCTCTAATTTTATAAAAGCCCAGTTCTCTCTATTGTGGTTCTTGAGAGCCAATCACATCTGCCTCTGGAAGCTGCTCGTGTATATTGTAAATGATGTGTAAACTCTTTCAGCCTGGCAAACAGAGGGATGCAGGCGCTGCTGTGCCATTTCACCCGGGTATGCTGGCCAAATTCCAATCCATGTAATTGCATTCCGCAGGTCCTGACTCCCCTGTGGTTTCAGTTTCAATTGGGATGGAGTGCACAGTCTCCCTGCTCCCCAGTCTGACCTGTCTTCCACAGCAGTTGGGATCTATTGCTCTGTGCCATGAAACAACAGTCAGGCCAGCCCCCAGGGTGGCTTCTGTGTACAGTCCCAGCAAGGGGATTCCAGAGGATGCTTTTATGTGGGCAGCCTTGAGATCAAAGGTTGCCTATCAGTGGCAATGTCTCCAGTTACTCCCTCCAAGCACTGAGATGAAGCCCAGGATCTGGGCAACAGAATAATGTAGGTGAGGACAACTGAGAAGGAGGATTACATTTTTTTAAACTTTACAGGAAATGAAAAAATATGGTTCTAAGGCAGAGAACACATGCAAGCCTGTGTTTATTTCCATGAGGCTCGCTAATTAGATTTTTGTGTGTGATTGTGTTATTAGATCTTTGTTAATGAGCTTTACTATCTCATCTTGCCTGCTGTCTCCCTGGGCTACAGTGGAAGTGAGTACATGAGAAAGCAGAGGAAGGTGCCTGCATAGGAGGCACATATTTGCTACTCATGCAGTCATACCTGCTTTACATGGGGCATTTCAAACACTTTGAAAGCCCAGTGAGGCAAATAGGCTGGACATCTTTGACATTTAAAAGAAACTGATAATCCGAGTAGTTAAATGGCAACCTGTCTAAAAAAGGGGAGTGGTTAGAAAGCAGATGAACTATTACCTGTGACCTACTCATGCCTGAGGGTACTGCTATTCCAAATATGATTCACTGATTTTTTCTGATTCCTCCCCATCCAGTTTTTAAAACATCTTTTTCATGTCTTTATGCCTTATGAATAACCTTGTTAAATTAACTTCCAGAAAACCACAATGAAGTGTAATTCTGTATCCTGTCCTCTCTCCCCTACCTCCGTTTTACTCGTGACAGGAAGAGTCAGACTCCTCTGAGATATTCTCCAACTGCATTAGTCTACAGTTTATGATCCTATCCATCCTGTGTGCATTGTGCATTTGCACATGAGTGTGAGTGTGGTTAACCTCCATGCACTGGAGTTATAAGGATTGACTTGAAAAAGAAGTTGCAACTTTTATAAATTACTTCACTGACAAAATAACAGAACAACAAGAGTTCTCTTGCTTGAACGAAGTATATTTGTTCTTGAAGGGTAGCCACCCCCAAATATGCCTCTTTAACATAAGGATTATTTTGAGAAACTGCAAACACAGGAGAAGCCCTAAAAACTGAGTGGAAGTTACCCTTTTGTGAGATAATTTAAATTTATAAAGGAAATTATTTGTAAGAATGATTCAAAATCACAAGAGAATCTGATTAATGGAGATGGCACAGACTACATCTGCATAACAATTCTTACCCTTGTTTACCTTGATCTACCTACAAACTCCCATAATTGCCCTCTCTCCCCCCCACACATACACACACACACACACACACATACATTTTTTTGTCTTTAGTTGAAGGTGGTATATAAGGTGGTGGTTTGAGCCACCTTGGGGAGTAACTTATTTTTGGAGGGGTATCTCTCATGTATGTGTGAAATGTACATATTAATAAAATGTTTTTTTTCTCTCTTTAAAATAACTTTTATGAAATCTTAGCAAAAACACAGAAGGGTAGAGGAAAATTATTTTTCCTCCCCTACACTCTTCATGCTGTTACTAAATTTGGCAAAAGTTTGTAATTAAGAATTTCTCTTAAAATGAGAACCAGTATCAGTTTATTGTTCCCAGAAACATTCCTTCTTTCATCTTTCAGAGTTCTGTCTTTGTTTATGTTAACATATGTAATATCTTCCTAAGTTTTGTCTATTCTTTAACTGTAGTTTTTAAAGGTCCCTGTAGCCAAGAAGCACAGGTGACCATAAAAATATTAGGCCAATAGCTTTAATGCTCATAAAGCTATTACCTCTTTGTAGTATAATCATCTGGTCTTCCTCCAATCCACAGATAAGGAATCTGTAGGAAAAAAAAATAAAAATAAAGAAATTGATGGTGTCATTATATTATACTAACCAAATTTCCCAGAATACTCATGTAATTTTTCTGGCTCAATTTTTAAAATATGAATATCTATTTCATCAAAATCACAAGGATATAGAGAAAACTAAATGTGTTCATTAACAAATATTTGCTGATTTTCTGCTATAAACAAGAAAAACAAATTCAAAACACTATTGTTTGAACTTTGGTGAGTAAGATGTACTACCTGCTCTCGAATTTCTTATGTTCTATGAAAAGACAAAATCTAGAATGAAATAGTGGAATTAAATGCATTGAAAGGTATGATGGGGTCTCCATGGAAGCCTTCATGGGGAAACTGTCATTTGAACTCGGCCAAGAATCACAATGGGGTAGACTGTAGCACACTTGGGGATGACTGTAGCAAAACAGTGTTTTGGAAGAACGGCTCTAGAAATAGTGGTCTGAAAGAATAGCAAAGGAAATAGACCAGATCAAATGCAGTGTTTTGGAAAGTGCTTTTGTACAAATAAATGTGCAATGTAAAAGAAACATATGATCATCATTATAAAAACCCAGTGGAATCTGTTTTAGGGCATTTTAATTTCAGTATTGGAAATCCCTAAAGGCAAATACATTGATACTTGGTGCTATTTTTTTTTTTAACATTGTGAAGCTGGTGTCAAAAAAAGGTCAAGAGCAGAGAGCCCTAAACAAGACTTCTAATATTCCTCTTTAGTGTTAGCTTCACTCAAAGGTCTTTGCTCACCAGCTTCCATGGACTTTGGCTCAAAATAATAAACACAGCCACTTAGAAACCGTTTGAATTTTCTTGGAAAGGGAAAGTTGTATTAGTTTTCATTATAACAAACATGGTGGCTTAAAACAACAGAAACATTTATTCCCTCACAGTTCTGGAGATCAGAAGTCCAAAATAAAGGGACAGCACTCCTTCCAAAAGCTCTAGAAGAAAATCCTCCCTTGCCTCTTTTAGCATTTGGTGGCTTCAGTTGTTTCTGGGCACCACTATTGTATTTGTTTGCTGAGGCTGCCATTACAAAGTTCCAGAAGCAGAGTGACTTAAACAACAGAAATTTATTTTCTCACAGTTCTGAAGGTTAGAAGTCTAAGATTGGGTGTTGACAGCATTAGTTTAATTTGAAGTTCTCTCTGTCTTCTCTGTCTTCACATGGTCTTTGTTCTTTGTTCTTTGTTCTTCCTGTGTCCTAATCCTCCCCTCTTATAAAGACACCAATCATATTGGATTAGAATCCACCCTACTATTACCTTATTTAATCTTATTGCTCCCTTTGAAGGCCTTCAATCTAAATGCAGTAATATGCCAAAGTACTGGGCATTAGAACTTCAACATATAAATTTTGGGGGTTACAACTCAGCCCACAAAAACTATAATCTCTGATTGTATCTTCATATGGCCATCTTCTCTTTCTTCTTCTCTTCAGCCTGTGTTAAATCTTCCTCTGCCTTTCTTTTATAAGGATACTTGTCATTGGTTTTAGGGCCCACCCAGATAATCCAGAATTATCTCCTCACCTCAAGCTCTTTAATTAAATTGTAACTGCAAAGGCCCATTTTTGAAATAAGGTTACATTCACAGAGACTGGGGAGTAGGGCATGGACATATCTTTTGGAAAGTTATCATTTAATGCACTATAGTTGTGTTCCACTAAGATATTGGTTACCCTAAGTCTTTCATTCTAAATTTTTTCTTTTTAATATTATGAACTATTATACTTAAATTTAACATTTCCCAGAGGAGGAGGATATCCCTCCTGCTAGGAGGACCACTTCTATACATAGACAGTTACTTACAGCATAATGAGAAGTATTTTGGCATATCTGTCACATTTTAATGTTATCTTTTAATCAAATATTCAGATAACAGGAAGAGTTCTGGTTCTTGGCTAAAATTTAACATGTTTTTATGTGTCTGTATTAAAAGATAGCAGGGGAGAGCATGGTATTTCTAAGTAATAGGATAAAGACTACTTTGGTTCTAAGTTATTATTTAAAATGATTTGTAAATGTTTAATAAGGGTGCAGGTCATTTATAAGTTTACTTATATTCTTTTGATTAAACTACTTAGCATTGGCAAAAAAAATTTAAACCATGACTATAATCATCTACTTTAAGACAATATTGTTTAATTAACAAATACGTATTGAGCAAGCGACTATTATGTGGCCAGCCATTAGGAAGTTAATATTGTCCACCCATTCTATGGTTTTTTATTATACTTAAAAGCAGTACCACATATTTTGTGCTAAAACTCATACAATCATGAATTCATCTTTACAGGACAGAAAATGATAGATTTTTCCAGGCTTTTAAAAATGGCATTTAGGGAGCAGTTCAGAGTGACAGAGAAAAAAAAGTTTTTAAGAGACTGTGACATCAAATAAGAAAGCAAGGCCTTTTTCAAAGTGGTCCTGGTGTAAACAGCAGGCTTAGAATTTGCATTTTATCTATTAGGCAGAAAGACATCATTGAAAATGTTATTAAAATAAGGAGACTACTATATGATCCAACTCTAGAAATGGAAATACAAATCTGATATAATTTTGCAAAGCAAGAAGTAAAATCAATGCTAATACCGTATCTCAGTACTATATAAAAGATATACTTTGTGAAAGTGCCAGTTCTTCTCTTATAATTAATAAATACAATGTATCCACAACTGACATAATTTCATTTTGCTTTTTAACTATAGAAGCTACTTCCATATTTCAAGTGAAAAATAAACACCGAAAATAGCCAGCAGTTAAAAAAAAATAGTAATAAAACTTTAAAATACTTCATAAATCTGCTATAATTAAAAAGTTTGTCCTGAGCATAGGAAGACTGACAGTGATGGAACAGAACAGCAGAAGGGGGATTTATAAATAGTCATGAGTATCATGAGTATATATAAGATTTCATTATATGATGAAGTCATTATTTTAAAAAAACTTTACCCTTAGTTTCTTTTACAAAAATTAATTATTGATCAAAGAAAAACATTAAAAATGATATGAAAAAATACTCTATCATACCAGTGAGAAAAACTTTAATGTTTCAGGGGGAAAAGTTTTCGGATACAAGGTAAAACAAATAAAAGAAAAATTTTCAAATATAAAATAATTTCTGACTGAATGACAATGTTAACAAGTAAAAATAACCGAAAATATCTTTGCAATTTTTATAAATGACTAACATGTATTAAATTATCACTTAAAAATAACATTTATAAAGATCTAGAATTACATAAGATACTTATTTATATGCATTAAATTTTTTACAAATAAAAAATCTAAAGTAAGACAAATAAAATTTGTGAACAGGTACTTAAAAAAAGAACAACTTAAATATATGAAAAATCTTGGTAGGAGTGTCGGAAAATATACTCTAATACACATTCAGTGCAGGTACAAACTGATGCAATATCTGCTAAAGGCACATCTATCTTCCCTAATCTTCTATTATTGACAACTGAGAATTCATTTTACTCTCTGCAGGTTTCCTTTTTTTTTTTTTTTAAACTATTGGGGTATCATATAGAGAATTTTACTAGTTAAATAGTCCAAAGTATTTAAAATTTGGAAACACTAATCCAATTCTTACCTTATTGTTCATAATTATAAAGGAAATGAAACAGAATTTTGAACAACTTGCCTTGTACTCATCTGTCATGAGAGAGCATCTGGACAAGCCTGAATTGACCTCTATTAATGGTTCTACAGTCATTACTTGTGAGACAGTTTTTACTTTGATTTCAGGTAGGTGAAACTATGATTTTAAAATGTGCTTAATGAAGAGAAAAAAACAAATTCATATGAGTCAGAAACTTAGGAGTTACCTGATGTGAATGAAGTAACAAATTTCTTGAGACAGATCAATGATAAGAGACTGTTTCAATGATGCTCACAATTTCCCAAATCTGGTGAGTTTACAATTCCCAGAACCCCATGAGTGTTGGCAGTTTTTGAAGGGATGGAGTTTATAGCTTGAGTCTCAAATTATGAACCAGATCTGGGTTGTTTTGGTTAGGGATGAGTAATCTCATGTTCAGAATGAGTGGCTCTAAGCTTATCGTTTTACGAAATTTGAATTCAGCAAAACTCAAAACATTCTTTTTTGTCAAACATTTTCCTTTAATTATTAAACCCATGTGGATGCTAATGGAAACTTAATCCATGTGTTTCTCATTCACTTGCATTCGATTCATCAAGTGCTGTTTCATAACAGCCTTTGACATGAAAGAAGTATTCTGGGGCCTTTGCTGTAGAAACAGGAAGTGCTTTTCTGCCAAAAAGTAAATGAACTCTAACCCTCTAAGATTTAAATTCCATTGGAAATGCGGAGGCTGGAGAAAAAAAAAAAAAAAAAACCCATAGGTTTTAGATCAGAAAACACGTCCCCCAATTCTTCATTTCTTTAGTTATAGTTGTGGGAAATTACCTGGTGAAAACTGGACTATGTTTATTTTCTCTTTCTGGATACCACATAGATGACTTTCAAGTCACATAGAGGGAGAGCATTTGTTTTGACTGTGGCTGAGGTTACTGTGCCCACACGTGTTTGATAGGTTGCTTATGAGAAGAGGCTGTAAACATGGAAAGGAGAAACTGCTTTTTAACAAACCTACTCTATTGTAATCATCAGAGGGTTTCTTCTCTCTTCTCTGGTTGGATGATCAGTTCCACTGGAGAGGTTAATATAAACAATATTAATGTAATTTGCTATTATTCTCCCATAGAGGAATCTGTGCATCTTTTTCTAATTTTATTTATTTATTTTAGTTACACATGGTGATTACCATGTACAGCCAAGTTTAAGAATAGTTCTTAGTTCCCCTTGTATACAATATACAATCTTGGTACCACCCCCACCCCAAACCTACGAAATCAGAATTTTTTACTTAGGCAGATCTCCAGATGATTCATGTGAGCATTAAAATTTGGGAAGCAAGTTTTGAAAACGCCAATCCTTGCATATATCATCAAAGATTCGGATTCAACTTGGCTTGGGCATTGGGAATTTTTTAACTACCCAGCGGTTTCTCATGTGTAGAAAAGTTTGAGAATACTATTTTTTTGGACTCTCAGATTTATTGAGTTTAAGGAAAACACTGTCAGAATTTGATGATAACCTATTTATGATCCTGCAGGCTAGAAGAAGGTCACCAACAATTTCATCCTGTGGTATCACTAGCTATTTCTAGGTTAAGGGGATCATCACCTAGGTCAAATGAATGACCTCAAAAGAATTTCCAAACTCTTACTGCTAGAAAGTATCACCTTCCTGGAAAAGCTGGCATTAGTGTTTCATTGGTTTTCTTTCCACATGTTCTCTCCCAAAATGAAAATCTTTCCATGAAGGAAAATATCCTCATGACTGCAGTATAAACAAGAATGTCCAATCACTTTCCAAAAATTTAGCCTTATATTGTGCAATAAATGAATCTCAACAAATGTCTAAGCACTGAAATCACAGAGTGTGTATTCTGACTGCAGTGCAATTAAACTAGAAATAATAATGAAAAATTAACTAGAAAATAAATACATAAGCTTCTAAAGTAAACTATGGGTCAAAAAATAAATCAGAGGAAAAAGAAAGTAACTGAACTGAATAATATCACGACACTATAATACAGCTAAATCTATAATTAGAGGGACATGGGCACAATTAAAGGAATTAAAATGTTTTGTAAAACTGAAAATCAATGTAAGTAGAAATAGAGCGATAAAATAAATTCTATGACAAAAATAGAAGCAGAAATTAAAATAAATTTATACATGTGCAATAGATAACCTTCAAAGTCTAAAATGAAAAATCATTTTAAATTCGTCATTACAGACAAGATTAGTCAGTTCAATCAATGTCAAGACATTGTCAAGACAAAGTCTTGACAATCAATGTCAAGAATAGAAAAGTGGTCAGCAATACATTTAATAGACAAAAAAAAGATACTATGAAAATATTCCTGCAAAATAACTTGAAATGTTTGGTGATCAAATTAGAAATGGTCAAATTTATAGAAAAATGTAATTTTCAAAACCATCCTCCAAAAGAAATAAAAAATCAGAAATTTACCAAACATTTAGGAAACAAATATTGATAATATTTCCCAAATAATTCTCGAAACTAAAAAAAAAAATTCAAACTCATTTTATAAAGCCTCTTATATATGTAAATCTGCTATGCATATTTGCAAAAAGGAAACTTGCAGCCAATTTAAATAAAATATTAAACTACATTTATATGTATGCATATATATATATATATATGATGTGTCATGACTAATTTGAGTTAGTTTGTAGATTTGACTGTTATAAAATATTAGTCAATGTAATTTACTATATTGACCTAAAAATTGATAAAAATCATATAACTATCTTAATTATTACAAAAATTTTTTATAATGTTAATTCATATTAATTATAAAAAAAGTTCTCTTAGCCTACTAGGTATAGAAGGAACCTACATTAATCTGATGACACATTACTGCAAAAAAATCTACAATAACCATCATATGTAATGGTAAATGTTGAGTGACAAGAATTTCTACTATTATCTCTTATATTCATTATTGTACTAGAAATCCTGGCTAATGTGAATATACTAAAATAATAAAAAAATTTCTAAGTATGGAAACCTGAAATTAAAATGTCATTATAGTCCCTTGCAGGTACTATAATTATAAATGAGAAAAGCCACCAGAATCTAGAGACAAATTATCAGAACTGACTCATGAGTTTGCTGAAGTGCCAACAGCAATGTTGTTAGCTACAGATTAAATTAGGACGGGTGGGGGGGGGGAGAATGCATTTTTACATTCAAGCACCAAGGAAGTGTAAAATTTTAAACATGCCATTTATAACTGGAAGAAAAGTAAATGGCTTAGAAAATATTTAAAAGAAGATATGCAGATATCCAAACAGAACTCTATGAAATATTATTGATAAAAATAAAGACCTTAATAAATGGGGAATAAACCAAATTTGTGGAATTAAAGATGTCAATTACATCTAAATGAGTCTATAAATTCAATTTAGTCCTAGAGAAAATTCTAGCAGGGTTTATTTTTCCCCTTTGTGTGTGAGTGCAACTTGAAATAATTCTAAAATGTATGGCATAATGCAAAGGATCAATTATAGTTGAAAAAGCTAGAAGAGAAATTGAGTGAGTGTATATTATATCAGGTATCAATATTTAATATAAAACTACAGTAATTAGATCAAGGTATTATTAGGCTAAGAATAGACATAAGACCAAATGGAAGAGAATCAAGAAACAGACCAATAACTATGGACGTATGGTGACTGTCTTGACTTTACAAAGCATTGCATAATGGACCACCTTTTCAAAAAATGTGCTTAAACAATGAGCTGTTCACATAAACAATAATAAAAATTGACCTCTGTTTCACAGTATATATAAATATCAAATATAGGGTTATTGTTAATTTAAAGTAAAAGACTAAACACACTTGATACAGAAAAATATATTCATTATTTCATCACAGGAGAAACATTTCTTATGTGTGGCACAAAAGTAATCAAAAAGAAAAAGTCGATAAAATGGACTTTATTAGAATAAAGAATATCTGTCATATCAATTGAAGGACTATTAAATGATGTAAATGACAAGTCACAAAATAAGAGAAAGTATTAGTAATATTTAAACATAAAAATCTAAAAGAATTTCCCTGAGGGCATCAGAATTTCTTAGATTAAAAAAAAGTAGCTTCATTATAGTGTACGGAACTTAGTAGCCTGGGCTGTGCGAAAGGAAACACGATATATAACAGAACTCAAGCTTAGAAAAATAAAGTCAAATTTTACTAAGATGAAAACAAAGAATTGGCAAATCAACAAATTTCTATATGATTAATAAATTTCAGGCAACACGGATGAGATAGAAAAGCATGGATAAAGACCTACATTAAAATTTCTTAGGGCTCAGAACTAGAGAGTTCTAGCTGAAAGTAATAAATAGTGATGTCAATGGGCACTGACCTAAATCTGGAGGCTGTGGAGGATGTTTGGGACAGTTAAAATCTTTTTTCCTGCAAGCCAGAGGGTGGAAATTAGGCCCATAGTTGCTCATTGCAGCCAGAGTTTAAGTAATCTGTGGTCAATCCCCAGCTCTTGTTCAGGGAAGGCAGTAAAGAAATAGAGACTTCCTCATGTCGGCTGATATTTCTATGGGACTGTTTCTCTAGCTAGAATGTACCAGGACCCAGCTCTACTGAAGTCACACAAGAAATGGGAGTCTGAATGCCATATAATTTATGTCATCAGTCATTACAACATCAGAAAATTGCATTTGGCTGTAGTTTTATCTTTTCTTATTTGTTTTCCCATAACATCTTAGCAAAGTTTTGTTGTCAGTGCTTTTGCTAAAAGAGAGGAGAGGAGGTGGGAGGGAGGGAAAAAAAGAGAGGAAGGTAGGGAGATAGGGAGGGAGGGAGAGAAGGGAAGGATGGATTTTCTCAGATCAGCTAATGGTTGAGCTAGGAAATTTGGGGATAAGAAGAAAGAAAAAGGTCTGACTGCAGATTTATCAGAAGAGCTAGGATAAGCCCAGCACCTTGGAGACATGCTAAAAACATGTTACTGGAGGGTCAAAGGAAGGTAGAAGAACTGAGATTGTGGGCGAGATGAGTTGTCCAGATCAAGGGCACTGCTGGGGATAGCTGAGATGACTTTTTTAATATCAAAATTATTAAAAAGATAAATGAAAGATTATAAATCAGAATGTTAAAAACTGTCCACATGCTCGTTTCTCAGGTCCTAAATTACTGTCAATCTTTGGGTCTCTCTTCTATTATTGTCATGTTTGCCAGGTTCCATGGTATGAATTCTATACCTCCCAGAAAAGTGCCGTGGGAAGCTAGAAAGCATGGCTACTGCATATCTAAAAGCCACATTTAAGATTTAATTAATGGTAAGGGAGGGTGTTCATATAAAACTCAAGCAGGGAAGAGACACCATGGGAAGAGGTGAGGGAAAAGCCTATCTAAACAACTCTAAGAAAAACATCTTTTACCCAGTTAGGTCCCTGGCCTGGTGTGTCTTTATTCTGCACAATATGAGCAGCAGGGTGAGAAATAGTCAACTAGGATTTCTCAGACATTTGAGTATAGTCGAGTGAATAGCTGTTTACAAGGGTCTCTGAGGATGCCCTGGTTTCTAGACATTTTGGGGCATAGATAATTACCTTATTAGTCTCAATGGACTATGTTAAGCTGAAAGGATGATTTGACTGCAAAATTAAACCATTTAAATTTCTAGCCAAGTAAGTATATTGGCAAATATCCTCAGAAAGCAAGCACACAGCTGGATAAAATAGACAAAACAACTCTTTTGGTGTTCTAAAAATTGATCAAAGACACATAATAATCTGAGAAGCATTTATACTTGAAAAACTGCTGATCTTTGGGTATATATGCACTGTGGGACTCTGTGGCATTCTGGGCTGGGCAACACCCATCTCTGCAGCTTTGTTGACACAGGGCGGGGCAGGCCACAAGGGCTGGCAGCTTCTCTGCCACTATTAAAGATGTCTCAGTTGACGTGTTAGATGCTTGTACTTCCCCTTTCATCAGTGCCAGAGGAGATTATCGTCGCCAGGAGGAGCTACATATAGAAAAGGGATAGTGCCTTTGGTACCCCATAGCCCAATTATGCCCTTGAGTCTTTGTGAAAGATGATTTTGATGATTAGATCCTCTAAAAAAGGGAGGCAGTGTCTACCTGGAGGAACCCATGGGATTTTGACCCTGTTACTTCCTCAATATGGCTTCCAAGTATACAATTTTTTTGAAAAGTGACTCTTACTATGCTCCTAGGCTCTTGTCAAAACTAAATGCCTGACCCATGGGAACCTCCTGGCTGTCTTGCCAGAATGGTCCATTTGGGGAAGGACCAATTCAAATGCAACAACTAACAAGGTGGGAAGGACCCAATAAATCTAGCTTGTCAGAAGGAAATGGAATATGAAAGAAAGCAGCTGACCTAATTCTAGTGACATTTCAGCTTTACATGAAAAAGTGACATTTCAGCATAATTCAGAAAAGTGACGGCTGTTCCTTTGGAGAAGACTTTGTCCCTCATTCAATTACTTTAAGAAAAATGACTTGCTCATTGGGGGTCTCCATTCACAGAAACTTATCTAAATGCTGAGATTCCTTCACTAATGGTTCTGCTTATTGAAATCCAGTGGTTTCTACTGGGATGCTATAGCTGTTCAACCCAGCTTCAGTTAAGCAGAAATGAAAGCAGACTTGGTTGCTCCTCTCAAGAGGCAGAATACAAGACAGATCTTATTACTCTGGGCAATATTACCCTTGATGAACCTTGTTATAGTTTTACTGATTCTTAGGCTATTTACAATGGCCTAGCTGCTTGGTCTTCCACTTGGATGACTGGCAGATTGAAGACATCCATCTTTGGGGCCACAAAATATAAAAACAAATCATTATGACTGCCAGTTGAACTATTTGGGTCACTCAGGTAGATGTCTGTGATAAGGACGTGTTTTCTAATGAGACTGGCTAGACTTGAGTTGCTGATTGAGCCTCTCTCCTACCAGGCTAGCTTCACTGCTGCCTGGATTCATCATAGTACCAGACATAGCAACACAAGCACTTAGGGAGGTAGCACCTTTGATCTTAAGAAGAATAGAAGAAGGAAGGCCATTAACAACTTTTTGTATCTCAGTGTTGCCCTTAGAGAGTTCCTTACAAGGAAAAACACCATCCTAAACTGGACATAAAGTAAAAATCTCTGTGTTTCTGATAGCCCAGAAGAGTCTTCCCACTGCATGCCAGACTTTTGACTCCTAGAAACATTTGGCCCAGTTGTCTGGTGGTAGTGGAAGCCTCCCCCATCTATTCCAGGCAACGTAACTATTTCAGATTTTTGACTTCCCTTGAGGTTTTTGATGGTACCTCACCTCTGATGACTATTTTATTGTCATCAGGTTACTATTTTATTATTTTAGTTGGATTATCTAAGGCCATTGATAATTTTTACAACTAATATTTTAAGTTTTTGAAACCATTTGCAGTCTAATAATGTGCTGGTAGTCATGGTTATTGATAGAACTTCCATGCTCTTTGCCACCCCGGGATATTTGGTGTTATTGAGCTTTGGAACAGCCTTCTAAAATACTAGCACAAAAATGTTTCCAATTCGACCTCCCTTAGTGTTTTCTGGTCTACACACCTTAGTAAATAATTTTGGTCATTGGGTGTAACTGCCCCTGAAAAGGGATTGTCTCTTTTTATCTAAGAATAAAATACCTATTTTGAAAATTTGATATTCCATCCTGACCATTCCTAGGCATGATGTTTCTTTCATTCTCTTAGCAACAATCCTAGGCTGGCCTGTAGGTCAACACTTTGCTTGGCAATCTGGCCAAAAGGAGGACAAAGTTTTTAAAACTTAATTTTGATTCAGACAACCGGACCTTTTATTGGATTAGTGTGGTTCTAGATCACAAGAAAAATGACCATGAGGTTGGGTACAGTGCTAATTATAAAAAGGACCCATGTCCTTCTTTCACATGGACATTCTAGATAAAAAGTCTAGGTGAGAGAAGAGAATGAAGGGAGGCATGAAATTATAGCCCCTAGAATAGGATATAACAATTTTGTGGCAGTGGAGAAAGAGCAGCAACATAGGCACCTAGGGAGGTAGCCCCTTTGGCCTTAAGAGGAATAAGAAGGAGGGCCATTAACAACCTTTTGTACCTCCGTGTTGCCCTTTAGAGAGTTCCTTACAAGGGAAGATGCCCCGACGCCATTCTCCAGAACTTGCAAGTAACTGTTGAGTCTGCCATTTCTGTGTGTTCAGTAGAGCTCTGAACATAATTCGATCATCATTTCCCTAATTGGAGTGAGAAGTCTGTCAAAAGGAGTGAGTGACCCTCACTCCTGAACCTTCCACCTGGATCACCTGTGAGCACCTCTGATGTCCTCCCCTACCCCGTTCTTAGTTATTCCATGAGAGCAGCCAAATGCCACCCAGCTGGTGGCATGGACAAACAGGAAAAAATCGACTGACTGTCCTTAGGCAGTCCTCCAAAACCCGGCACTAGATTCAATTATTGCAACTGGATTGGAAACCTTAGGTCTACCAGCTGGCTGAAAAGGGACTTTTCCCACCACTCACTCCCCTCAACCCATACAATTCCATTTGGGGTCTTTAACAATTGTTAATAATACTTTATTTCCTGAGGCACCAAGTGTGCTCCTGGGATCAACACATTAAATTGTCTCTTTCCCTAAAATATGGTGGCTTGCTCCTTGAGAGTGATCAGAAGGGATGTGCAAGAATTTGTTATCTTTTTCCCCAAAAGCCTTCAAGTCAACCTCAACTCACTGGTTGGAGCTGTTAGCTGTTATAGATAGATAGGTATTTATGCTTTTTCATGTACTGTTGAGGATTGAATTGTGTCTCCCAAAAAAGATGTTGAGGTCCTAAACCCCCAGTACTTGTGAATGTGACTTTATTTGGAAACAGGGTCTTTACATATGTAATCAAGTTAAGAAGAAGGATTAGAGTAGGTCCTAACCCCAATGGCTGTTGTCCTTATAAGGAGAGAGATACAGAGCCACAGTGGGAGACATGGTGAAGAAGACTATGTGATGATGGAATTAGAGATCGGAGTCATGTGCCTCTAACCTAAGGAATGCCAAAGATTACTGGCAACCACCAGAAGCTAAAAGAGGCAAAGAAAAAATCTTCCCCAGAACTTTCAGATGAATCATGTTTCCACGGACACCTTGATTATGGACTTCTAGCCTCTAGAACTGAAGATAATAAGTTGCTGTTGTTTTAAGACACGCAGTCCATGGTAATGTTTCACAGCAGCCTTAGGAAATAATACATGGACCAAGGCAGAGTCTGGGCATTGCTAATACATCTTGCTGTACCTGAATAAATGCCTCAGTCCAAGTGGAAAGGTCAAGTTGTTAGTGATGATATTTATAGTGAGGAGAAACATGAAGATGTAAAAGTTTGTACTGAGATTTATGAATATATTTTGTCCATTTTACCTTTGGGTTCACATTCTCCACCTGTAGATATTATTCTGGTTTTCAAGGCCAGGCTGAGTATAACTTAACTCACGTTAAATCAAAATCTCCTAGTAAAATTTATCACTCTCTTCTCTGCATTACCTCAATATCACTCCCAAAACTTTTTTTTTTATATATCATCCTGCCTGAATTATTTGTATTTGAAAATCTTGTAAAAATTATTGAGGTCTTTAATAGGACCTCTATTTTATTCAGTTTAATGTCTTCTGGGGTTAATACAATGTATGGCTTACTATATATGTATTGTCAGTAGCCAATTAAAGTTTAGTGAATGAATCAATGTTTTACAACTTTGTATTCTTCATTGTATTTCTCTAATATGGTTCTACTCGATTACAATTAAAGTATGGAATGATGAAATGGATAGGGCATGAGAAGGTTGATTAATATTAGATTAAATTATCAACCATATATTTAGTTCACCCAAATTTACTTGTCTCAATGAAAAGGAGGGAATTATGTCTACTTAATCTCACTTTTCTCGGTAAATCCATTCTTGTTCTCTGGGTCCTTATTTCAATATTTTGTATTTAAAATCAGAAAACTATTTTTCCTCAGCCATTCCTGGTTTTTATTCTTATTAAAGAGGCAGTTTTATGCTACTGAGGCAAATAAGCCTACTAATAGGGTTATGCCATGGAGCTGAGTTAAGATCTGTGGAAATTTTCCAGCTGTTTATTTTTCCATTTCCTAGATAAATTCAGGAATGGACTTCCAATGTCTATTAAGTTATAATTTTCATCTCTACGTAAAAAATGGGACTACAATTTGGAAAAAGGACTCTGTGTTTGAGCTGGCAACTGGCTGCTATATAATTATCATTGCTCTTCTTTATTAACTGCCCGCCTTTGCCTTATGTGGTGCTCTGTTGATAAAAGTAACCTCAATCTTGTTGCTATGGTGACAGTAACAGTAGCTGAGAAGATTTTGTTTGTGGTAAACAAATTCAGGCATATGCTTGAAACCTGGTGGAGCAATTTCCCAGCTTCCTCCTATGCTGCTGTCCTTTCATAAAAATCAAAGAATCCCAAATGAAAAACCCACAGCCTGGATTTGGAAGGGAAAAATGGAAACCAGTTCTGAGGTTATCATTTTTTATATACATGGGAATGGCTCGGAATGTATGTCTGTGTTCATAAGACAGGGCCTTCTAGGCTGGAGGGGCTTTTCTGTGCAACACCATCAGAGAAATGAACCTGAGAGTGAGAGAAAGCCTGGCACCCTTGGAAACTGTTGGCATCAATAGC